>JARHVA010000216.1:6225000-6552500 GCA_037957365.1 Torreya grandis
AATAGACTAAAAAACTTAAAAATAAAACTAAAACTAAAATCTAAATATAAATTATATTTTAAAAATTTAAAAACAATATGTAATATGAAAACTTAAAACCTATGACTCAATAATTAAAAAAAACTTAAGTACTTAATTATGTGCCTAAATACTATGAACAAAAAAAATACATTAAAAACATAAATAAACTTACATTAAATTAAATGATATTACATAAACCTAAAACTAAAACAATAATACCTAAAAAGATAAAAATGAACCCTAAAAACTCTGCCTTCCTTTGTTGATGACAAAGCGATTGCTATTTGAAGTTCAATGATGAAGCCTTTGGAAGATGTTTGCTACTAATTTTCCATAATTTTAAGGTCTGGTTAGAGTCTATGAGGTTGGATGATGAATGAATGCAACCAAGTTGAGTAAATCTAATGTTACTGGTGATTTAATGAGCTTGAGCTTAGTTTATGGAATTATGCTAAGTCATGTTGAATAGTCTACCATTCATAAAACTAGTTTGAGATTGAGATAAGCTAAATATGCTAAGGCAAGTTCTAGATCAAAATTGTTAAGTGGAAGTTACAAAACAAAATCTAAGTGAAGTGATTATATGCCAACCAAGTTGTAGAGAATTGAGATCAAGATGAGTTCACTAGATGCATATTTTGATCGAGCCAAATGTGACCTTGAGGAGATGAGCAGGGGACATGGAGCTCAAGATGAGCCAAAGGAGTCCAAGCCATGTCAATCATGAGCCAAATCAATAAATCAATGCATGAAGAAGCCATAAATAAAGATATGAGTCTATAAAGTATGAAGCTTGGAGGAGTCCAATGTGCTGAGAAAAGGAAGAAGCTCACCATTTAGTTCAAATCTGAGTCTAATCTAACATAATTTCATGATATGAGGCATGTAGATGTTGAGAAAGGAAAACTGTGATTGCATTTTTAAACTATTTTTTTACTTTTCTCATTGTTTTCCTTGAAATTCTCAAATAGAATTTGTATGGCCTATTTGCATGAATTTATTCTATAGATAAGAAAATTGCAAACTATATATATTATAATTTTTCCAAAAAATGTATAGTGGTCTGCACTGTAAATTTATTAATAAATAAAACCCTATCAACTGATAGGAGTAGTCAACATGGTTTACACTCAAAAAATCTTATGATGTATAAGGATTAAGAATAATAGAGAGGTCTAGGGAACTTGCTCTGATACCAAATAATGAAGTTATGCCATTATTTGGTAGAGCTAAAGGATCAAAATTATGCACAAGCACATAAAACTTTTGGTCGATCAAATACATTTATTTTATTAATCAAAGTCCTTACAAATATAGGAGACATATTTCTTATAATTAGGGATGTTCTAATCCCTTTAATCACTAAACAAATAATATCCCAATTATATATGATATCTACCTGTATATTATTATTGATATTTATAATAATAACATACCAAATAATAAAAGCTAACTTAGGTAATAGTATAATTACTATTTATCAAAGTAAACTACCTAATGTATAATTCTAATCCTTAACAGTCACAACACATCACCAAGGCCTCTTTAGACATTTTAGTTGATTGAATAAGCATAATAATAAGATCATTTCTTTTCCCAAGATTACTAAGGGTCTTCTGCTTCCTGGGGTTATTTAACCCACTTAAGTTCCATGTGAGGAAAAACATTTCCTAACTCTGGTAAGGTGAATTTTAAGGGTTTGTTGAGAACCCTTGGATATTTCCTTTAATGTTTTAATTTTTTGAGTAGCCATACTAGGGAATCTACCTTGAGGTTTAGGGATTACACCTACATCTATTTTATTTCTTCTTTTTCTAGTCTTGGACTAAGTTTTGAACCTTTCCTCTTGATGTGCCTGTGGACAAGGTGAATTTCCAGTAGAACATTAGCCCTTATCTTTGGAGAATGCCATGGGATCATTCAAGAAGTCTAACAACCCTTCTAATGAGTTAGGCTAATCCATACTAGTGGATGATTCAACAAATATAGGACTTATAAGAACTAGGGTTTGAGTCAAGTCAAATATGTTAGCCGATTTAGGATTTTATGTTGAGCCCTTCAAAACCACTTCCTTGAGGGGTCATACTTAGATACTAGCCTAAACTGGGCTAGTTTAGCTAGGAGAGGATAAAATAACCTCCTCAAATGCATTGCTAGAACCCTCCATGAGGTTTGAGAGTGGAATAACCATATCAAGGAGATGATTCACCTTTTTGTTTGATGTGAATCATTTGGGAGGAGTGATAGACACCACCTTGAGATCAATAGAATAAGACCACAAGGAGGGGCTCTTGGGCCAAGTGACTGAGGGATTATCCCAGGGAGTTATTTTCATAACTAGAGGTTTTCTATCCAGTGGGAGAGCTATGTCGATCTGGGGTAAAACATTACACTTTGGCTTGTTATCTAGAGTAAAAACTTTCTCATTGTTCATGTTATCTTTTGAGATACCTGAAGAGGACACTCTTAGTGCATCAAGATTTTTTAAGAGGTCATCCATTTTGACCACATTATCTTTGCAATCCAATTAAGGAGAAGTTTCTAATATGGACTTATCAATAGTCTAAATTTTTGAAAACTATCAAAAATAAATTGGATTGTATCAAGATTTAATTGGAATTATTACAAATAAATCATATCTATCTTTTTTTTTAATATGTCCAAATTATTTAAAATGATAAAAAATAATTAGTAATCAAATTTTTGAAAACTATCAAAAATAAATTGGACTTTATCAAGAATTAATTAAATTTTCAAGAATTAGTTGGATGTATTACAAATAAATCACATCTATAAAATGTATTTGTAATAATTCCAAATTATTTAAAATAATTATAAACAATTGGTAATCAAATTTTAGAAAACTATTAGAAACAAATTAGACTATATCAAGATTTGGTTGGACATAATACAAATAAATCACATCTAACAAATGTATTTTTAATAAGTCTAAATTATTTAAAAATATCAGAAACAATCAGTAGTCCAAATTTTTAAAACTATCATAAATAAATTAGGATTTATCAAAAATTAGTTGGACTTATCAAAAATTAGTTGGAATTATTACAAATAAATCACATCTATCTAAGTGTGAAAAATGGTGAGATCACACTATTAGAAGGCCCATGGTATTTCTATCTTCAATCAAATTTATATGACCATTCAAACAAGTTCACAGATCATGCATTTATAGATAATAACCTTAGGTAGTTTATTTCATAAGGAAAAATAATTCATACATCAATCAGACACTCAGATGATATGTGATTAGGTCACTTGGGATGATTGAGATGCCATGTGTTAGTAGTTGATTAGATCATGAACTTTTTTTTAATCTTCAGGTGTTGTCCCCATGACCATCAAAATTTATCTCATATTATGCATAGGACATATGTAGATCACTTGGAAACTATTTCACCTAGTTTGACTTTGGTCTTCATGAGAGAGTCCCTGAGATCATGTTAAGTGGCAGGATCATGGGTGCTTGGGTCACTAGGCACATCTCATATGTTTATATACTCTCCCACATAGTTGAGTTACCAAGATTATTATTGTGTCATGATATTAGATGCTTGCATTGTTTGGGACCTTTTCTTTTACTGTTTATCCTTACCACACTGAGTTACCAAGATTGTGCCATGTGGCATGATTTTGGGTGCTTGACCATTCACACTTTGAGTTTTAGATAAATAGGGTTTGTAAGTGTCAAGGTACCAAAGACCATTTTGTGAGACTTGAACTATGAAGTGTAATTTTAAAAACTTAAAATCTAAATACCATTTATTGATACATAAATGCCAAAGAAAAAATATTGATGTGTAACTGCCAATGCCCAATTTTGATTTCTGACATGCAAAATGCAAAAGTAGAGAACCCAAAGACCTTTATGAAAAACCTTAAAATAACATTGAAGTGGAAAAATCATGGAACACAAATGCCAAAGTGGGACATTTAGAAGTGTAAACCCCAAATACCATTTCACAAACATGGGAATTTTAAATTGCATTTTAAAATGCACAAATGTTGAAGAGTAAATTATGATGTGCAAATTTCAAAGACCATTTGCCAAAGACCATTTTGAAGGATACAAAAGGCAGTGTAATTTGAAAATATGAAAATCCAAAGGCCTTTTTCTGATTAATGAAATGAAAAATTGCTATTTGCACAAAAACCAAAGACCATTTTGAAATATTCAAAATGCGAAGTGCACATTCCAATAGTCAAATGCTAAAGACCTTTTGTAGATGCATAATTTTTGAATACTAATTTTTTTGTATTATAAAATATAAAATTAAAATGCCTAAGTGTATTTTAAAAGACCCAAAATATGAAATAACACTATTAAAACTCTCAAAAAGTAAATAAAAAAATAAGGCATCTCCTAAGTGAGTCTAATAAAATATTTTACATTTCCAAAAAATGCACTAAATTTTGAAAAAAACCATTCATATTTCTCATTCCAAAATTAAGGAAACACCATTTCAAATTTGCCAATGTCATGAAATAAAACTATAGATCCTAATCCTTTATCACCATTTTTGATAATGCCTAATGCGATGATGCATTCAAATAGTTTGTTACTATGACTTTCAAAAAATCAATGATAAAAAGTAGTTAACCTCTCCAATTTTCATTTGGTTTCTAAGAATAAATAATAACATCTATAAGAATGGATGGAAAAGAGGTGTTAACTGGGTTTAGATTCCATTTCTTGTCCACACAACCTAAAGAAATTTCTACTTCTTCTAAATATTTTTTTCCTGCATGAACTAGGATGAACCAAGCTATTTTGACCCTTCATTTTATATCTCAATTTATTTATAGTATCTCAATATTTATTTTAACTATAGAAACCCATACTATGTATTTCACTCCTATAGAAGCATTAGGTTTAATAAATAACATATCTCTATTTTGTACATCTTGAGCTAGATCAAATGAATTTTTTATTCTTTTGCTTCTTGGACCAACATATGTATCTGTAAATGCCACTCTAAAATCAAGGGTCCTATTATGAACCATTTTGTGCAGATCTCTATGCATGAGTATGTTGTAGTGATTTTTAGGCCAAAAATATCCTATACATTCAACTTTAGAAGGGAACATGTCTTCTTTCATTATGTCATGGATATTTTAGAAGCAATATGCTAAATCCTTCTACTTACTATTTTTGGTCAAACCAAATTCATTGAATTATTGTACATACTTAATCAAGTTATATTTAATTTATTTTTCACTCTTTTTTCTACTTCTATTTGAGAATTTCCAATAATGTAATCTTGCAATATTTCTCTATTTTTAAGTCTTTGAAAAATATTTTCGTCGTATTAACTTCAAGAAAATTTAGCTCACCATTTTATTTTTTTATCCATAATGTAATCAAGGTGGGGTGGGGAGCAAGGAAGGGACCAATTTATATCTCTTATAGAGTTTTAAAATGCATAATGGGCTGACGTTACTCCATGTGTAGAAGACAATATTGAACTTTTATCAAGCCTACTATTTTGTTTCTTCCCTTCATCTGGTAACTAATAACATAGTCTTTGAAATATACTACTTCTTCAAAAAAATATGGCATTAAGTTTCTTTTATTTTCACATGTCCTATAACTATCCATCATCTCTACCACACTCCATACATATATCCTCTTTATACATTCAAACATGTTTTCAAATGTGTCGTCAATGTCCTCATGAGTATGTCTTATAGGGAGAAATCCAACCTCAACATCAAGGAAAATACCTTTGTAGATAAGGAGATATTAATATTACAACACAAAAATGTATAAAAATGTAAGATGTTAATGTGGTTTTAATTAAATTTTTGGTATTTTATATTGTACTATATCAAAATTGTCTATGATTGAGGACTTCTTCTATCTTTTAAGTGTTGGAATTTATTACTCACTTGAAGACATTTTGAAAATCAATTGAAATGATTTCAAAATTTATATTTCTAAAATTTTAAGTTACTTATTGTATCACTTAGGTGATTATTTTTGATTAACTAGTGATTAATTGTATATCAACAAATGTGAAAACTAAATTACATTATAAAATACATATTAAATATTTCGAAGATATATTTTAGGGTATCAAATAATGTTAAATTAAAAAATATTGGACCATGATAACATAAGTTTCATATGTTTAAATAACATATACACATATTTTATAAGGTAAATACAATGTTTACTTATTGATGCTAATGAATTTGGTACCCAAAATGTCTCTTGAGAGATACCTCAATAGGTTTCTCATAGGAGACATTTTTCATACCTCTAGGTTAATATCTTAGAGATATATTTTATCTAATAAAATCTCGATAGATGTTTTTGGATTAGAAATCAATTCAATTTTTATGCAAGCGATATGACCCTAAAGCCACCTTCAAGATGTAAATGGTAAATGTGTAAATGTTAATTTAATTTGTTGCCTTTTGATAAAAGAGGTGGGTTTAAAAAAAATTAATTTAAATGTAAGAGGTGTTGTCAAATTAATTCCCTAAATATATTCCTATTTACTTATTGATGATTTTGGTTTTGGATGCCAAGATATCTCTTAAGAGATATCTTGAGGTCAGATTTTATAAATTTTAGATAGTATATGTTAGCTTCAAAATCATTAAAATTTGATATAATGGGAGGTTTTTAAAACATATAATTTTAATGTTAGATGTATCACTTAGGAGGGACCTTGAAGGTATTAATTACTATTTACTTGATGGTGTTGAATTTTAGTGCCAAAGAATATCTTGAGAGATTCCTTGAATGTTATTTCTTGGGAGATTCTCTGAGAGATATCCTACATTTTAAAAAAGTTGGATACTATATAGTGGATTTGAAATTATGTAAATATGGTACAAGGTGTAGGTTTTTAAAACATGATTTTTATGTAAGAGATATCATCTAGTATATACCTTTAAAGTAGTACTAATTATGCGTTGATGATGTCAAATATAAGGGCCAAAGTATGTCTTGAGAGTTACCTTGAGAGGTATCTTATTTTATAAAATTTGAGAACAATATGTTGCATTTGAAGTCATGTAAAATTTATATAAGGGGTTGGTTTGTAAAACATATAATTTAAATGAAACTATGACCATGTCCAATTTATATAAGAGGGGGGTTTGGAAAACATATAATTTAAATGTAACTATTATCATCTAGGATCTATCTTGAAGGTAATACTATTTAATTTTTGAGAGTGATTAATTTGATAGCCAAAGTATCTTGTAAAAAAATATCTTTCTAGTTATCTCTTAGGTGACTTGGATGCAAATTTAATAGGTTTATTTTGAGTGACTTATGTTCTACCTTGAGAAGGTTCTCATAGGTGATAAATCTGAAGGTATCTCTTGAATATACTTTGTATATTTCTCCCATTTTATACAATTTGGATTTAATATGTAAATTTTGAAATCATGTCAAATTGATATGAGGGATAGCTTTTGAAAATCATATGATTAATATGAAAGATATTTATAGGAGATAACTTGAGGGTAGTATTATTTACATGTTTATGGTGATCATTTTGAGGGCCAACTTATCTCTTGATAGTTACCATGAAAGGTATATCTCTAGTGAAATGTTGAGAGCTATTTTATGGAGATACTTTTTAGGTCTAAGATATATATTTAGTTTTACTTTCATGGCATAAATTGCATGTTAATTTGATATAGCTCTTTCATTTTTATAAAATTTAGATATAATATGTTGGTTTTAAACCATTTGAATTTGATTTAAGAGGTTGATTTTTAAAACTTGTAAGTTTAGGGAAGATATATCTCAAGGTATCACTCAATAGACACCTCTCAAGGTATTTATCAATAGAAACCTCTCAATATTTCACAAAATAAAGTTTGGCCATCAAATCTATTAGCATGAACAAGGATAGTATAATACCTTCAAGGTATCACCAAAGAGACTCCTCCTAAAGTATCACAAAGGATATATTTTGGCCCTCAAATCCATTACTATAAAGAAATAAAATGTAACATCTTCAAGGTATCCTATGAGATACCTTGAAGGTTCTTGTAATACCTTCAAGGGATCTGATACCTTGAATGTATTAGAAGGATTTCCAAGGTATTTCATAAGATATACATTGAAGTTATTACAATGACCTTCATGTTATTTATATCTTATAATGACCTTCAAGGTATCTCCTAGGAGATAGATATACTTTGAGAAGGTCCTTGTAATGTATTTAAGATTTATACTAAGAGATACCCTGAAGGTCTTTGGAGATACCTTAAAGTATTTACAATATATTCAAGGTAGGAGATACCTTGAAGGTATTACAAGGACATTCAAGGTATCTCCTAAGAGATAGATATAATTTTAAGGTCCTTGTAATACATACAAGATATATTCTAAGAGATACCCTAAAGGTCCTTAGAGATACCTTTAAAGTATTTGTAATACATTCAAGGTAGGAGACACCTTGATGGTATTACAAGGACCTTCAAGGTATTTCCTAAGAGATAGAGATATCTTAAAGTTTATTGTAATACCTTCAAGATACCTTGAAATTCATTATAATACCTTTAAAGTATCTCCTATGAGATACCTTTAAGGTCTTTATACTAACTTCAAGGTATCTCCAAGAAGATACCCTAAAGATACAAGTAATTGTAATACATTCAAGATATCTCATAGGATATACCCTGAATGTGTAAATACTCTAGTTGGATGTTTAGAAACATTATAATTTACTAACAAGTCAGTAAATTATTTTATGTCAAGGGTGAAGTTTCCATTACAAAGGATGAATTCCCTACAACATCACCTGCTAGACTAGGACTATATTATTTCCTTCTTTCTATATTAGGTTTTGACAGATATGCATAAGAGCACAATCCTTGTTAAGGCAAAGATATATATATATATATATATATATATATATATATATATATATATATATATATATATATTATTAGGCATTTAATATCTCTTGATCATGCCCAAAGAAGTTTATAACCTTGTAAAATTTCCCATATGACATGTAATTAGATTTAACAAAATAAGATTTCAATAATTTATTATAGAAACCCTGATGAACTCCAAGGACCAAAAAAATATAATTCAAAGATTTAATTCCATTTCATAGAAGATAGGGATTAAATGTAGTTATTGTATTTAAAGCCAAGTTAATTATCTTGCTTGCACCAATATTGATATAAGGAAAACAAAAGAGTTTTATCATGTAGTAACATGGTAGGTCTTCTACTTTGCAGTGACATACATAGAAAATTATAGTTTATAATTAAGTTTCATGAGTTAATCAATTTATTTTAGGATGGTATTCATTTTGTGGCCCCTTGTGGGCATTTTGTTCCCCCTTACAGACATTTTGTTGGCTTTTGGTATGCATACATTCCTTTTCCATGCATGCACATTTTACCTTATTTTATATGCATGCACATGCTTATATTGTGAATGTAAGTCTTGGATATAATATTCATTACTAAATTTCAAAGAGAAAATAAATGAAACTCAATCATTTAATTTTCTTGTCTGAGATAATAAATAATCTTGCAATTTTTTTGTTCTTCTCCAACCTGAACTTGATAAATTTTTTGCCTAAACCAAGAACATATTACATTTGGGGATAAGATGTCCATCCTAATTTCCTTTTTATTTTTTTTATTGAATTGAATATTTCTTCTCATATAAGACTAATTTTTGTTTTCTATTTTTACCTAAAAAAGTGATTATCTAAGGTTCTTGTTTATGTTTGTCTTTTGGATCCTCAATGACATCTACCATGGTTTTTGTTGATAATTTTAACCTCAAAGGTCAAATTTTCATCCTTACCATTCTAAACTTTGCATATCATGCCAATTTGTCTTATGAGTCAATAATTTGGTCTTAAAAATTCCTTAATATGACTATTGGGAACTAGACCGTCTTAACCTATCATGCATGAATGAATAGGTAAATTTTATTGTGCATTTCATAAATGTACTTGGGAGGTCAAACAAGGTTGAATAATTACATAAAAATGGTGTATTGAGTGCCAAGGCCATCCCTTACAAGTTTGGTGTCTAGATGAGTTTTCTATCTCAAGATATAGTCCTTCAAAAATTATCTAACAATGTGAGATGTGCCTGGGAATGTTAATTTAAAGCCATAAAAAATAGCCATTTGGATTCAAAAAATCCTTAATGAGCTTCAATTTGAATGCAAGGTTGATAAGTGGCATGATCTCAGAGGTTAGGATCAAGGATCAATGACACACAGGCAATCAATTGAGTAAATAAGTCAAATGTAAATATATGGTGCACATTTAATCATGCAATCAAAGATCAACAATAAGCTCAAGGTCAAAAGGTCAATAGATCTTGAGATTGAACACATTGATGAAAAGTGTCATGATCATGGTGACTTACCAAAACAATGGTGGATGTTCAATCAAGTAAAAGGAAGATCAATGACACACATCCAACCATGAAAAGTAGATTGATGGTGCATATGAAGTCAAAAGGTCAATGAGTCTAGATTGCATGCAAGGTCACCACATAGCATAAGAACATTAACTAGATGGTGACTAACACTAGTTTCTATAGGAAGCAAGTGGTTTTTTTAAGTGGTAGATTCTTAGATACAGATCAAGATCAATGACTGATGATGAAGGTCAAAGCTAGGAGACTCCTGAGGAGATCAATGGAGTAAATTTGATTGAATCTCTAGAGGGTAAAAGATGAGGACACATGTTTGAGGTGATAACAATAAGGTTTTAAAGAGAAATAGATAACCCAAGTAGATGCCACATAGGTGGACATGTCAAGTCAAAATATTTCACCACCCAAGCAGGCAAATGTATAAATTCAAGATCAAGATATGATCTAAGTTACTAGAGAAAGATCTACAGAGTCATAAGATGCCATTAAATGTTAGTTCAAACCTCTCAAGAGCCTCAGATATAGGTTTCATGTCTTGATCAAGAGACTAGGTAGCTTGTATATCTTGAAATTATATCTATATGAAAACTAATAGGGGAATTGATTTTCATCTATAGATGACATATGTTCAAGGTTTGGGAGTAATGGTATAATTGTGACTATAAAATAAATTTCAGAAGGGACACCAGTGAATGCATTTAAGTGATTGTTTGATAACATAAAGAACACATCAAGATGAAGCATGGTTTTGCAATTTCATTAAGAAGATGAAGAGTTGGGAGGTTGATAAAGATATTCAAGCATTTATGAAGTTTCAAAGTCTTTGGGGACTTTCCCCTTTTGGTGGATCATGACTCAACACCTTTGAAGAATTTTGTTGTCTTTTAGTTATTTCTAAGCCAATGAGAGGGCTTGAGAGCTATTTGGAGCTGATCAATGGTTAATTTTATAAACACAATCAATGCTAATTTATCAAAGGGTGGTTGGGCCTCATTTATTTTTGTTTACTCACTCGCTCTCTCTCTTCCCCTTTTCTTATATATCTCCTATTTCTCCCTAGAAAAAGGGACTCTTATGATTTTTTCATGCCCAAGCTATGCCAATATTTATACTATAACACCTATTTGATGCAATAAAAAGACTAAATTCATCCACTTGCATAGTTGAATTGAAGTGTGTTCTGTTTATTCAATGATGTGGTTAAATGAATGTATGCTTTCCTTTGCCTTTGTTTGAGTTTTCTCACCTTCATGAAGTGTTTTTAGCTCTCATAGGTCATTCTAATTTACATAGATAGTTTTTTGATTAATTTGAAAGTGTACAACTGCCCTCCCATGTTATATTAATATCTAGTCGATGCCTTTTTTGTGAAACACTTATTTGGAAGCTAATCAAATAGTGAATGAAGTGATATTTGTAGTTCTTGAATGTGTTTGATAGTGTGACTTGTGTAATTATAAGTGTTCAAAACTTTAGTGTATCACCTCTTTTTACATGTTTTCATGCATTCTTATCTATTTCTCTCCCTTTTCCAAGCAAGAGATTAGTTTAGGTGATCCATCAAGAGGAAGTAGGCCTTATATAGATTTTCAACCCCATTATAGGATACCCACACCCTAAGGTTATTCCCATTTTATGGCTTAGTTAGAGAGAACCTAAAGAACTCCCTCTATGGGTGTAAATTAAGACCAAAATATTTTTTGTCATACCTGGTGGGACCATTCTCCTTAGCATATCTAAATTTTGGAGCTAAGGATAAGTATTTTTAGTATAAGAAGACATCCATCATCATTAAAAGCTGAAGATTCTTTAGATTGTAGAGTTTATAGCATCATCCAGATAATACTCTCATGCCAAAGGTTACTACAAGGTCAGCAAGTAAAGGTATTCATCTTGAATTCATTGAATTACCTTCTAATTCATATAGAAGATTAAGGTTTATTAAGATAAGACCATATCCTCAAAATAAATATTCATCTCTTAGTAATCATATTGTCCTAAGCAGTGCAAAACCCACTATCCATATGGCCATTAGAAATCAATTGTTTATTCCATTCAATAGAGATAGTCCACTGAATCTAGTCCATTTTGATGACATTAATATATCTACTCTTAAGAGTACCCCATTATTCTCAAGAGAAGATTAGTTAAATCCTATTGAACACATCCAATATGTTACTAACCTTTATTTAGTGCACAACATTATTCAAGGTAATGTAGCTATTAGACTACTTGCTACCTCCTTTAAAGGAAGAACACTATAGTGGTATATAAAAATCACACTAGATTCCATTACTACCTGGGATGAATTAGGTGTAGCCTTAGTCAAATAATTTGAGGAAAAATCTAACCACCTATCTTTAGTTGAATAATTGACTACCATAAAGAAAGCCCCTCATGAGTTCATGTTTGATTTTAACCTCAATTTATAAAAAACATGGACCAAGATACCTGTATTGATTAGACCATCCCTAGAATATGCCTTCTTGTACTATTTGAAATACCTCAACTTAGATATTAGTGTGATGATACAGTTAATGGGTGGTATTACCTTGTCAGATGCATATGAGATTGTAATAAGGGTAAATAATAGCTTGATACAAGATGGTAAGCTCTTTTCAATGCCTCTAATTTCTATATTCCAAGAATTAAAGTCCATACCAACCCCTCAAGTTATTCAAACCCCATATTTGGCTCCTATTCCATCCCCTAAAAATCAAGTTGTATCCCCTTCTAGTCAAACTAGTGAGCTTAGAGAGTTAAAAAGTTTATTATAATATTTTGGGAATGAAATAATACAACTCAAGAGACAAAAATATTAGACTAATAATCCTTATCAAAAACAAAATCAGACCACCTATTAGCCCTTCAGTCATCAAAGGCCTCCTTATCAAGGGTTCAAAGAAAATAGACCACCCTACCAACCATAAAGAGCCATAACTCAAGCTAAACCATATACAACTCTTGACCCTAATGTACCTTCCACTTCAAAATCCATTGTTCCCATGCCACCCTAGAATAAATTGATGCAAGATTTAGGTTGGAAGCCATTTAGTCTCAATGATGCCCAAAACCAAGCCTTGGTGTCGCAAAACATTACTATGCCACAAATGATACAAGAATATTTTTCTATTCAATAAAGTCAATACTAAGAGACAAGTTTGTTACCACAAGGAAAATCTTTCCAAATTTAACGGCATCTTGATGCCATTAATGTGAATTGAAAAATGGGGTATTATGTTGTATTCAATCAGGTTGGTGAGGATAGTAATACCATTGGTCAAGTTTCATCCCTAACTAGAGCTAAAAAGAGAGCCATTGATGAGGCTCAATATGTGAGTAATTATTTAATTAATACTAATGTTATTTATAATAGTACCAAAGATCAACTTATTTCCCCTACAACATAAAAAAATCAAAATATAGAGGTTGAAAAGGTTCATCAAGTACCTCTAGTTCATGAGCGACCAATGGTTCAAAAAGTGTAGCCAAAGGTTAGTGGGGCTCAATTAAATATATTAGATCAAATGAAAAAGTCTAACATCAGCATTAGTATGTGGGAGTCCCTCTCTATTCTAGGATAAAAGGATATGCTCATTTAAGAGCTTTCAGCTCTCAAATTATTTGCAAAACTAGTTGAGAAAGAAGGTGTTATCCTAACTAATTCAGACCAGAAAACTAAAAATAAAGTTTAATAGGTACATAAGATGATAAAGGTGGAAAAAACTGAGGTAAAATTAAGAAAAAAACCTCTCTTTTACCTTTATTTGATAGCTGGTGACACTTTAATCTATAACTATATAGTGGATAGTGGAGCTAGTAACACTGTTATGCCTAAGAAAATTATAGATAAGCTCGGTCTTGTTTATGAACCATATAATAAAGGAGTATTTCAGCTATATAGATCACCATTAAAGACTATATGAATCATCAATGATCCAAAGTTGATGGTACATGCTTGTCCTAATGTTACCATTCAACATGATGTAGTTGTGGTGGACTTGCTTCCATACTTTTCCATGTGTCTATCAAGGGACTTAAATTTAAATATTGGAGGATACTTATCAAATGATTGGACATATTTGATGTTCATAACTAGGTATGGTACCAAGGTAATAATACATTCTAAACCTATTTCATGTTTTTATTTGGAGTTATATATGATAAGTGTTGTGAACACTAATTGTGTCATCTCAAATGAGGTGCTATAAACGAATGGAGTGGAAACTAAATCACCTTTAGATGGAGTTTCATATCTATTCATTAATGAATGGGATTCTAATTTTCATGAACATGATCCTTATAATCTAGTTTAAGAAGGATGACTCGGTGTTTATTTCCTCCATGAGAATGATACACTAATTCCAACCATGATGAAGGATGATGAGTCTAGTGATGGTCTATGGAAATTATAATTTGATAGATCAAATAATAAGAACTGTACTACGACTGGAATGATGTTGATTTCTACATCAAATCAAAAGTATTTTAATTTTATTAAATTTTAGTTTGGTTGTTTGAATAATGTTGTAGAGTATGAGGTGCTAGTTCATGGTTTGCAATAGGAAGATAAAAGTCAACACATTGCAAGTTTTTGGTGATAATGAACTTGTAGTTCACCAAGTAAGAGTCTTATTATATGTAAAAAATTATTTCTTAGATCTTATAAGATTAGGGTGTGGGACTTAATTGAATACTTTCATGCTTTCAACATTTAGGCAATACCCAGAGATGAGAATAAACAAATAGATAGGTTGGCTGCCATTAGGGCACAATTTAGTATCCTAGATGATATAAAAAGTGAAAAAATTTAGTCACACATTAAGGTGGTTATAAGGTCTTCTATTTTATATAACCATGAGAACTGGTAAGTGTTTGAAGATGATAATCAAATTGTCAGGTTCTTTCAAGAAGAGGTTGAGTTTTCCTCAAGAAATCAATCAAAGTTCTTGTAGAAATATGGTGATTAGATTGTGCAACTAAAAAAAAATAAGTTTCCTACAGGATTGGTCACACTTGAGAACATATTTAGTGGTGATGATGAGTTGAGAAAGGAAAATTTATCTTTGTCAACAAAGGAGGAACACTATGCCAATGTATAGATTGTAGCTAGTATGAACTTGAAATTAGGTAAGGTATGCACTCCTTCACAAAAGAAAGCTTTCATTGAATTATACACAAGTTTTTTTGATGTATTTTCATGGAAATATAGTGATCTCAAGGGATTTGATCCAAGTCTAGCTCAACACACCTTTGAGTTAGAGGATGAAACTAAATTAGTGAGATAAAGACAAAGGTCTGTCAATCCAAAACTTGAACCTTTGATAAGAACTAAGTTTCATAAGATCATAGAATTAGCTATTATATTTCCACTCAAGCACTCAACCTGGGTGGCAAACCTTGTTCTAGTATGGAAGAAGAGTGGTGAGATTAAACTATGTGTTGACTTTCATGATGTGAACAAGGCCTCCCTTAAAGATCACTATCCATTGCCATATATGGAACAAATTTTATAGCTAGTTTTAGGTTCAAGAAAGTTTTCTTTGTTAGATGGATATAGTGTTTAGAATCAGATTTTGGTCAAGTAAGAGGACCAATTCAAGACAGCCTTCACTACAAAGTGGGGGACATTTTCATATAGAAATATGGCCTTTGGTTTATCTAATGCTGGAGAAATATATTAGAGAGCCATGGATATGGCATTCGAAGGACTTCTTACTAAGTTTATACTTATTTATTTGGATGATATAAAAATATTATCAAAGAGTAAAAGTAAGCACATGGTTCACCTCAAACAAGTGTTTTAAAGGTGTAGTTAATTTGGGGTGTCTCTAAATCCCAAAAAAATATGTCTTCTCCATTTATGAAGGTAAGCTCCTTAGGTATATAATTTCAAAACATGGTTTGAATATAGATCTTGAAAGGATAAATTAAATTCTTGCACTTTCCTTGCCCAATTAAAAGAAGGATTTGCAAATATTCTTAGGGAAAATCAATTTTACAAGAAGATATATTTTATATTTTTTCACTTTAGCTAAGCCACTCAAAACCATGTTAAAGAAGAATCAGAGTTTCAGCTAGTCCAACGAAGGAGTAAAGAGTTTTGAAGAGATAAATAAGGCCATTACGAGGGATCCTACAATAATGAACCCAAATTTCACAAAGGATTTAATTTTTTACACTTATGCTAACATGGACACCATTTCATTCATTCTTATGCAATGAAATCATGAGGCCCTGGAACAACCAATAACCTTCTTTAGTCAAGGTTTGGAAGAGTGTGAAACAAGGTGCTCTTTTGTTGAAAAACATGTAATTTTAGTTATAAGGTCTCTCAATAAATTTAGATACTTATTATCTAAAAATAAGATACACCTAATGGTTGCCCATCCAAGTATCAAGGAGTTTATTTTGAATAAAGACATAAATAAGAAAAGAGTTGGTTGGATAACTAAGGTAATGGAGTATGATGTGGAAATCAAGGTTAAAAAGTTGATTATAGGTAAAGGACTTTGTGAGCATCTAGCCCAAGACTTGAAAGAGGCTAATGAGGTGGTTTTGGTGTCAAATGATGAAGAGTTTGCATCTAATCATACCTCACCTTCTAGCTAGTTTCATAACTTGGTAAGGTATCTCCAAAATGGTATTTATCCTTCTCATCAAAATGCTTCAAAAAGAAGGTATTTCAGATTGTAATCAATTCCATTTCTTCTTGTTATTGGTGTTTTTTTCAAGAAAGATATCAATGTCATGTTGCTAATATGTATAGATCCAAACCAAACATAGAGATTGCTTGAAGATTTACATGATGGACATGGTGGAGGGAACTATTATACAGGGACCACAACCCTTAAGATTATGAGAAGCAACTATTATTGGCATGGAATATTTGGTGAGTGTCAAACATGGGTTAGGAGGTGCAAACAATGTGCTATATTTGTAGGGAAAACAAAATTTTCAACCTTACCTATCCAATAAATTGTGATGGACCAACCCTTTATCTAATTGGGATTATATTTTATTAGTTTCATTAATCCCCCTTCAGGTTTAGGACATAAATGGATACTAACTGCTAGAAATTACTTCACTAGATGGACAAAAGTAGTAGCATTGAAAGATGTAAATGAATCCAATGTTTTAGATTTATATGAAGGTTTATTTATTAGATTTAGAGTTCCTTCAACATTATTTTTGACAATTATATGGCTTTTCTGGGAACTAAGATCAGCCAATAGGTTATTTAACATGATGTCTACCTCAACACTTCATCAAATTACTAGCCACAAGGCAATGGCCTTACTGAGTCCATAAATAAGAACCTGTTAAAGATCATAAGGACTATTGAATATAATCAAAGGTCATCATATCTCAAGTTGAAATTATCTCTATGGGATGATAGTATCACCTACAAAATATCAATAGCCAACACTCCATACAAGCTAGAATATGGTAAGGAAGTAAGATTACCTATTTCTCTTGAGTTTCTTGATTTAGAACTAATACATCAACTGGAGTTGTTGGAGGATGAACTAATGAAAATAAGATATACTGAACTTATGGAGTTAGAAGAGGTTCAAAATCATAACATGTTAGCAATGGAAACTCACCAAGTAAAAGTGAAGAGAACTTTTGATAAGAGAGCTTCTTCATGAAGTTTCAAAGAATGAGATTTGGTCCTCAAGTGGGATGAGGATAGAGCTAAACCAGGAAGGCATACAAAGTTTGAATCTCTTTATAGTGGTCCATACATAATCTTTAGTTTTAAATCGCATAATGCCTTCCAATTTGTAAATATGGATGGTGAGGATATTCCTATCCCAATTAATGGGATACATCTAAAACACTGCTATTGAAGAACTAAGATCCTTGTACATAATTATTTTGTTTGTTTTCCTCTAAGTGTTGTTCTAGCACATTAGTTTTTTTTTGTCCCAAATAACTTATTCATTTAGACACTTGATTTGTTTAGGTTAGTTTCCATTTTTTGTGTGTTTCCTTTCTTGTTTGGTGGTATAGTTGTCTTATTTTGGGTCAAAAGGTTTCTTATAGGCATGGATCAGATTTCTCATTATTTATGAGTCCAAAAATCATATAAATTATCTAGTTCCAAGCATAATAGGCATGCTTCCTAGTAGAGTACACAAAATGTTGACAATTTTGACCTCATAGGTCAAATTATCACCTCTACCATTTTAAACTTTGCATATTATGGCAGTTTGTCTTGTGAGTCAATAAGTTGGTCTTGAAAATTCCTTAATATGATTATTAAGAACCAAGTTATCTTAAACCATCATACAATAGAATAGGTTAGTTTGATTATATATTTCATAAATGTACTTGAGAGGTAAACCAAAGCTGAAGAATTACATAAAAATGGTGTATTGAGTACCAAGGTCATCCCCTATAAGTTAGGTATCTTGACGAGTTTTCTATCTCAATATACAAGACTTCAAAAATGATCTAGTAGTGTGAGACTTTCCCAAGAACATCAAATTAAAGCCACAAAAAATATCCATTTGAATTCAAAAAATCCTTAAAAATATTCAAGTTAAATGTAGGGTCGATAAGTGGCATAATTTTGGAGGTTGGGATTGAAAATCAATGGCACACAAGCGATCAACTGAGTCAATAAGTAAAATAAAAATCTATGGTGCATGTTAAATTATGTAATAAAATATCAATGGTGAGCTCAAGGTCAAAAGGTTAGTGGATATTGATATTTAATGCATCGATGACAAGCATCACAATCATGGTGACTTACTAGATCATTGGTGTATGTTTGATCAAGCAGAAGGAAGATCAACAACATGCTTTCAATCGTGTAAAATAGATCAATGGTGTGCATGAATTCAAAAGGTCAATGAGTCTAGATTGCATATAATTCCACCATGTGGCATAAGCATATTAACCAAATGAAGAATAATAAACATCTCCATAAGAAGCATGCGGGCTTGCCAAGTGGTACATTCTTAGATGTAGATTAAGATCAATGACAATTGATGAAGGTCAAAGCTAGGATAATATTGAGGAGATTAGTAGATCAAATTTGATTGAATCTCTAGAGGGCATAGGATGAGGACACATGTCTGAGGCAACAATAGTCAAGTTTTAAAGAGAAATATGTAACCCAAGTAGATGCCACATAGGTGGACACATTAGTTTAGGTAGATGTATAAAAGCAAGATCAAGATATGTAGAGTCATAGGATGCCATTAAAGCTTAGTAGAAACCTCTCAAGAGCCTTAAACATAGGTTTTACATCTTGATCAAGAGACTAGGTATCCTGTAGATCTTTTTTAAAATTATAAGCATATGAAAACCTATAGGGGAATTAGTTTTCATCTATAGAGGACCTATGTTCAAGGTTTAGGAGTAATGGAAAAATATGACTATAAAAGAAATGTTAGAAGGGACACCAGTGAATGCATTCAAGTGACTATTTGATAATCTAAAGAACACATCAAGATGAAGCATGGTACTGCAAGAACATTAAGAAGATGGAGAGTTGGGAGGTTGAGTAAGATAGTTGAGCATTTATGAAGTTTCAAAGTCTTTTGGGACTTCCCCTTTTGATGGATCATGACTCAACACCTTTGAAAAAGTTCTTATCTTTTAGTGCATTTCTAAGCCAATGAGAGGGCTTGAGAGCTATTTAGAGCTGATCAATGGTTAATTTACTGAACAAGATCAATGTTAATCGATCAAAGGGTGGTTGGGACTCATTTATTTTTGTTTGTTCACTCCCTCTCTCTCTTCCACTTATCTTATATATCTCCCATTTCTCCCCCAACAAAAGGGACTCTTATGCTTTTAGCATGCTTAAGCTATGTAAAGATTTATATTGTAACACCTATTTGATGTAATAAAAATACTAAATTTTGCCACTCACATAATTGAATTGAAGTGTGTTCTATGAATTCATTAATGTGGTTAAGTGAATGTATGTATTCCTTTGCCTTTTTCTAAATTTTATCACCTTCATGAAGTGTTTTATAGCTCTTACAGGTCATTCTAAGTGCCATAGATAGTTTGTTGATTAGTTTGGAAGTGGATAACTTCCCTCCCATGCTATATTGATAGCTAGTCAGTGCCTTTTTGTGAAACACTTATGTGGATGCTGATCAAAGATTGAGTGAAGTGATATTTGTAGTTATTAAAAGTATCTAATAGTGTACCTTGTGTAATTATAAGTGTTCAAAACTTTGGTACATCACCTCATTTTACATGTTTTCATGCATTATTATCTATTTATCTCCCTTTTCCAAGAAAGAGATTGGTTTAGGTGATCCATCAAGAGGAAGTTGGCCTTCTCTCGAGGTTCAAACCAATTATAGGATACCCACATCTTGAGGTTGTTCCCATTTTTTGGCTTAATTGGAGAGGCCTTGAAGAACTCCCTCCACGGGTGCAAATTAATACCACAATAGTTGTCTCTTCCCCTTTATTATTATTAGTTTTTTTCTCTCCTTTTTATCATTCTTATTCCTTGAAAAACACACTAAATATGAAAAATTAATCCCCTCATTTTTTACCTAATTTGTTTATTCAAAATATTCCTTTTTCTATTGGGTGTTTGTTGTGATTTCTTTTTTTACTTTTTGAAGTGTTTTGTTTTTAGATTAAGGTAAAAACAGGTTTTGAAGGGACCCCGAAACCCTGAACATCAAAAAAGATATAAGCCATAAAGCACAACCAATTTTCAAAAAAGGAACCCGAAACCAGAACAAACCAAACCAGGTTAAATAGGAACCTGAAAATAGCAGAAAGCCCTGAAGAAACAACTGACACAACATAGAACGGACTGTCTACAAACAGGATCAACATCCTACAACCTCCCATACAAATGAGGTTATAAAAATTATTTATTTTTTACACGACCGAAGATTCATATCTAGAGGGGGGACCAAAGGCTTAGACTTCTTCCTCTTAACAACTGTCCATCCATCCTCTACCTTTGCTGCCTCAGTCATCCATACCTCAGAAGATAGTGATCCATGAAGCCCAGGGGACACAGATGACTCAGCAACATTCTTTTGAAAACTAGCCACATTTTAGCTCCTAGGTAGTTCCTCCACAACAGGGGGAGATACCAAAGCCTCCTCAACAACTGGCTTAGAATGATCATTATTCCCAATCTCCACAGGACCATCTATGGAATCTTTCACCCGCAAATCCTCCTCAATCATCAGCTCGGAATGGATACTATCTTCATTCTCAGAATCAGCTGGATCTTCCACTGGTTGTTTAACCATGTAATGTTTAGAAAAAGCCTCAGACCACCAAGAAGGTGGTCATCTGGACTTAGATTTCCCAGCCATACAATGAGTAGCAGTATGACTCGTCAAGTGACACTTTCTGCACCAGAAAGGTACGCCCTCAAAATCCAACATTTGTGTCCAAGTACCCCTTGGGGAGTCTAGACAAATTGCCTCTAGCAAGCCCTTAGAAACATCCACCTCGACCATTAAGCGTGCACAGGTCGAATGGTAACTATTCAAAGTATCCACAAATAAAAAGTCTCCTATAGCATTCTCGATGGTTTTAAAAATTGATTCATGCCAAAGATGTATTGGTAGATTTGGGAGCCGAACCCAGATAGGGAACTTGCTAAAGGTTTCTGTCAGTGGATTAAAATCCATATGCCACCGTTTAGCCATGAGAGGATATTTACCCAACCATAAAAAATTACTGTTGCTCAAGATTATCCTTCTATCCTCCAGGCTTTGGAAGACAACTATAAAGAAACCATTAACACATGGGAAGATTTCAACACTGTCTTTAATAAGTGGCAACTAGTTCTTGGAGATCCAGCCATGTAGATCAGTAAGAGAGGGCCAAAAGCCATGAAAATGAAAAATAGCAGTGTGAGAGGAAAAAACTTCTACCTGTTCAAAGATTTTGTCAACTAATTCTGGATCTATAGTTACCCTAGTGGGTTTTAGAGCACTTGCTGGCAGAACACGGGATGGCCCAAATGATGCACGAGGCACAGATTCATGTAGATTCACTTCAAATGCTGCCACATCAGTGAAAGTTCTTCCCCCTGCTTTAAACCCTGATCCAGGAGCATAGGCAAAACACCCGGCCAAAAACTTTCCTCCACCCGCAGGAGAGGTCTCTGTAAGGGCATTTAGAATCCTTCCCATATGAGCTGACAATACCCCATCCGTTTCAGAAGCTGTAGCCATGCTGACCTCCAGATTGTTGACACCCAATTTCAAATTTTCTAGAAACGCACGCTCAGGAGACGGCATGATGGTTTCCTGTTATAAGGATACTTTTTATTTATGCTATACTACATCCCTTTATTTTGGGAATAAATAATAAGATTACCCTGATATTAAAATCCTACAATTTAATTGAATGCACATTCATAATTTATTTATTTCTACCATTCCAAACCATTAGAGTATTACAAAGACCTTTAAGGTATCACCTAGGTATACATGAATAGTACCTTGTAGGTATTACAAGGAATTTCAAATAGATACATTAAAATTATGTTTAATACCTAAAATGTATCTTCTTGAAGGTCCTAAGGTATCTCATAGGATATAACTTCAAGGTATTACATGGACCTAATGTATATCTTAGGATATACCTTAAAGGGAATTGTAATATATTCAAGGTATCACCTTGAAGGTCCTTTTAATAACATCAAGGTACCTTCAAGGTATTCCATCAAATTTCCTTATAATAACTTGAGGGTATCTCATAGGATATACCTTGAAGGTATCTCCTTGAATTCCCTTGTAAAACCTTCAAAAATCACCTAGGATATACCCTTAATGTCCTTGTAATACATTTAAGGTATCTCATAGGAGATAACTTGAAGGAGATACCTTAGTTCCATGTAATTCATTAAAGGTATCTCCTTGAAGGTTCTTGTAATAATTTTAAGGTATCTCCTAGAAGATACCTTGAAGGTATCCCTCAAAATTGCTTGTAATACCTTCAAAATATCACCTAGGATATACCCTTAAGGTCCTTGTAATAGCTTCAAGGTATCTCATAAAAGATACATTGAAGGTACTACAAGGCCCTTCAAGGTATCTCCTAAGATACCTTGGAGGCCCTTATATTACCTTCAAGTTATCTCCTAATATATCTTGAATGCCCTTGTATTACCTTCAAAGTATCTCCTAGGAGATACCTTACAGGTACTATAAGGCCCTTCAAGCTATTTCCTAGAGAAACCTTGATGGACATTGCAATACATTAAAGGGTACCTTAAAGGGCCTTGTACTGACTTCAAGGTACCATTAAGGGTACTAAAATTCCCTTCAAAGTATTTCCTAATACATTCAAGGTACCCTTGAGGATACTACAAGGCCCTTCAAGGTATCTCCTAGGAGATACCTTCAAGGTACCCTTGAAGCTATTACAAGATATCTCCTAGGAGATACCTTAAAGGGCCTTATAATAAATTAAATGGTACCTTGAAGGTATCTCCTAGGAAATACCTTCAAGGTACCCTTGAATTTATTATAAGGTATCAACATCTTATCTACACATTAAAGGATATTATTGGATATCACCATCTTAGACAAGAGAAAAGTGATAGCTTTGATTGTTTATATTGGGATAGGGTAAATATTAGAGTTGAAGTTGAAAATTAACATTGCATACACCAAAGATATGACATATTTCAGATAGAGGAAGAAATTACACAAGAATATAAAGAGGAAGATTAGGTCATGGAAGTGCATAGTTAATCATAGAGGGTTTACAATATCTACAGATAAGATACTTGGATGCAGAACAATAGAGAGAACATGCTATGCATTTAAAATATGAATGAAGACATCCAAGGTTTAGAACATACCCAATACACCCTTCCTTATGACTTGTCATAAATAACTTTACTTTAGAACTCCTTATCAGCATCCTTGGCCAAAGGCTAATGATAAGAAATGTGAAGTTTCACAATAGTGGACCTAATTATAACCTCTCGATATTCCATGAAAAATGTTTATTTTCATTCATAATTGTTATATAATACCTGATAGATGACTAAAATATCATTCACCATTATGTTGTTTATGGATAAAAATAATTTTCTATTTCATTGCGTACTTCTTATCTGTATCTCTTTTGAGCCCATGTGATGCTTGTAAGACAAACCACTATGTTCATCAATGGAATTTAGTACATTGTTTCCCTATATCAATTATAATTTTTAGATGTCATTGCTTGTTTTTGCTTATCCTTTGTTTACTCAATTTACTTTCCAAATTTTTATCTCCATATTGGTCTATATGGTGCTTTATTTGTCATTGTGTGTAAAAATAAGCAACTATGTCTAATGTTATTGTATAATCATCATAACTCCAAACATAGTAAGTTATGTCTAAAATAATTGTACAACAACATTATTTAGGTTGTGAATCTATACCTACATGGCTACCTAATATCATTGTATAATAATAATTATTTATTTCATTATTACTATCCAATATCAATGTATAGTGATTATTATTATTTTGTAAGTCTAATATCAACATATTTATTTGTGTTATTAAAAATTATAGTCTAACTAATATATAGTTATGACTTAACATGGTTTCAGGAAAGAATAAAGCATTGGGGTTAAGTTTTATAGCTATAGTTTACCTAAAATTCATAGTGGATAACCAAATAATTTAGTGGTGATGCACATTTCATGGCTTTTGTGACCTGCATAATCAAAGTTATAGAAAAATAAAGCATTCACATGGCAATAGATAGGATCAGTACGGCCAAGTATTCTATCATAGATGAATACATAAAATGCTATCTAAGAGCCTTTGATACTCCTTAAAGAGATCTCTAATGAAATCATTCAAAGGGGATACTAAAATTTCTATAGGTAATTGTAGATTATAAACATCTTTAAAATTTTAGTATAGGATCGGCTAACTACTCTTCTTCTGATATGTTATACAGTCTAGTTTAATGTTAGAGAGATTCTAATTAAATAATTGTTTTGATTTTTTTATTCATTAGCTTTCTTAAATTTCTTATGTTTCAAATTTTCTTGTAAACTGGTTCTGGTATTATAGTTGCTAGTATCTCAAATGTAGGATCTGATGTTATTTTCTAGAGTATATGACACAACAATATGCCAACTAGTGTTGGGCTCCTAAATTTAGGTACTAGTGGTACAGTCCAAAGTGTACCTAAATCATTACAATATTGGAGTACCATGAGCCATGATGTATCATGGGCATAAATTTCCCTACCAAATAGAAGGTTCACATTATCAATAAGTACCATCGGGGCAGGGTGAGAAAGGTGATATATGTGGGGACTCGATAATAGGCTTAAACACTTCTAAAGTGGATCTTAATATAGAGGATGGAAGCCACAAGTTATATGGATATGTGAGTGGTGGAATGATAATTAGGTATTTATAAAGTGGAGTAGGAACTATCCCTACTTATTCTCTTTGGCTTAGCCAAACACCTATTAAAGAGGTTCCATGATCACATTAGTCTATCTCCCTAGTGGTACTTATGGAATTATCCTTTAGTTACAAACTTTATTTCAATATACATCCTTCTAGGTGTTGACTTGATTGTTTTTATCTGTTATATAGGCACAAAGTTCTCTAGAAATAGAGTCTAAATTTCTACAAGTTATGGAAGTTACACCAAAATAGATAAATTCTTTTCCACCTGACCATGAACAACAAGTATTTTAGATGCAATATATGTTACATAGCCAATAATATATTTTATTATTTCTCTTATTTGTATTTCTAATTTATTTTATCATTGCATAGAGACTTGTAAAGGAATAATGTCATTGAATTTTTGTTCCTTTCCGAGCAATTTAGATTTTAACAAAATTAGTAATACAAATGAGAAAATAATTTTAGGTTGTTTATAGTGGACTGTTAAGGTCACCATCAATTTCATCATTTATGTTTCAACAATTATTTTAAAATATAGGTTTCTTCAATTTTTATTTTCAAATTATCATGAATATATCTTATTTACTCACATTCCAAGATTTTATGGGTAAGAACACCTAAAAATTGAGTGTAGCAATAGATTTCCTTATTATGTTGAGTGGTAGTAATGTAAATCTTTCTTTATGGCCAAATGTTTTGTAGTCATATTCCAAATAAGAGTGGAAAGAGAAGCCAACCAAAAAGCTATTAACTAGATAGAAAATTAAATGAAATAAAAATAGATAACCCATAAAGAAGTCAACATGAGAAATAATATGGAGAGGCTAACATATTGTAGGAGAAGAAAATTCCACTTTTAGAGAATGTTGAATTTTCTTGACAAGAAGAGGGAAAGGATTAGCCTCCTATTTTGGTTGATTAGTATCTCGTCAATGAAGAAAGTCTCCAAGAAGGAAAAGGCCTTTTTTAGATGGCCTATTGAAAAATATATAGTAGCAAAAATAATAGAAAAGTGGAGCCAAAACCAAAGAGACATGATCATGTGCCAAGATATAGCATCTCAAACCTGAATAAAACCATGGAATAAATATCTTTGGGAGATATGAAAACAAATTCAAACTCTTCATATAGTGGCAAGCTACCTCATAGCTATTACTTGAGAGTGAAATGAATCCAAGAGTATACCCAATAGAGGGAAAAAATAACATAACAAAATAAAAATAGAGGAGAGCAAGACAAATTATTAGCCTCACCTGAAATAAAATGAAAAAGGTCTGAGAAGAGTTCATAGAATGGGCACAAAATAAATAAACATGACACCACAACCATATAAAAACAAGATCTCATTAAGAAGGAAGGGATGTTGGTCTTTGCTTTAAAACACTGATCTAAATGAAGAGCACTACCAAGGAGAAATAATATAGTTGTCTTTCAAAACACACACCATTCTACCCAAAAGAGAGAAAACATAGTCACAATACTAGAGGGGCACCATCTCAAAGAAAATAAAACTATGCCTTGTCCCTCGTGAGCCAAAATTTTGAAATAAAATCATTTTCAAGGCAATAAAATCCTATAGTCAATAATTACCTGCTTTAGGAAAATATAAATGAAAACAAAAATCATCCCTAAAGGTGTATGATGTAATGTGCAAATCTAGGAGGTCCAATTAAGGACAACTATTAAGGCCTACATTGCAAAGGCTCACAAATCTAACTTCACACACACTCACACATTATATCATAAAATTAACTTACCATCTATTCATAAAGATCAATTTTCATAAATACATAGTAGAAAATTTAATTCAAACAATACCACTATCAGGATTATTATATTGATAATATAACGGGAAAATAATACATGGTTTAATTTTTACACAACACTCCCAGGTCTCAAAGACCAAACAAAGGGGAATAAAACAATTCTCTTCTAAATTATACATCTAGCCGCTAGATGAATCACCTCCCCTTGAAAAACATAGAATTCCCATATCTTTTGATCTCTCTTAAGGATTTTCACCTTCACCTACCATTATCACTGCTCTAGTAGGTGTCACATGTTTCAAAATTTACCAAGTAAATTTTTTAATTTTATTTAAGCACATATAACAAGCTTGAATATTACTCTCCACATGGAAAATAGACAAAAAATTCACAATCAAATGTTATATTTTTTCATACATTACTACTTGCATGCCTAAATACTAATTACTTTTAATGAGGATGTGATCACCTTCACATTAACTAAACTTATAAAAAGAGTTTTAGTATATACAAAGAGAGACAATGTATTTTGTATTTTGGTCACCCACTAACACCCCAAGAATGCAGCATATTCACATACTTATTAAATTAAAAACTATGCCAATAAAGATCCACTTAAGCTAATCACAAACAAAAGACCTAGCAGATAGGAAGGGACATTGTATGAAATCATAAATATATGATTTAAAACTTTTACCAATGTTGGTGGAGTAACACCTTGACAAATTTATCTCTTTGATAATTTTCACAATGATTTTAGAAGGTAGGGAGTTTGTTCCTAATAATTATTTTAAGAAAACCCAATATTAAGCTAATGTTTCAACCAAAAATAGTTAGTTTTCTTCATTATTAATATTGACTCATTATCTGATACAATAGGTCAATGGACTATATTGTGGCCAAAATTCAAAATGCCAATTTTATAAAGAAGAAAAAATAATTATTTACGTCAGGATGTATATTTTTAATGTTTAACAAAAAGACTTAGAATCCCATCATTCAGAGTGTTCTCCTATTAGCCTATATTATTAAGTATTATCTAGTTATTTAAATTGATATGGATATGGCTTGAACTACATTTCCTAATTTGGCTATAGCTTGTCATGATTTATTCATTAAATTTAGACATAAACCCTTCAATTTCATAGATATATGGAAATACCTAAAAAACTTTCATCTAATATATTTGATAAAATTACAACAATAGCAATTTGCACTGTAAAAATAAAAATTTATGATGCCAAATATACCTTTAAAAGAGTAGCCTAAAATGAAAAAAACCTAAAATGAAAAAAGAGAACTCTAAAATGGAAAAAACCTTGAAATGAGGCTGATGTTTGTCATTGTGCTACAATGAATGAAGCTCCTATCTGCTAAACTTTCCATTGATTTAAAGCTTACATGCTAGCCAACTCTACAAAAACACACTTCTCCATTTGTATGCTTGTATGAATTGGTGCTTGCGAGTAAATTTTTTATGTCATGTCATTATAGAAAAAATAATTAGTTCCCTTTGTTAAGATGAACATGCCTCCTTGATATTGGCATTAATATTTTGAGATTTATTTAAATATTATTGGCATATCCATTGATATGGGAATAATTATATTTTATAATTTATTTAATATAATATAATATTTTATATTTTATAATTTATTTAATATAATATAATATTTTATATTTTATAATTTATATAATATAATATTATATGATATTTTATAATTACATAATTTTTATATTATAATCTATAAAATTTATATATATCACAATTTCATCTCATTTATCTAATTTGGCCAAACATGTATTTTGGTTGCTAATTTCATCTCATTTATCTATTGATTGGGTAAATACTATCATGATTCAATATATAAATCATTGTAAATGGTCGATATTTTAGTGCACTATCCAAGATAAATTTGTTTCTTAGCTTATTGGTCTTTAGGATCAATTTTTATTTTCAAAATATAAGGTCCTAGGTCGATTTAGCCTCATAGTGCATGAGATAGCTCATTTAGAGGTTTCCTTAGTGGGTTTATTTGAATTAAAATAATGTTGGTATTCTGATACTATTTACTTCTTTAGCTTATTGACATTTTCACAAATTCAATTTATTCCATTCAAATATTCCTTGACTACCCTTTCTCACCTTATTTTCAAGAAGGGTGAGATTGATACAAATGTTAGTGAGGAATATATTGTAAAAATATATTTTTCATTTCATCTATCCCTTGAAATATTTTAGCCCCAAGATGATTTCTATTATGAATATTTTTATGGACTTCCGATTTATATTGACTATGTCAAAAATCATTGCTTACATGGCCTTATGATTCCCTTTGGCCAAATGTGAGTATATTTACACCAATTAAAAATTTATATAGACTTCAATATTCCATGAAGTGATATGTTGTGTTTTTTTCTCTAAAACCTAATGGAGCACTTTATTTTCAAGTATCTTATTGATTATAATATCCAAGAGAGATATCATTATTTGTAAGGAGAATTGGGAGGTTTCATACCCTCCTTTTCAACCCCATCTTGACCATAGGTGTTTAATTCTCACATTGAGATGTCAAATTTTAAAATGGATTCTTATGAGTACTATGTTGATCACCTCCATTATGACAATTTCAATCATAGGTTATGTCAAGAACATTATGGGTATAATAATTTCACACATGATTGGAGATAGTTACTGATTTAGTGTTTCCATTTACAATATACCACCAAGTTACCTCACTACTCATAATATCATATATATATATATGGGGGTTAAGTAATCTCCAACATAAAGGGTCATTTATCTCCCCTAGTCAAAATTTACAGGGACAAGCACACATCACTAGTTTTACCTCTAAATATGGTAGATTGATGACCATGGATGTTAGGAGATTTTCTCTGGGTAGACTCTAGTTCTTGTGATTCTCCATACAAATCCTATTAGTCAATGTCATTATCCTCGAGACATAATTAGGTTTTTTATGGGCCCTTTCATGGTTTTCGATGATTTAAATGATTTTTTAAAATAAACCTCTCATATAGGAAAGGGTAGAGGAAGAGACAATCTAAAAAAGGAGATCACTGACCAAAAATTTTGTTTTCATATAATAGTATAAAATGAAAAAATAAAAAGGGAGGTATAAGGCTTAAAATTACTTTCAATGAATTATGAATAACTTATGAGTGCTAGGATGTTGGAATCCCCTAACAAATGGAGAATGCACAAGTCACAACATCTCATTATTGGTATTGGCATAGTGCTTATCCAAAAGACAAAATTGGAAAAATATGTATGAGGTTAAGCCCAAGTTGAAATAGATAAATGAGATTAAATTACATAATATTATCAATATTGAGTCCCCATATCCCAATAATCCCCGACCTAGGTCTAATTACCATGATCATATCCCTATAATCAATAAAAAAACACACTTTTTTTTTAATATTTTATGATATTAAAAAAATACGTGGAAAATAGAATGAGGTCATAGGTTCCCTTAGTCATGGGGCCTTTTAAAACATAACTTTATTCTTTTAAAACAAAATATTCCTATGAAAACATGTTAATTTATGAATCTTGATTTGAACTTTGGCTAGAATTACTTGATAAAAATATCACAAATGACATAAATACTAAAGTGTGAAAAATTTGAGTTTGGATAAGTTTATATGTAGCCCCTAATTAGGATTAAAATTGTATACATGATCTTATTTTGTGTCCATGTGTTTAATTGAAACCCAAACTAGGTTATGGTATGAATTTAGCTTTCAATGCATTGTAAAAATCCTCATAAACCTATTTTAGAAAGGGAAAAGTTTAAATTTATATTATTTTGTGTTTTGACTTGGTTAATATTCTTGACCTTCACATTTTAGATAGAATAACATCATGTAAATTTAATTTGTATCTAAATTTAGGAAAAAATGGGGTATAATTTTGAATAAGTGAGGGTATGTTTGTCAGAACACCTCAAAGCATGGATTATACCTCAAAGTCACTTGAACATCATCAAATATAAGATCCATAATGGATTAATATTCCTAATCAACATTCATGACCTATATATTATTAGGCCTTGGGCCTTATAGCTCACCCACTAGCGGTGAAGCCCTTGCTAAGCATCACTACATGTGAGGTGTTGGTGGTTGATCCTATTATATATTATACTTTAAGATCATTGTATCAAACTAAAAAATATAAAGAGAAACATGCTAGTATTGGTACTATATAATAACCCTAATTCATCTCATCATGTGTGCATCCTCCAGTAATTTGGGATGATCAATGTCAAGTCTCCATAGTATAGTGTTTACATTTTTTGGCATATTCACATTATTGGATATAAATATTGATATTTATCACTAACATGATGTTTATTATGCCTTTATTATACATTTATTTCTTCTTCATTACATTTTAATGATTGTATGCTATATCGTTGGTCCCACCATTTCACTATGATGATTGCAAATACTGAGACATGTTATGACTCCTCATTTGACAATGATATTTTTTTCCCCCTACATGACTCATTTATTATAATAAACACTTGAGAGTGACCTATGATACTTGATCTTATTGAACATTGATATATTCTACATAGATACATCATTCCATAATACACACAGTTCCATTAGGGGCATTGTAACCACCCATTCCTTATGGGAAATTACTAGTTATATCTTATTCTAGAGAGGAAAAATTAATATTTCAACAATATTACACTCTTCATAATAAAAATGGTAATTATGGCCTAGTGGAACATCATACCCTTATGGGATTTGTTGATTATATCTATATCTACATTGTCACTAGGGGAATCTTACCCACACACGTTAAGACTAATACCACTATTGAATTTCCTTTCAAAAAATCACATCAATTTATCTTACAAATATATATTATACTGCATCCATGTTCCTATTGATATTACAATGATTCTATTAGGACACCATGTTTTCCTCCTTACACATAGTCACATTATGGTTATCAGACATAATACACATATTACCATATATTTTAAATATTGGGGGATCTCACCGATAGCTCAATTCTATGTATTCAAACTAGTTATGTACATATGTTTTTCCAGTATATTTGAGATACTTAGACTCATTTTCTTGTTTGGTTTTAGACTAACCATGTTAACACATGTTTGAAGTGTTTTTAACCCTATGATATATAGACTTATGGTCAATTAGGTGTCAAAATTAATAGTAGGGTCTATGACATGTCCAAATGTTTGAATCACTTCCACATGAACCAATTGGAGCTTAACACATGGACCAATAAAGTGGTAACATATGTCACATGAACAAATGGGTTATTTTGGATTTTGGTATCCTTCTTTTAGTCTTTAAAGATTGAGTTTGGTGGGGCCCACACTATTTTATGTAAGCTAAGGACCCATCATCTAGTTGGGGTCCAATATTTTTGAGGGGGACCTGCCTACCTATCATCAATAGCATATGGTAGTATAATAATATATAAACCATGTCATATGCCTCAATATGGCCTATGTGACTAAACCTCCTTGAATTTACAAAGAGTTGGCACCAGTTCAAGTCCAATATTTTTGAGCAGGACCCACCTACCTATCTTCATCAACTTATTGTAGTAGACTTGTATATAAATTGTGTGTATGCCTCAACATGGTTAATGTAACTAAACCTCCTCAAATTTACAAAGAGATGACACTTAATCAAACTAATAGTTCCTCAACCCACCAAGTGGCCTTTCTCCAAAGTCTCCACATTATAGAGGTCCCAAAGACCAAACTCTCAACATAAGGCAATGTTCAAGACCAAGTTACATGGGGGTCGACATATGTTTTAAACTCGAATCACTACCATATCCTATTAAATGTGGGATAAATATCTCAAGTGATAATATAGAGTCTCTAAGCTAATTCATGAGCCATTATTATATTATAAAATATAAGAAAAAAATTATTATTAAAATATATATTAATATAAGAAATATATATATATATATATTTGCTTTATATTTGATTTTTTATATAAATTAATATTTTAATATGTATTAATACATATTTTATATAATATCAAAGTATAATATATAAAAAATAATATATAAAATAAAATATTTGTAATTTATTTACTTTTTTTAATGACTACTCCTGATGTTCAAGGCACTTGCCTTCAATTAAAATTGAAATGGGTGGGGGTTTAGAATGAATTTTAAATTCATATTCAATGCAAAAAATTATGGATTATAATGGGGTCCCATGTTGGGGGATACCACTCCTATTAAGTAGGAAAATGGGGTTTGATTGGGTGCTGACAGATCAAAACCTAGTAGGTTGCAGAGTCAAGCAGGAAGCTATAGATTATCAGAGGCATTTGTTTTAAGTACTTTGTTTTTACATTTTCTATCAATTTCAATTCCATTTTCATAACACATTAAGCTTTCTATCTAGTGTATTATCCAACTCCATGATGTTACACCTGTAACTCAGATCCATTTTGCTAGTTTGGTTAAAATAACAAAAGCTACCGAGCCCTCAAGATTACTATAAAACTATTATTTTGCCATAGTGTTTTTCATAATAAAATCCATTTATAATGTCATTGACAATATTCATAGTTTTCTAGTCTGGGAAAACTAATGGTGAATAGTTCTAATATGAAAATCACTATATTGATCTCATAAACAACAAATTAATTGGTAGAAACACTTTTAACTCTAAAAATATAATGAGAATGATAATGATGTGCCTTCTATGCACTCAATAGCCAAGTTTTAGACCTTTCATGCCAAAGGTATCTCTCATGTTCTTAGTGTATAGTGGTGAATAAATTGGCATGGCTACCTTAATCAAGCTAGAGTATCTCTACAATAGCTAATCGACCACTCTTATTGTTATTATTCTAGTGAAACACCTATAACAACCCAAAGTTTTCTTCCTAAAGTTAATTCAAAATAAATGTATACAGTTAATAAATATTTAATGTAAAATCCAAACTCAATAGTTTCATTCAAATTTCATTTATAATATTACAAAAAATATACATTAAGAGAGTATTGGACTGTGTTTTGAAGCAACCAAAATTTATTAAACATGCTACATATCTACTTTGCCCTCTAATATTTCCCAAAAATACCACTCTAGATTATAACCCTTATTATTTGCCCAAGTATATATGTGTTTTCCATGTCATTGAACAATTTACAAAATAAAACCTATTCGCTTTGGTAAGGATTGCTTATTCTATGTTGTAATAAGCAATCTTTACCTTAGTCTCAACCTCTGTAGTTTATGTTTTCTCATAATTTGAACTCACTATTTCATTTATCCAATAATTCTTATCCAAATATAGGAGTTAGATACCACTTATTCATACTAATTATTTTCTTGTTAGCAACATAATGACATCACCAAACATCTTCAGATGAAGTTTTATCTAACTCTTGGTATCAAACAGCTAACCCTCATTTTCATCATTCATATTTCTAAAACACATTTATTATTATGATTCCTTTTTCTTTATTCATATCAAAATTTATTTGTAGAGAAGATTTTTCTTAATGTCTTGCTTACTACAATCAAATATACTATTAAAATTGTAATTTTTTTCTCTTGTTGTATTTTTAATGTCTTTCTTACTAAAATTAAAGATACTATTAGAATCATACATCTTTTCTCTTGTCATATTTCTTGGAATTTAATCCTTTTAAGTTTGATTATCATCTAGATTCTTCCTTCATACTTTTACAACTAATTTATCTTCTATTTCTTCTTCATAATGTGTTTTTCACTACTCTTCTTGCAATAACAAACCTGCATTACCTTTTTTCACATCTTTTGAGTGATACTGAAATACCTAGTGAGGTTTGGAATGCCACGTAATATTTTTGTAGAGTATTTTATGTAATTAAAAGTAGTATATCATATAATTTTAATCATTATTTATGGCTATATTAACAAGAAAACCACTCATTTTCTCTAAATTATTGACACTTGACCTTGGTTTAAATCAATGTTACTTGTAAAATTAGATAGGATATAAAAACCTTCTTAATATATTATAGGATATCATTTACTTATTTATAGTACAAGTAATCCTAAGTGGGCCTAATGTTGAAGGCATGGTCATAGGTTCAAATATAGAGGGGGTTAGGGTTGTACACCTCCTTGAACAATATATAAGGTAAACAGAAAAACAATCCCCTTGAGAAAGTCGGCAAGGGGGTCTCAAACACCATATTTATGTCTTGATTGGTGGTGACCTAAATAAATACCTTTATGTTTTACCTTTATATAAATTTCCCCGTTATTGAATTTCTTGTTCTCAAAAGTTTTTCCTTAAGTTTCAAATTATTGTCCCTTTTATTTTTAGCTTTCTATTTTGCATTTTAAATTTTGATTCATAGTTCAAAATTGAATCTTTTGGTTAGAATGATTTTAATGAATTCCAATCTATTTTAGCTTTATATATACAATCCATTCAATTTTCCAAACCTCTTCTAGTTCCTTCACATTCCATATAAAATTAGAAATTTGATTTAAGTATTATTAGTCCCATTATTATCAACAAAAAATAGTAAAAGATCTCAAATTAGTCATGTTTGGAATGACATAACAATGTAGAGGAAAATATAGCATTTTAGGTCCCATTGAGTTACCAATAATTGTGGTATACCATTGGGTTATGTGTACATTATTTATGTATCTTGCATTTTGTAACATGTATCTTGTATTAGAGTTAGTTCCTTATCATTGGTTGTCCTACTTTTATTTCATATGTTGATAGGTGTATAAATAAAGCTTTTGTCTCTCACCTAATCATCCATTATTCATTGTTCTATTATCTATGTTTATAAGTAATTGACCTACCCTTATTTGATATATTGAAAGGTGTATAAAAAGAGACATTTTATCTTATATAATCATCCATAATTCTTGTTTTCTTTTTTATAACAGAGGTTATTATTCGGGAGGTGTTTTATTTTATGCTTGTAAAGATTTATGTTCACTCAATTATGGACTTGTGTGTATAATCTGACATTAAAGGTAGGAGATCTTATTAGCACCTTTTTCAACAATGTATTTAAGTTTGGGAGCAATAGATTCCCCAAAAAATGTTTTTGGAATGCCATCAAATACATGTTACAATTTTTAGGCCATTGTAATAGCTTAACATAACCTAAGTGAATATAATTGATTGTTCATCTTTTAGTGTTTTAATTTTTAACTAGATGACTAATTTTATTAAAATAATAATTTTTATAATATTCCTAAAAGTAATAAATTTAAAAAATAGTTTAGCTCATGAATTGTGATGTGAATTATATTTACATTTTTTTGGATGAGCTTTCATAGGAAAAAGTGGTTTACGACTCTCCAGTTTGGATAATAATGAAGGGATAAATGAAGTAATGAGTTTAAATGATGATAAAACATAAATTATAGATACTAAATCCACTTTTTCTATGCTTGGAGTGGTTGTTCAACCTTTTGTACAATACATATTTTTTATATAAGCACAGAAGGTGCTCTTTCTCGAGTTATTATAGTTGACTTTAAATTTAGTTCCATTAACCTTTGTGATTATTTGTGTACATTAATGATAATTTAAATTTAAATTTATTCCAATTAGGAAAATCAACTTACCTCAATGATATTTTTATCCACACTCATTTTATTTAGTGTCAAAGTTCCATTTTTATCACCATAGAAGACATCCATTTTATCCATTTGTTTAATGGTAGTCATTGTCTTAGTAACAACTCCCTATACATATGATCAAAAATTAAGAATATAAACACTGAGACTAAACTAATAGCCATATTTATAGATAAAATAGTAGGCATTGCAATAGGAATGCCACCAATAAATAAAATAAGAATATTTTCACCCACTCTAGTAGCCTTTATATTGGATAGGAAACAACATAACAATCTCTATTTATATGTCAATGGAAATAGAACAAATATAAAAGTTACCAATGGATTTTATAACCTACATCAATAGATTTGTCTAAAAACACACATACAATTAGTGAAGTTAACAAACATTAAAAAAAAGCCAAATAGATTTTTTAATGAAACAAACCTCTTGAAAATGTCCAATGTTGTTGTTTGAGTGAACTAAATGGGAAGCTCTTATAGATAAAGTGTGAAATCTAATGGAAATAATAATGGCCTCAATTTCCCCTTGCTTGCAAGTTGAACTAGAATATACTTCACCTCATGGGTCATTTGTGATAGGAAGAGACTCACCAGTGAGAATGGACTATTTAATCTTTAAAGGATCACCCTCTATGATTTAAGCATATAATGGAATAATGTCTCCTAGCTTGATGGTAAAAATGTCCTATGGAATAATAAGTCCAAAATATTTGAGAAAATGTCTGGATAAATGTATAGGTCCTACAAATGAAATTCTATCCTTCTTATTTTAAGCATGGTTTGGTTCTAGGTTTAAGCACACACATTAATATAAGTTCCCTTACTATGTTACTTCAAGTGGAGGAGTCTATAGTGGTGTATAAATGGTATACTACACTTACTCCATGGCAAAGAAAATACCAATACATAATGTACATATCCAAGGGGGAAACATATACTTCTATGTGATCTTAGACTTTGAGGGACTTGATAGATTTGAAAGATGAGAACAAGAGGACATGTTTCTCTCTATCCTCAATACTGTTATCTTCCCCAAAACATATGTGAAAAATAAAATTCTCTCCTCTAAGCTGAAATGATACATGTGCTATGGCAATAGAGTCTAATAATACTAGATCTCGAAAATACCAGATATTGAAGAAAATACTAGATGTGCCATGAGAGATGTTATTGTTTATTTATTGAAGAAAATAATTAATGTAAAAATATTTGATCCATAAATTCAATATGTTGACATAGATAATGGGTAAAATTATTTATTTGGTAAATGTGTGGGCACTTTACACCTTTCCAAATGGGCCTCAGTTATTTGGATGTCCCTTGCTCCTCCTTCCTTTGTCTTTTTTATTATAAATTAATTGTTTTTTTCTCATAGTCAACCCCCTTTATAGATAAAAAATTATATATGGGTCTAATATAATTTTATAGGGTGTATTTAATGTCATATCATATATTATTAGCCTTGGTCATAGTCTGATTAGATCCTTATGTCATCTTGTGTCATTTGAGGGTCATAAATAAGCATTAAAAGCAAATTATACAATTTTCCAAGAAATAAAAGTGTTACAAAACTTATTCCAACATACAATGTGTTATTATCTACCAGATATGTTATTTTTTAACTAAAAAATTGTAGGTGATAACTAAAAATAAAGAAAACAACTACAAAACAAGGAGTTTCAAAAGGTGTATGACACATGAGAGAGAATGTAATGTGGGAGGATATTTTGGGATGGATATTAAAATAAATTATACTTATTTAAATGCTTTAAATTATTTTAAAGTTCTAAAAATAATAAAAAACCATTATACTCTCCTATCACTCCACCATACACATGAAACTAGTCAACAGGTTTTTGGTTGGTGTGGCCAATTGGAGAAATTCTAGATCAAATGCGTTTTGGGGGTGATAGTAAACTTTTTTATATTCAATTTCATTCTTGGAGTGTAGAGGATGGCATCCTATTATTTATAAACCATATCTAACAAGTTGATTATGTTTTTTTCCTTATTGTTTCCCATACCATACATGTTTTATTCTTATTTGAACCATTATATATATATATATATATATATATATATATATATATTCTTGCAGTGTAGAGGATGGAATCCTATTATTTATAAACCATCTCTAATAAGTTGATTATGTTTTTCTCCTTATTGTTTCCCATACCATACATGTTTTATTCTTATTTGAACCATTATATATATATATATATATATATATATATATATATATATATATATATATATATATATATATATATATATATATATATATACATATATACATATATATATATATACATATATATATACATATATATATATACATATATACATATATATATATATACATATATATATATATACATATATATATATATACATATATATATATACATATATATATATACATACATACATATATATATATACATACATATATATATACATACATATATATATATATATATATATATACATACATATATATATACATACATACATATATATATACATACATACATATATATATATATATATACATACATATATACATATATATATACATACATATATACATATATATATATCACTTGGTATTTTTTCCTCTATATGATTCTTAATATCTAAAATCATGTTATCCATTCTTGGTCTCATGTTTGGAAATAATTTGATAGCTCAAATAGCCCACTTTGTAGGAAGGTGTTGATAGTGAATTTGTATTCATATTTCACCATGTATAGAAAATATATTTTCATACAATTTATTAAATCCAATGTGAAATTATGTTTAAATCACTCCAAAGGTCATGGTAATATCATTATTTTAAATTTTCCATCTCCAAGGTTAGGATCATAGAGGTTGATGTTCAATGGGAAACATAGTTAGCTCCCAGCTCCTTCTCACTCATAGTCATGATGTGTAAAGGCCCTGAGGACATTCATGGAAATGTGATAGAAGTTTAAAAGCTATTTTATATCCTCTTGGAACATGACATAGTGAGTTAAGCTTTAAAATGGCATAAAAGTTCCTATGGCAGTCATATGCAATACATACACACAATCAACCATAGATATGCACCTATAGGTGCTCTCACAAGGGAAAACATGTTTAAAGAGAGTTTGATAGGTGATTAAGGTTTTCCATATTGAAATTTACCCATTTTAATGGTTAAGGTTATTTAAACCTCATTTCAAGTTCATACACCATGTACATTGACATGTTTCCATTCACTATTTTGTCTCTAACTCCATCATCACCTACAGGGGAGTAAAAACACTAAATTGGAAGTTTTAAATATTGAATTAGGTACCTCATATGTTAATATTTAATTTGGATATTTTGATAGGGTATAAAATCAATTTAATACTTATATCCCATGCTCACTACCTAAACTCATATCTTCTACCTTATACTTGAAAAAGTCTACCTACAGGTGGCACCATAGAGAGCTGAGAACTCTAAATGGAGGAGATTTAAAATTATGAGACCATTATTGATGTATTAGTGTGTTTTTTAGATCATGTAATACCTATTTTTAATTCTATATTGGTAGGCAAGGTTAAGGATTACCTTTGAAAGTGGTAACTATGCATTCAGGGATCAAATCCCTAAAACATGGAAAATAAAACACCTAGCCATCTTATTGATACCATAAGACAAGGTTAAAAAAATATTTGCTGGATATTAATGATTATATATTATATCCTCCACATATGATAAAATCCTTACAAAAGAAGTAAAACATTTGAGTAGTGGAAAGTAGTATGTAGGGGCCTCAAAGTTGCCCATTTATCCACTAATTTTAGATAGTGATGTCTATAGGGTTTGGAATTTCAAGGTGACTCTAGCATATCAAAGTGAAAATAGGGCATGTATTCATGTTTGAATTATCTTATTAATATTAAAGGCATACCAATGAATATAAGGATCATTAAAAGAGGTTGATATGCAGAGTTTTGAGCCTCATCTACACCTAAAGGTGCCTTTTCCTTTCAAACTACCCACCTATAGCTAAGTGCAGAATCCTACATCATCCATAGTAGGGGATTAATCATGGAGATACCAAAATTTATTGATATAAGGTTATGTTCTAGGCTCAATCTACACCCTTGGAGAGAGTTCTTTAGACTCCCTCCAATTGAGCTACACAATGGGAACAACCCTAGGCTATGGGTCACCTATAATAGGGTTAGAACTCCAGAGAAGGCCGAATTCCTCTTGATGCTCACCTAAACTAATGAAAATCACTGAGAAAAGGGTTATAAAAGGTTCAAGGTATCTTAAGAAGTCTAAAAGGGTGATGTACCAAAGTTAAAATGGACACTCATATAAGCTTAAACCCACACTGGATCAACATAAGACAACTATAGCTCACACAACCTCACAATATCATTATTTGAATAAATATTTCATAGAATAGGTCCCAAGCAGAACACTAATTTATACCTACAATTTAGCTTGAAGGTAAATTCAAAGAGGCAAGTAGAAGGATAGTAAACTAGGAAGACTCTCCTTTACAAATTCACCATACATAAGCATACTAAGCATTGATTGAAGACCAAAGATATTTAAAGATTTGATCCTATTACTTCAAAATGTAGTTCTTACAATATTTTGAAAAGGTTTAACCATATAAAATTAGGACACTTTTTCAAGAGTCTCAATGAGTATCCTTGTCCCAAAAAATAATGAAAAATTATAAGAGCTGAGTACCCCCATAATGGGGAAGAGACTAGGATATATAGGAGAAGATAGAGAGAGAAAGAATGTGGGAACATACCATTAAAGAGGGAAAACACCATCTCAAGTCATTAATTAAACTTGAGCTACCAAATTTTACTTGAATGAATGCCTTGCCACCTTTTTTATCAATTAAGACACTCCTCATGGCTTTCTGAATGAAAAATTCCCTAAAGGTTATGAGGATGCATTAAATGCACTTAGTTGCAATCCCAACCACTATATCATTTTATTTGATCCTTTACACCATCTCTCACTGAAGCCAAAACTAACATGCTCATAGATATGATAGAATCATGGCCCTATTTATTTTAGATAGCTATTTTTTGAAAATATGGTCATGTTGAAGGATGAGGACCCTTTACATAATCACATATATGTACCCTTGATCAAATCTTGGCCCAGATCTTTCTATAGATGGAAAAACAATCTCCTTTATTGGTTTTCCTGTAGCCACGTATATCAATGTAGACTTATAGAATGCATAAATTTTCTCCTAATCTCCATTAGGCTAAATACCTATTTTTGCCTTTGAGCATTCATAGAAACTAAGAGCTCATTATATATAAGGATTCTTATCTAAATAATGGTGAACATAGTTGTAGAATGAACCCTGTATGCCACAAAATTTTGAACCAGAGGTCTACATTAAGCTTCAATGGTGCCCTTTTATCGTTGATCATCTTAATTATATCAATGTGTCCTTTTAATGGTGATTGAATAAACTTTCATGGAAATTGAGTGACCTTTTAAGACCTTACTTTCCCTGGTTCAACCCTAGTCGCATGTTTGACCTCCCATCGAATATCCCCTAGTATTTTAACTTTGAACCTCACTCATTGATTTACTTTGTATGAGATGCACATGGATCATTGATTTTCCTAAGAGCTTAATGATCTAATGCTACTTGGAAACCTCTCACCTATCCTTGAGATATGCTAACCTTATTGACCTCACTTACACCATTGGATCATTATGTACAAACTAATACAAGCCCTTGATCTACATATTCTAAATTTTTGACTTTAACTTGCACCATTGGATTGTAATGTATGAAACAACATGAGCCTTTTATCTACCTAGAACCATTTTCCTATGAGATTATATGCACCATTGTATCATTAATATGATTGAATGATGATCATTGATCTAGATTGGCTCCACCCTTATTGTCAATTGCCTCACACTGTTAGATTTCTACTTGGTGAATCCACACCATTAGATCTTCCTCAACTTGTAGCCTTTGATGGGATTTTAACCCAGGGTTCCCATTTGACCCCAACATGTACTAGTAGATATTGCTTGTCAGAATGTGAGCTCACGTAGACAATTAGATCTTACTCAAATTTAAGCCTTTTAAGTATTTTTTAATCCAAATGGTCATTTTATGAAGCTCAAACTTGACCTTTATGTAAACATCTTATATTAGAGGTCCAGCTTTAAACACTTGGATCTTGAGATATAAAGATCATGTAGGCATGAAATTTGTAGAGTGTTTTGTTGATGCAGTGGATTACACTCGAGGCAAGATGCATAGTTCTTGCCTTACACACGTCAAAATGGAAACTCCCCTCTCACCTGTGGGAATAGCGAAGCTGGAGGGGAGAGTCTCTAGATAAGGGCTAGCTCCCTTTGATGCATCTGAGTTGTTCCAATAATTGCTAATATATATATATATATATATATATATATATATATATATATATATAATGGGGGGGTTGAAAAGGGAGAAGGATTACAAAAAATAAAACCTACTCTAGGAGGGTGATGCACCAAAATAACTTGACCTAATCACACTCACACTCTGAACCATAAGACACATACATACACTTTAAATGGTAAAAAGACCAAATTATAGGAAGCTTAATAGGGAGGCTTTAATGGAATACACAGAAGCAGGGACTCACCATAGATGCTGTAGGAAAAGCACACTGTGTAATGAATTCTTTCTATCTCTATGCTCCAGGTACAACTCTTCTTGTCACTTGCAGGAATGGTGCCTTATAGATACCAGATGCATTAGTGTCAACCCTATGAAAGCATTAGGAAGCAATGACTAAACATAAGACTAACACTCAAACACACACAGAGATATCTAACCAGAATAGAGGTAAAAATGCATTTTATTGATTCCAGGTGAAAATTTGCCAAGGCTTCACCTTACAAATGTGAAATATATACTTCCAAATGAGAAGTATATAATATATAAAAGAATAAAAGAAGTTTGGCACCCTTTTTACAAATTACCCATGTGCGTTTTGATCATTGGGAAGAGCAAGCCGCTTAAACATCATATGAGAAATTATGGGCTACACCATTTGTCTACAAACAAGACCACTCCTTCAAAGTGATTACATGGCTTGTCTGCTCACTAATGCAAAATGAAGAAATCAGGTCACGTTATTAGCCATTTGTAATTTACAGGCACTGTATCACTTGTTGGAGTAACTGCTTGAGTCGACACCTTCTTTTGCCACTTGGACTGCTTTGTCCATTTCTGCACTTGGTCCTTCTTCTATCTTTAAGCCTTTGAATTCCTTCAGGTTCATGCTTAAGTTTGTAAAGATCAATAGCTACTTCATTTCCAAAAACTTTACATCCTCAAGTCCATCGTCCTTCTTGACAATTTATTCATGTCTTTCCTGCTTGCCTTGGCTATTCTCTGCTGATTCCAATAAGTGACACATGGCATGTTTTGCCACTAAAATAGGTAGGACACATGGCATCATCTGCTAAGTTTATAGAATCTTCAAATACCTTTTGAGAGTCATGCAAAAAAGGATGCATGGAGTCTTCCGCTCTCTTTGATAGTTCATTCAGGGCCCACCACAGTGCTCACAGGATAAAAGGGAGAGACGATAGGTGTTGACACTTGTCAGCTTCTACCAAGATTTTTAGGGGACACATGTCAATTTCTGCTTCTTTTAGAGAAAACATGTCAAAGCCTTCTGAGGTTGCCACTTGGCACCTTCTGCACTCTGGCTTTCCCTAGTTTTGTCACTTTTTAGCTCCTTCGGCCCTCGGGCTATCTGCTTGCTTCCCAAATTTATTTGAACTTTTTGTCTGAAGGAATTCCTTTAGACAAAAAGTTTGAAAGAATTCATTTCTTTCCTTAGTCTTTTTTTGTTCCCCTTTTTCAACTACCCTTTAAAAAAAGCCTTTCAGGATTCTTGGAAATGACCCTTCCAAAGGGTGCTGTTGCCGACCAAGTGCCCTCTACAAGGGCACTTGTCCTTCGGGAGGCTCTCTTGAACTCTTTGCTTGAACTGCTCCTTTGAACCAATCATTGAACCGGTTCAATGGTTCAAATAGTTGTTGAACCAAGGCGTCAAACTGAATGTTTGAACTAAAATAGTTGAACCAAGCCTTGAACCAAGTCGATGAACCATTTGATTGAACCTCACTGTTGAACTTTGCTAATGAACCATTGCAGTTGAACCAAGATTTGAACCAAGCTAACTGAACTAAAGCATTAAATTGAAGTGTTAAATTGGTTCAATGGTTCAACAGTTCAAAGATGCTAACTTTCCTTGTCAATTTCTTTAGATAAGAGTCTAAAGAAGCTTTGTAAAACCTTACACTCTTTGAACTGGTTCTTCATGTACCAAAAGACTCACCTACAAAATATGTAGAATCTTCACCTATAGAGTCACATAAAAATGGACCTATAGAGTCTGTAGAAAATCCATGCCTGCAAAGTTCATAGAAATCTTTTACAGAGTCTGTAGAAGTTCCTGTGGATTTCGTAAAAAACCTACAGAGTCTATAGAAATAGACCTACAAAGTCCGTAGAAAATCCTAGACTTGTGAAAAATCAAAAAAATGAATTGGACTAATATTGTAGGGGAATAAGGGGACCAATTTTTTGGCCTATTAGACCAAAAATGGTTAAAAAATTAGTGACTCCCAAGGGAAGCATGCCTGCTATGCTTAGAGACCAGTTGCCTTGAAGTCCATTGGGCACAGAGTCAAAATGCAGATTTGAAGAAAGGTTAGCAATAGCCTCGATAGATCCAAGAAGTAATCATGAAGATTTACCCCAAAAGGAAAACAAAAAAACACACACAAAACTAAGAAAACTACTAACATGTGCAAAAGGCACTTAGGGAAAATATGAGAAAAGCAAGGGAAATATATACATGGTGGAAAAGGGGGCTCAATGGTAATGCTTAAGATGTATCCCATTAACTAGGATATATAGTTCTTCACCATCCAATTTGGAGAGTTGGAATGCATTATGCTACATGCACTGAGTGATTATGTATGGGCCACTCCATAGGGCATTAAACTTTGCGTGCTTTCCAAGCTTAACTCGGTCCTCATCCCATTTCAAGACAATGTCTCCTTCAGAGAAACCTTTTGATGAAGATTTATTGTTGAAGTGTCTCTTCATTTGTTGTTGGTAGCTGGTCATAGAAGCCATAGCCTGGTCCCTTGTCTCTTGGATCTCCATCAACTCACATAGCCTAACTTCCATGCTATTTCCTTCTTCTAATTGCAGCTAGTGAGTGAGGTCCAAGGCTGGCAACTCAAGTGAAATGGGGAGCCTAGCTTCCCTTCCATAGATGAGTGTGTATGGTGAGTTACCAATTGCCCTCTTTGGGATGACCCTATCTACCCACAAGGCTATTTTCAACTTGGCATGCCAAGTCCGCTAATTCTCCTCCATGGTTCACTTGATGATCCTGATTAGGTTCTTATTTGTAGATTTAGCCAACCCATTCCCCTATGGGTAGTAATTAGATGAAGTGCTGAGATAGATACCATATCTCAACACCCATTCACTTGTTTTAGTTCCCAAAATGGCTAATGAATTATTTGAGATTATGGTTGCTGGAACCCCAAACCTTGTCACTAGGTCCTCATAAAAATCTAGGACTGCACTTTCATTGGCCTCCTTCAGAGCAACAGCCTCTACCCATCTTGTGTAATAATCCATGGTGGTCAGGACCCACATATGTCCAACACTGGAGGGAGGATTAATCATCCTTATGAAGTCAAGACCCCATTATATGAATGGCTGCTCTACCTAAATAGGCTGTAAAGGCATGGCAGCCAACCATTGCTTCCCATCAAAAAGTGCACACTTCTAGCACTTTCATACCGAGGCATGGGTGTCCCTAAAAAGAGTAGGCCAGAAGTAACCAGCTCTCATTATTCTTGCCGCTATAGCCCTAGGAGCAAAATGATTGCTGGTTGGCCCATTGTGGAACTTAGACAACACCTTGTTAGCCTGACTTGAGTCTAAGCATCTTAAAAAGACTCCTGAGAGATCCCTTCTGAATAACACTCCATCAATCAGGGCATAAGGGAGACACTGGAGTCTGAAATACCTTCTCTTGGTCTTATCAAGTGAGTGTGGGCACTCACCAGTGAGAAGGAAATGCCTCACATTTGATGTCCAATCCTTCATGATAGCTAGTTCTTTTGCTGTAGCTGCATCATGAATTAGCAAACTATACTCTTTCTACTGCTTAAAGTTTGCAACAAGGTGCTCACACAGGCCTCTCCCTCTTACCAGTTTGGTGATCTTGATATCCACATCGTATTCCATCACCTTAGTGATCCACCCCACTCTCTTTTCATTCAAGTCTTAGTTGATCAAGAAATCCTTGATGCTGGGATGGGGAACCATGAGGTAGATTCTGCTATTGGACAACATATGCCTGAATTTCTTTAGACTCTGTATGACCACTAAGACTTGCTTTTCCACATATGTGTATCTGACCTCAAAACCCTCTAGGCCTTGGCTAAAAAATGTAATTGGTTGCTCAAGGTTATCATCACTTGCTTGGGTAAGCATGGCGGAGATTACCTCTTCATTTCCAAAGGTGTATAGGTTGAAATCTTTGGTGAAGTCAGGGCTGATCAAAGTAGGAGCCCAGGCTATGGCCTGCTTGATTTCTTTGAAATTGCCTTTCCTTTGTGTTGTCCATGTGAACTCCTCACCCTTCCTCAGCATAGAGGTTAATGGCTTAACCACTTCCAAAAAATTTAGGATAAATCTTTGAATGAAATTTATCTTACCGAAGAAGCTTTGTAGACCTTTCTTGTGCTTAGGCAAGGATAGCTCCAAGATGGAGTGAACTATCTCTAGATCAATAGTCAGGTCTTTTGAATAAACAATGTAACCAAGGAGCTTCCCCTCATGGACAACAAACACACATTTCCTTGGATTGAGAGTGATACCTAACTCTCTACACCTCTCAAAGATTTTTTTGAGGTGTTTCATGTGTTGGCTCACTTCTTTGGAGAAAACTGTCACATCATCAAGATATACCAGCATTGTTTTATTTATCAAGCCTTGAAAGGCCATGTCCATAGCTCATTAGAAGGTGGCACCAGTATTAGATAGTTTGAAAGGCATTTTCCTATAAGCAAATTTTCCCCACTTGGTAGTGAAGGCTGTCTTGTGTTGCTCATAGTCTTGCACCAAAATCTGGTTGTATCCTGAATACCCATCCAAGAGGGAGAAACGCTCACTGCCTATCACCATTTGAAGGATCTAATCCATGCTTGGGAGAGGATAATGGTCTTTCAAAGAGACTCTATTGAGGTCTCTAAAATCAATGCATAGTTTGATCTCCCCATTCTTTTTCCAAACATGAACAAGATTGGCCAGCCAAGAAGAGTGTTTGATTGGAAATATTATCCTAGACTCAATCAACTTGGTGAGTTCCTTCCACATGAGAGGTTCAATCATTGGGTTGACAGGCCTCTGCTTCTGCTTGATTAGCCTAGCACCTTCTAGCTCAATGGTATGCTGGGCCAAACTTGGGTCAAAACCCTTTAAATCATTATACTCCCAAGCGAAGATATCGATAAATTCTTGGCACAACAAGATGAAAGCCTATCTTTCACAATCTATGCACACTTTCCCAAGTGCAAGTAGATTATCCTTGAATATTTCCACCTTCTCATGGTGATCCTCCTTCATTAAAATGCATGCCTTGTCACTTCTCAATTGGTCATCTCCATTGAAGATACTCTCTAGAGTGACCAAACCTTTGGGGAGCTTATTGTTCTTTAGCTAAACAATTTGGCCACCATATTGCTGTTGTAGCTTTGCCTAGTTTTTAGTAGTGAATTCCACTTCTTCTTGCAAGAAGAGCACTATTTTTTGGTCACTATCGAAGACCTACCAATTGGTGATGTTGTCAAGTATAGAGGGCTAGATCACTACCTTCAAGTGGTGTGAGCCGTGTCTCGACCTATTTCCCAAGGGATATCAAACTGGGCACCAACTGCTACCAGCCTATCTGCTTGCTTGTTCTACTCTCTAGGAATGGAGGAAATATTGAAAGCAAAGAAATTTTCCACTAAGTACCATACCCTATGTTTGTGGGACTTCAATAAAGAATTCTTTGTCAAATTTTGGCCTCTTACCTGATTTACAATTAGCTCACTATCACTAAAAACTTGCATCTCTTTAATTCCTCTTTTCCTCACCCACTCTAAACTATGGATGAGGGATTCATATTCCTCAACATTGCATGCACAGGAAAATTAAAACCAAAAATCTAAAAAGTACCTCTCCTTTGAAGGAGAAATCAACACCACTCCACCACCAGCTCCCAACTTACTTGTTGAACCATCAAAGAACAACTGCCATATACCTGAGCTTTCCTGGCTGACTTTCATTAGATTTGGTATAAAAGTACCCTCTTCATGCATGTAATAAATTACAAGGCCTAACTCCTCTATGAATTTGTAAGGATCATGCTCAAAGTTTTCACTTCCCCATTCATCTAAGAGCAGGTCTGCAACTCCTTCAAGGGTAGAGGATGGAGATTGGTCTAGTTGGATCTCTTCTTAGTCAATGATGGCATAGCTGACATTTGCTACCTTGAGTGAGTATGGTTCTAGATGATCTCTATAGAGTGGCTCAGATTTAATCTTAACTTTAGTCCCATACTTGGTTCTAAAAACTAGATAAGATCAATTCACTGCTAAGTAGCCACCTATCTTGGATGTAAAATCCCTGGATAAGCAGATGGAAAAGTAAAGAAGGACATCTGCCACTACCACATCATGAGGAACTGAGAAGGTTGGGAAAGCGTGTAGTGTCAAGTTCAAACCCTTCAACACTCCAACTATCTTTGCTGGTGTTCCATCCAGTTGTAGGACTCCCTTGGTCATTTCTTCATATTTCAAACCCAGCTTATCGGCTATGCATTTGGGCATCACCGAGGTGCTTGATCCACTGTCAATGATGTAATTGTGCACCAAGAAATATCCTATGACCAAAGACACATAAAAATAAGGAACCTTTTCTTCTTTCCTGACTTGACCTGAGGTGGAAGGTTGTCCATTCATCATCAAAACATTATCGGCTTTTGCTGGGACAACTTGTTCATCTAGCTCATGCAATTCCTTTTGCAACATGTCATTTTGCCCCAATATTGACAATGAATCCCACAAGGAGATGTTCATGTGTAGCTTCTTCATTTGGTCAACCACATTGACTCAAGGGTTGCCTTCCTTCAAATTTTATTTAGAATTATTTATAGCTTGAGGTGCAGGTCAAGGAGCTGAAAGTACAACTAGTGGTCTGAAGCTTGGGACCTTTTGATTTACATGAGATGAAGAAGGTATTGCTAACATTTGGGTAGTAGGCTGAGCTTCTTCCATTGCTCTCCTTTTGAATCTTGTGTTGGTTGTGACATAGTCAGCTTGATTGTCCACAACACCTACGTAATTGACTAAAAAGAATTCACCTTCTAGGTGATTCATAAGAGTAGAATCAGGCTGGGTCTGACTGCTGCTCGTGTTGGGTTGCATTGGAGCCTCAAAACCTTGGAAATGGGCAGCTGCCTAAGTGTCTTGTACATTTGGGTAATAACCCATCATTTCATTTGTATAAACAACCTATTCCTGACCATATCCCATGGTTGAATAACTTGGCTATTTTTACACCAAATTATTTTGAACGGGCACCATAACCTCAGGTGATGAAGGGGCACCTAGATTGTAGCCTTGAAAAGGTCTGGTCTAAGTAAGCTGACCCTATCCTTGATTGTAATTTAGGAAAGGGGCTCTAGGAGCTTGACCATACTGCTAGTATCCTTGGTTTGGTCAGTTGCTTTGAGCTTGCTGCATTTTAATAACTACAAGTTCATTTGACATATTTTGCAATAGACTCTTGACTTCATGAAGTTCATTGGATGGAGTAGTAGCTAGCTTTTCTATGCTATGTATAAGATCTAAGGTGGGAGTAGTGGTCTAAATTGGAGGCAACATTTCAGGGAAAAGTGGCATATGGGGTCTAGGAGCTATTTTCCCAGCTTGCACTAGGCAATTTTCAGCTGCTATAGCTATGTCATAGGTGGCAGGTAACACATGTCCTCCCATAGACTGTATCATAACAATGATATCACTATTCAATGCTCTTAAGTAATATAGGAAAGCATAACTAAGAGTCAGTCTTACCAAAATGGGGATTCTATTCCATGTCTTTTGAAAATGAGTGTTGAAATCTTGCATGTATTCATGTGGGGCTCTTTTTATGGTAGTCAGTTGCTCGACAAGTGAGAGGTGGTCACTCTTTTCCCCAAAATGGTCCATCAAGTGAGTGCCCAATTCATTCTAGGAATCAATTGAATTTATAGTCAAAGTTCCATACCAGTCTAGAGCTTTGCCCTTGAGAGACAATGCCAACAATCTGATTGCAATATTCTCCTTAATGACATTGTGAATATTGCAGAGGTTAGCAATATTTTTGATGTGTTCAATAACTATAATGGGCCTCTCTCCATCAAAGGGAGGCACACTTTTGAGGACTGCTCCTGGAATTGGCTCATAATGCTAGAGATTCAAGGGACTCTGACCACGAAAAGTCACAAAGGGTAATGCCATAGCTATGACAGGATGTAACCATGGCCTTCTTGCGTAGGTGTTCTTTATAGCAGGTTTGGGAAAGTGGTTTGCTAAATAAGGATGGGTCCTCTCAAATCTCAGTCACTTTACTGAGTTTAAAGGCAATTCAATGAATTTGAAAGGGACACCCTTAGAAGCAGACCATGTGGTGATCTTAGGCATAGGAAGTCAGATTGGTCTTTGATTAGAAAACTCAAGCTCTTACCAGTGGAGTTGCCATATGCTGAAAATAGTTGATTTTACTGTAATAGGACCAACATCAATCCTAAAACTTTATTGAGTGTAAAAAACTGAATCCCACCAGGCGTGCCAAAAACTGTTGATGCAGTGGATTACACCTGGGGTAGGATGCCTAGCTCTTGCCTTCCACACATCAAAATGGAAACTCCCCTCTCACTTATGGGACTGGCAAAGCTAGAGGGGAGAGTCTCTAGATAAGGTCTAGCTCCCTTTGATGCATCTAATTTTTTCCAATAAGTGCTAATACATATACATATATATATATACATACATACATACATATATATATATATATATATATATATATATATATATATATATATAATGGGGGGGTGAAAAGTGAAAAGGATTACAGAAAACAAAACCTACTCTAGGAGGGTGATGCACCAAAATAACTTGACCTACTCACACTCACACTTTGAACCATAAGACACATACATACACTTTAACTGGAAAAAGGACCAGACTGTAGGAAGCTTAACAGGGAGGCTTTAATGGAACACTCAGAAGCAGGGACTCACCATAGATGCTGTAGGAAAAGCACACTGTGTAATGACTTCCTTCTATCTCTACACTCTAGGTACAACTCTTCTTGTCACCTATAAGAATGGTGCCTTATAGATACCAGATGTGTTAGTGTCAACCTTGTGAAAGCATTAGGAAGTAATGACTAAACATAAGACTAACACTCAGACACACACAGAGAGATCTAACCATAATAGAGGTAAAAAGCATTTTATTAATTCTAGGTGAAAAATTGCCAAGGCTTCGCCTTACAAATGTGAAAGATATCTCTCTAAATGAGAAGTCTACAATATATAGAGGAAGAAAAGAGGCCTTTTGGTTCCCTTTTTACAAATGACCCATGTGCGTTCTGATCATTGGGAAGAACAAGCCGCTTAAACATCATATGAGAAATTATGGACCACACCGTTTGTCTACAAACAAGACCACTCTTTCAAGGTGATTATGTGGCTTGTCTACTCATTAATGCAAAATGAAGAAATTGGGTCATGCCATTAGCCATTTTCACCTCTTAATGATCAATTCATAGACACTGTATCACCTACTGGAGTAACTGCTTGAGTCGACACCTTCTTTCACCTCTTGGACTACTTTGTCCATTTTTACACATGGTCCTTCTTCTATCTTTAAGCCTTTAAATTCCTTTGGGTTCATGCTTAAGTTTTCTAAGATCAATAGCTACTTCATTTCCACAAATTTTATGTCCTCGGGTCCATCATCCTTCTTGACAATTTGTTCGTGTCTTTCCCACTTGCCTTGGCTATTCTCTACTAATTCCAATAAGTGACACGTGGTGTGTTTTACCACTGAAATAGGTAGGACACTTGGCAGTGTCCACTGAGTTTATAGAAGCTTCAAACACATTTTGAGATTCCTACAAAAGAGGACATGTGGAGGCTTTCGCTCTCTTTGATAGTTCATCTGGGGCCCACCACAGTGCTCGTAAGACAAAAGGGAGAGACGGTGGGTGTTGACACTTGTCAGCTTCCACTGAGCTCTGTAGGGGACACATGGCATGTTCCACTTCTTTTATAGAAAACATGTCAAAGCCTTATGAGGTTGCCACTTGGTGCCTTTTGCACTCTGGCTTTCCCTAGTTTTATCACTTTCTAGCTCCTTCGGTCCTTAGGCTATCTGATTGCTTCCCAAATTTATTTAGACTTTTTATCCAAAGGAATTCCTTCAGACAAAAAGTCTAAAAGAATTCATTTCTTGCCTTAGTCTTTTTCTGTGCCCCTTTTTCAACTACCATTTGAAAAAAATCCTTTTGGGATTCTTGGAAATGACCCTTGCAAAGGGTGTTGTTGCAGACCAAGTGCCCTTTGCAAGGGCACTTGTCCTTCGGGAGGCTCTCTTGAACTCTTTGCTTGAACCACTCCTTTAAATCAACCATTGAACCATTTGATTTAACTAGTTCAATGGTTCAAACGGTTGTTGAACCAAGGCATCAAACCAAATGTTTAAACCAAAACAGTTGAACCAAGCCTTGAACCAAGTCGATGAACCATTCGATTGAACCTCACTGTTGAAATTTGCCAATGAACCATTGTAGTTGAACCAAGCTTTGAACCAAGCTGACTGAACTAAAGCATTGAACCGAAGCGTTGAACTGGTTTAATGGTTCAATGGTTCAAAGATGCTAACTTTCCTTGTGAATTTCTTCAGACAAGAGTCCAAAGAAGATTTGTAAAAGCTTACACTCTTTGAACTGGTTCTTCATGTGCTGAAAGACTCACCTATAGAATCTACAGAATCTTTACCTATAGAGTCCATAGAAATGGACCTGCAGAGTCTATAGAAAATCCATGCCTACAAAGTTCATAGAAAAGGACCTACAGAGTCCGTAGAAATCTTCTACAGAGTCTGTAGAAGTTTTTGTGGAGTCCATAGAAAACTTGTAGAGTCCATAGAAATAGACCTACAGAGTTCATAGAAAATCCTGTGGAGTTCATAGAAAATCCCAGACTTGTGCAAAATCAAAAAATGAATTGGCCTAGAACAATAGGGGAAGAAGGGAACCAATTTTTTGGCCTGTTAGACCAAAAATGGTCAACATGTTCCTGACATTAATAAATCCATGGTGCTATTATATTTTGGCTTGCAATACTTTCTAAGTGGACTTATAAAATACATAAGTGAACTGGTCCATTCTTTTTTTGGATGACATCCTTATGATAGCTTGGTTCATTTAGACTTGTGTTTGATCTTTTGCTTGAATTTCTAAGGCTTGAATGAGCACCTGAGGCTTTTGAAAAACCTATTTTATGCTCCTAAATGTTATGACCACCATGGAGACCTACTTTCTTAAATTTAGACAAAGTACAATTTAACTTAAAGTATTTTAAATTTTTTTCAGGCTACATGAGATCTTTTCTCCTATTATTGGATCCTTTATTCAACATGAACTCTACTTAGCTTCTTGATTCACACCAAGAACCCTATAATCTTTACTACAACGTCAAATTTTGTATGTAATCCAAAATTTGGCCAAAATTTCTAGAAACATCCTAGGGTTGCATGCTTATTATGCAAGATTAGTGGCCTTAAATTGGTCTATTGGGCATATGGAGTGCCAAGTCTTCTCTTAACTAATCATGAAGATAGTCCAAATATATCCCCATTTTGAACCTCTCTTAAAGAAACAAGAACAAAATATAATAGAATAATAAAGTGCCCAAGGCACTTAATGAAAAGGAAACACATAATAGAAAAGAAAAGTGCACAAGGCACTTACAGGAAAGCATAAAAGCTACTCTAATATATATAATATAATACAATGGATGTAATTCTTTTAATAAAAGGGCTTTAAATGAATGTTATTTACTAGGATAGGTAATACCTTTCCATCCAATTGGGCAAGCTAAAAAGCATTATGTTCCCTATACCCATAGATTAAATAAGGACCACTCCACAAGTTATTAAACTTGGTATGGTTTCTTGGTTTGGCCTTATTTGAGTTCCATTTGAGGACTAGGTCCCCTTCCTTAAAGGTCCTTGCTGTAGCTATCTTGTCAAAGGCTTTTTTTGACCTAAGCTTGATCCAACTCCAAAGTCTTCATAACAAGGTCCTTGGATTCTTCCAGCTCCATGAGCTCTATCATTCTCGCATTCATGGGCTCATCTTCCATCAACTCAAGCTAATGGGCTAATTCTAATGTAGGCATATTAAGAGAGATAGGAAATTTGGATTCCCTTCCATACATAAAGACATATAAAGAATTTTTAATGGTCACTTTAGGAGTCACTCTATCATCCCATAAGGCTGACTTTAGCTTGGTGTGCCATGTTCTCTGATTCTCTTCCATGTTCCTCCTGATGATCCTTAGAAAATTCTTATTTGTGGAATCTTCCAGTCCATTTCATCAAGGATAGTCATTAGAAGAGGTTTTGAGGTAGATTCCCAATTTGAGATCCCACTCACTTGTCTTTAGACAAAGGAATGCCAATGTATTATCTAAAATTATGGTCACCGAGACACTAAATCTGGTCACAATGTTATCATAGAAATCTAGAGCTACACCTTTATTAGCCTCCTTTAAAGCAATGGCTTCCACCCTCCTGGTAAATTAGTTAGTTACAATGAAAACCCATTTATACCCTACATTTGATGGTGGATTGATCATCCCTATGAAGTGTAACCCCTATTGCATGAAGGTTTGTTTTACCTAAATTAGATTGAGTGGAAGGGCTATTAGTTTCTACTTTCCTACAAAGAGAACACACTTTTGGAATTTTATAAACCATACATGAGCATCCTTGAAAATATTGGGCCAATAATAACCATCCCTCATTATCTTTGTTTTTATTTTCTTAGGTGTAAAATGGCCTCCTGTAGGTCCATCATGAAACTGCTCCAAGAGATTGGTCACTTGATTATCATCTATGCACCTAAGGAGTACCTAATTGAGGTCCTTTATAAAAATAACACCATCAATTAATGCATAATGTATGGATTGAAGCCTAAAATACCTTATTTTAGCCTTGTCCAAACCTTGGGAGCATTCTCCTATTGTAAATAAGTGAGGCATGCCTTGAAGCCAATTCTTTTGAAGTGGGGGGGTATTTGCTTGTGAGTTTTCTTGGGTCACCAAAACAAATTCCTTATCCTCTTGGAGATCATTCATCATGTGCTCACATAAATACTTACCTCTGATCAGCTTGGTGACCTTGATCTCCACATCATATTCTTTGACTTTGGTGATCCAAGCCACTCTTTTCTCATTTAATTATTTTTTAATGAGGAAGTCCCTAACTCTAGGATGAGACACTATAAGATGTATCTTAATATTGGAAAGCATGGGTCTAAACTTCTTAAGACTCCTCAAGGTTACAAGTAAAATTGGCTTCTCTATTCCTTCATCACTCTTTTACATCAGGATATATGATATATTGTCAATACTAGCAAAGGTGTATAAGATGAAGTCGTTGGAGAACATAGGATTCAAGAGTGAGGGTGCTTGGGAAATGGCTTGCTTGATGGCCTTAAAATATTCCTTGACTTCATCTAACCAAGCAAATGCTTGGATCTTCTTTAAGATGGTGGTGATGGGTTTGACCAAGTTAGCAAAACTAGGGATGCACCTTCTCACAAAGTTGATCTTCTCAAGGAAGATCTAGATCCCCTTATTATGATTTGGTAAAAATAAGGCTAATATAACACTAATTCTATCAGAGTTAATGGATAGTCCCTATTTTGAAAAAATATGACCTATGAGTTTACCTTCATGTACAAAAAACACACCCTTCTTAGGATTTAAAGAGATCCCATACTCTGCATCTCTAGAATACCAGCCTTAGATGGTCCATGTGCTTACTATCTTTGTTAGAGAAAACTGTGATGTCATCCAAGTAGACTAGTACCATTTTATTTAGAATTCCTTAAAAGGCCATGTCCATTAATATTTGAAAGGTTTCCCCAACATTGGATAATCTAAAAGACATATTTTGATAAGCAAATGTGTGCCATTTGGTGGTGAAAATAGTCTTGTACTAATCTTCCTCTCTCACTAGCACATGGTTATAACCTAAATACCCATCTAAGAGAGATAAATGTTCTGAACCAACAACTATCTAAAGGAGTTTCTCCATGGATGGCAAGGGGTAGTGATCCTTCAAAGAAACCCTATTCAAATCCCTAAAGTCCGCACACTATTTGATCTCCCCATTTTTCTTCTTAATAGGTACTATATTAGTTACACATGAGGAGTGCTTAATTGGAAAGATGATATTGGATTCAATTAACTTGGTCAATTCCTTCCTCATGAGCTCTTTAATTTTGGGTTTTATAGGCCTCTAATTCTACCTAATAGGCTTGGCATTAACCTCTAGTTCTATAGTGTGTTAGGCCAATTTAGGATCAAAGCCCCTTAGGTCACTATATTTCAAAGTAAATATGTCTACATATTCCTTTAAAATATCTATGAAAGCATGCCTTTTAGCTTTAGTGCTTAACTTTCCAAGCTTGAGGAGCTTATCCTCAAAGATAATAACTCTCTCATAGTTCTCTTAATTTGTTGACATCACTAATTTATCCTTCCTCATATGACACCCTTCATGAAAGAGACCTTCTAGGGTGACTAGACATTTAGGAATATTATTTGACCTTAATTAAACAATCTACTCCCCATACTAATGCTACAAATTTCCTTGGTTGATGGAAGAGAACTCTACTTCCTACTATAAAAATATGAAATTTGTTAGTCATTTTCAAAGACATACCAATGAGCTTCATTGTCTTACACTAATGGTATTACTACCACTTTGACATGTGGTTATACCTTGGCCCTTTTCAATTCATTAGGGATATCAAAATGAGCCCCCATAACTACTAGTCTATCAACATGTTCATTTTGGCTCTTTGGGACTGATTGGCTATTAAAGGTCTCAAAGTCCTCAAATAGGTCCCACACTCTATGTTTTTAGGACTCTATTAAGGGGTTATTAGTGATATTCTGGCCTATAACTTGGTGTACAACCAATTCATTATTCCCATAGACTTACAATTGCTTAATCCCTCTCTTACTATCCCATTAAAGCCCTTAGATGAGATATTCATATTCCATTGCATTACAAGAGTAGCTGAATTAGAACCTACATGAAGAGAAATATTTATCATTTAAAGGGTAAACTAGCATAGCACCTTCACCCACTCTATGCTTGCTCCTTGATCCATCAAAAACTAATTTCCATAGACCACTGGGATCTTCTTGAGGCCTTGTGAGGGATGGTATGGACTATATTTCTTCATGTAAACAATATACACCGAAGTCCCTTTCTTCAACACCATCTAAGGGATCTACTAACTGGACATCATTCCATAGTTCCTACAAGAACATGTCTGGTACCTCTTCTAGATGAGTGTTCAACTCTTGTGCCATTACAAATTCATTCTCATCAATAATGGTGCAATTGATGTTGGTATTATCTAGTCCATAGAGATATGTATGGAATTGTGTAAAGGGATCAGTTTTGATTGACACTTTGGTCCCATATCTTATTATGAATGCCATATATGACCAATCCATTGCAAGGTAGCCTCCAATCTTTGTAGCGATCTCTCTGGATAGGCATCATGCAAAGTGAGGAGGCACATCAGGATCAATACATCTTGAGCCACTAAGACACTAGGATAAGCATGCAAGGTCATATTGAAGTCTCTGCTTATGCCAGATGGCTTGGTAGAAGAACCATCCAATTGTAGCACTCCTTTGGATTGGGGATCATATTTCAGACCAAGCTAATCATCTATAGACTTTGGCATTATTGAGGTACTAGCCCCACTATCCACTAAATAATTATGCACCAAAGAATTACTAATGATTATTAAAACATAGAAGGGAGGAAGCTTGACCACTTTACGTAATTTCCCTTCATTTGGTCCTTTGGCTACATTGGTAAGGACTACATTTTCCTTGCTTGGTGGTTTGTCTACAACATTGATCTTTGATAGCATTTCTTGAAGGATGTCTACTTCACCAGGCATGAAGATCATGTCCCATATTGTCACACTTACATTGGACCTTTTAATTTGTTCCACAATGTTGATGGGTGAACCACTAACCTTTGGTTGTTCTTTAATAACTGTAACTACACCTTGAGCTTGTGAGTTTTGAGGGAGCAAGATATTTCCTTGATTATAACTCCTTAGAACTATTAGGACCTTTGGAATATTAGTAATTCCAACTAGCTTAGATATTGAAGGAGTAATGGTAGGAGGCTCTTTGCTTGGTTCCTGGTTACCATCTACGTTCCTTCTTTTTAATCTGGTATTTAAAACCACTAGAATGTATCTCTGGTTGGAACTAGCCTATTGATTGAGTGTATAACACTCTTCTTGTTTATGATTCATCATTATATCACCCAACTATCCTAATCCCTAATCATTGATTTGAACTTGTTGAGGCTCTTTTGGCTTGGTCATCATAGGCAACTCTATATTTTGGGCCATAAGAGCTTAGTTGTACCCAAAATTATTAGCTTACTACAATTAATCATTGAAAGCTTGGGTGAAATCAGTGGTTGGGATAATGGATTGCCCAAAAGACCAATTCTAAGGCATGGTACCTTCATCTTCTTGAGCCACATTATTCTAAATGGGGACCAAGGTGTTGTAAGTGCATGCAACATTAGGATTGTAGTTATTTTACCTATTATATCCATGCTTCCCTTGTCCTTGGTTTTGACCTTGGCCTTGGCCTTGGTAGTTTCCATTGTATGGTGGACTATTTACTTGAAAATCTTGCTACTAAGGTTGATATGAACCTTGATAAGGACTATTGAAATCCTGTTGCCTCATAACATTTGATAGCTCATTTACCAAGGATTGGAACATGCTCTTGAGCTCTTGAAATTTATTTTTCTCTTGGGAATCACTGGATCCACTAGTGGAAGCTTTTTATTATTTTGGTATAGGTATTGTAACAATTATTGGTGTAGGAAGAATGACATTAGGTGGAGGGATAATAATAAGAGGTGGTCTAATTTTAGGAAATAAGGGCATTGGTGGTCTAGGTGTAAGCTTTCTAGCTTGAACCAGGAAATTTTCTACTTTGATGCCACCACATAAGCATTTGGAAGTATGTTCCCTCCCATAGATTGGATCATCATTGCTATGTCACTATTCAAATCCTTTAAATAATATAAAAAGGCAAAGTTAGGGGTTGGTCTAACTGAGATTGGGATTCTTCCCAAGTATTATAGAAACTTGTGTTGAAGTCTTGCATGACTTCATAAGGAGCTCTCTTAATAACAGTTAGTTGCTCTGAAAGTGAAAAATGGTCATTTTGTCCTCAAATATTTTGCATAAGGCTTCACCTAATTGGTATCTTTTTTGAATGGAATTAGAAACAAGGACTCTTTACCAATTTAGATCCTTTCATTTGAAATAAGTAGCTAATAACCTAATAGCTATATTTTCCTTAGTGACATTATGGATATTGAAAAAATTGTCTATGTCCATGAGGTGCTCAAAAGATATTGTAGCTTGGTCTCTAGTATAATAAGGAACACTTTTCAGGGTTACAACTAGGATAGGATCATATTGAGCAATGTCCATGGGAATTTGGACATTAAAATCCACAAATGGGAAAGGTATATGGGATAACATGGCTAAAAAAAGATTTAGTAAAGGTCCTCTTGTAGGGGTATTCCTTGAAAGTTACTTAGAAGCAAAGGTTCCTTGATATGGATGTGTATTGGCAAACCTTAATCTTTTTGCTGAATTTAAAGGTAGTTAAACAAATTCAAAGGGAATACCTCTTGAATCTGACCTTGTTGTCACATTTGGCATGATATTAAGTCACTGCTCTACTATCAAAAAGTTGAATCTTCCTTTTGGAGTTACCAAATGCTATTATTTGGGAGTTTAACTACTACAAATCTAATCAAACCAACATCAATTTTGATCAATATTACTTAAACTATGGTCCCATTGGGCATGCCATAAACTATTGTAATCTCAATATACACCATTGGAGAGAGTTCTTTAGACTCCCTCTAATTGAGCTACATAATGGGAACAATCCCAAGCTGTGGGTCACCTATAGTAAGGTTAGACCTATGGAGAAGGATAGATTTCTCTTGATGCTCACATAAACTAATGCAAATCACTGATAAAAGGGTTAGAAAAGGTGTAAGGTATCCTAAGAAGGCTAAAAGGGTGATGCACCAAAGTTAAAATAGTCACTCATATAAGCTTGAACCCACACTGGATCAACATAAGACAAATATAGCTCACATGACCTCATAATCTCACTAGTTGCATAAATATTTCATAGAGGAAGTCCCAAGTAGAACACTAATCTAGACCTATAAGTTAGCTTGAAGGTATATTTAAAGAGACAAGTAGAAGGATAATAAACTAGGAAGACTCCCCTTCACAAATTCACCATACATAAGCATACTAAACATTCATTAAAGACCAGAGATAGGCAAAGAGTTGATCCTATTACTTCAAAAGGAAGTTCTTAAAATATTTTGATAGGGTTTAACCATATAAAATAAGGTCACTTTTGCAAGAGTCTCAATGAGTATCCTTGTCTTAGAAAAGAATGAAATATTCTAAGAGTTGAGAACCCCTGCAATGGAGAAGAGAGAGAGAGAGAGAGAGAGAGAGAGAGAGAGAGAGAGAGAGAGAGAGAGAGAGAGAGAGAGAGAGAGAGAGAGAGAGAGAGAGAGAGAGAGAGAGAGAGAGAGAGAGAGAGAGAGAGGGAACACACCATCTTAGGTCATTAATTGGACTCGAGATACCAAATTTTGATCCAATGAATGCCTTTCCACCTTTTTGATAAATCAAGATACTACTCATGGATTACCAAATGGGAAAGTCCCCAAAGGTTCTTAGGATGCATTGAATGCACTTAGATAAAAATCCCAACCACTAGATCCTTTTCTTTGATCCTTCATGCCATATCTCATTAAAGACAAAACTTGCATGCTCATGGATCTACCAAAATCATGGCCCTATCTATTATAGATGACTATTTGTCAAAAATATGGCCATGTTGAAGGACAAGGACCCTTTACATAATCGTAGATATCTAACCTTGATCAAATCTTGGACTCAAGTCTTTTTATAGATAGAAAACCAATCCTCTTATTGGTTTTCATATAGCCACATATGTTGATGCATACTTATAGAATATGTAGCTTTGTTCCTAATCTCCATTAGGTCTAAATACTTATTTTTGCCTTTAAGCATTCATTAAAACCAAAAGCTCATTAAATATAGGGATTATTTTCTTAATAATGGCAAACATACTTATAGAATGAACCCTGCATGCCAAATATTTTTAATCCAAAGGTCTACATTTAGCTTTAATTGTGCCCCTTTATCATTGATCATCTTGACTATATCAATGTGTCCTTTTAATGGTGATCAAATGAACTTTAATGGTAGTGGAATGACCCCTACAGGACCTTGCTTTCCCTGGTTTGACTCTAGTCACATGTTTGACCTCCCATCAAAGGTCCCTTAGTATTTCAAATTTGAACCTCACTCGTTGATTTGATTTGTATAAGATGCACATAGAACATTGATTTTTATGGGATCCTAATGAGATAATTCCACTTGGTAACCTCTCACCTATCATTGAGATACACTATCCCTATTGACCTCACTCACACTATTAGATCATTATATATGAATGAATGTGAGCCTTTGATCTAGATATTCTAACTTTTTGAATTTAACTCATACCATTAGATCATAATGTACTAAGCAAAGTGAGCCTTTGATCTACCTAGGCCTACTTTCTTTCCAGTTCATACACACCTTTGGATCATTGGTACAATTGAACATTTATCATTGATCTAGAATGGACCCACACTTCTTATCATTCATATCACAACATTGGATTTATACTCATTAAATCCACAATATTATATCTTTCTCAACCTACAACCTTTTAAGGGATTTTAACCCAGGGACCTTGTGACCTGTTTGACCCTATTCTGAATCATTAGATCTTACTTATCATAATACAAGATCATGCGAACCATTAGATATTTCTCAACTTTAAATATTTAAAGGATTTTTTAATCCAAATGATCATTTTTAAAATCTCAAACTTGAACTTCATGAGAACGTCTTATGTTGCAGGTCCAACTTTGAACACTTGGATCTTGAGATAGAAAGCTCATACAGGCATGAAATTTATAGAGCGTATTCTTGGCACGAGGAACTCTATGGCACTAAAATATTTTGTCTCACAACTCTTTCTAAGTGGACTTATAAAATACATAAGTGAATTGGTCCATTACTTTTTTGGATGACATCTTTATGATGGTATGGTTCATTTAGACTTTTACTTGATCTTTTGCTTGAATTTATAAGTCTTGAATGAGCTCTTGAGGCTTGTGCAAAACTTGCTTCATGCTCCTAAATGTTATGACCACCATGGAGACCTAATTTATTAAATTTAGACAAACTAAAATTTAAATTAACTTAAAGTGTTTCTAAAATTTTACAGGTTGCATGAGATCTTTTCTCCTACTATTAGGTCTTTTGTTTAATATGAACTCTGCTCAGCTTCTTGCTTCACACCAAGACCACTAGAATCTTTACTTAAATGTCAAGTTTTATACGTGGGAAAAAAATTAGACAAAACGTGACTCCAAAATATCTCAAAGGATTTTAAAAGAATATGTGACATGATTTTCAAAGGTAATGTCTTCTTATAGGCCTTTTTACCTCAAAAAAGTCATCTATAGTTGACTTTTACAGACAATGAGCAAAAAGTAGTGTTCTCAATGTGGATATAACATGAAAATGAGGTAAATAGGTCAAAAAAAATGTCAAATGACTTTGGGGATTCTAGGAGAGTTTATAGGTAGTATTTTAAGGCTTTCAACTATATAGGACTACTTACAAGTGCCCCTCCAAAATAGGAAACATCGTTAGCAATCTAGTTAGGTTGAAAACAAGGCATATATGAAAGAATATATATAAGGTTGGAGTAATTTATGGTATTAGAACAACTTGATAGGGTTTTAATATAATTTGGATACCATCACACAACACAAATAATGTAGAGAGCTAGCTCTAATCAAGCAATCTATAGTCATATGGTAAAACCTTACACACAGTCTACTTTCCCAAGGGTCTGTCTTAGGTCTTGAAGGAGTTAAAGGGTCTAATGATGTGGAAATTGGTTGAATTTTTTATAGATTACCTATGAAACTTGGATAATACTCTCCAACATATACTTTTATTTAGTAAATAGGGGAAGTACCCTCTCTTTTATCTCAAATAGAGTTTACTTCCCTAAGTTACAAACCCTACAATTTTGGAGAATGGAGATGATTAGGTGAACTAGGGGCTGATTAAACATTAAAATAAGGTATATAGATATATTATAAACATGTATAAACATAATAAATAGTGCACATATTTTTTGAACACAATACAATGGTCTACACCTTCAACGATGTAGACATGCCTATTAGGCAGGGTTTAGACCTAAAGCCTAAATGGGAGGTTAATTTCATTTCCAACCTTAGGTGAGAAATAAAATGAATTATAACATGTTTATGGTGATATTTAATATGTTTATAATCTTATACTATAAATAAAATTCCACAATAAAGCTACTTTTGGCTCAAAAATAACTTAGGCCTATGAAAAATGGTATATCAATTTCGATAGGCTAGATTGAAATGCTCACATCTTCTTAGAGGTTGTGATGGAGGTTAAAAGAGTTTAGGGAAGTTTAGAGAGATCCTAAAAATTTATTTTGTGGAATTTTTTTGTAATTCCAATGTCACATCTTTATGAAAAAAGACTAAGAGTAAAAAGAGCCTAAAACCCTAAAAAACCCTAGATAAGGACTTGATTAGGAAAAAAAGGATGGAAGGATATATATATATATATATATATATATATATATATATGAGATTTAATGAACATTAAAGTGATTTAAAATTTTAGGGGACTCTCCATATATCCTTACCATCCACTTGAGGTGTTCCCTACTTGTATGGACATGATGGAAATTGAATTTCTTTGACTTATTTTGGTGTTTTATAGTTTTTAAGGACTTTCAAGTAGATAAATAAACTTTTGAAGTGATATTGAGACTTATTATAACTCAATATGATAATTTAATACTTCATAAAAGTTCTTAACTATTTATACCATCACCTTCATCTCAGCCAGTCAAAACTAGCAAAGTGAGCAATATAGTGAGAAGGGTGAGAACTTCAAGTGGATGGCCGTTAAAGGTCTAAATAAGAATTATAATTCCATAAATGGTATTTAAAAGTTTCATTAAACTCATTTTATATATTTTAATGGAAATTTAAATCCAAATTTGAGGCCAAGTGTGAGGGGTGAGTGAAAGAGGAGTTTCTTAGACTACAAGCAATGATGGCTCACATCCAAAATAATATAGATGATGAAGGTTAAATAAAATGAAGGTGGAGCATGTATATAACCCATAAATATTATTTCAATCATGATATATATCCATATTTAGTTGTGGGATGTTCCAAAAGGGTCAAATGATGAAGGTAGTTTTTTGAGTAAGCAAAAGGAGTCTTACACCACATTTTATGGAGTTTCATGATTTTGAAGGCCATTTATCCTATAATATATTAAATTTTATATCTCACACTAATTATAATACATGAATAACTCTTTTCTCAACATTACACGTCTTAGTGACCCTTTAACTTAATTCTCTTCTCCTCTCTCTCTAATTCTATAAGTAGTGGCCTTTTTGGATTTTTTAATATAATACCACACCATGTATGGTGAATCTCTACTAAAATGACATTGTATTTAACATTTTAACATAGATTAAAGTCTATTTTTTAGTTCATGAACAATTTTATAAGTGTGCAAGTGATGTATGGTGATGCAAAATGATAATTCTCTATCCTTTATTCTCTTATCCTTTCATGCTTGTGCAAGAGTTCTTATTATAATAGGTCATATAGAGTGTATTAAAGTGTGTTATGATCCTTTAAAATTTATGATTATCCTTGGAGTGAAATCTACCATCTGGTTCATTTTCCTTGTGTTTCTCTATATATCTCACCTCTATATTGAAACACTCATGTTAGAAACCTTTTAGGACTTAGAAGCTAGTTTGTATGCCCTTTTTATTAGTAAATGAAGTATGATGATCATGTGAAATTTTTTTTAGTGTATCACCCCTTTATAATAGGTTCATTTCATTCAAACTCTACCTCTTTTCCCCATAGGAAAGCACTAGTTTAAGTGATAAACATTTTAAGACACATTCAGGGAGTTAGCCCTTAAATCTAGAGGATCACTTCCACTATAGGTACACCCACATACTTGGAAGTGTTAAAATGTTTCCAAAATATGGAAGAGGCTTGAAAATCCTCTTCTAGGGTAACATATTTGGTGACAATAATTCTGGCATGCTCGGTGGGACCATTGTCTTCAAGATAACTTGTTAAGGTGAATGTTGGGCTTGACAACTTCAACTATAAATTAGTGTGATATTAAAATTTTTGAAACTACATAAAGGTAAAATATAGTTCAAGGAAACTATCTTGTTTAAAAAAATTATCATAATTCATGGTTCTCACTAGGTCATCATCTAGTAGAGTTTTCAACCCCATTGATCCATATATTTAGTTTGAACTTCCTCTTGAAGTTGAATATCCTCATCCTAATCTACTCTTTGAAGACCAAGAGGATTTTAATAGCAAAGGAAGCCAAGAGAGTGAAGAGGTTGAAGAAATTTAAGATATTAAATAATACATGGTGAGACCTCATTCTTTCCTTGGCTTCAATACTAAAAATTCAAATTACCTTCAAGCATATGATGTCATTCCTCCTAATACCACAAAAGGTGTGCACCTATTTAATGGTTAGAGTCATGTTACACCTAGTGAACACATTAGGGATGTCTCCAACTTTTTTAGATTCCACAATGTCACTAAAGAGAACATTTACATTATAATCCTTGCCATGTCCCTTAGATGGAAAGCTCTTGATTGGTATATGACTATAGAAGGTGGATGCATCACATTATGGGATTATTTTGGAGTGTTGTTGGCCTTAAGATTTGGAAATGAAAGTGACCATACCTCTCTCATACATCATCTCAATGTGATAAAATAAGGATCCAAATAAATAATGCATGAGTTTAATGAGAGGTTTCAAAGGAATTGGTATAGATTGCCTCCTCCCATGAGGCCACTTCCTATTTTTGTGTTCCCTAACTACATGAGATCTATTGGTACTAAAATCACTATCATGCTTCAATACATGGGGGTTTCCACTCTTCCTAAAGCATATAAACTTGCTATCAAAGTTGAGAATGGTCTCATCCAAGCTGGAAGATTTCCTCCTAAGGTGTCTATACCCCCATTGTCTCATAATTTTGCTAATAGTCTAGATGTATCCCAAATTCCCAATGCTAACACCAAGACTAGAGCTGCTCTTAAGAAGGCAGAAGATGATGTTGATTGGTAGTCAAGGTCAAAGTTATTTAAGTCAAGATGCCAAGATATAGAAGCTTAAAATAGGAAAGGAAATATGCATAAAGGTTACCATAAAAATTCATATCCTTATCAAAAAAAATTTGGCTAAAAATATGGAAGAGGAACAAGTCAATGGCAACCTAACCCCAATAAGCCTACCAATGTGTGCAATCCTAACTCCATCACCAATGCAAGAAAGATGGTACCAGTTCATATCAACTTGGTACAAGGAGAATATTGGAAATTAGGCCAATTAATGGATGGTAATGAAGGTGGAGAGAAAGATATTATTGATCAAGGAGGAGTTACTCCTCTCTTATCAACTGAAGATGAGGTCATGATGTAAGCAAATGAGGATTGTCAGCCTCATGGAGAAAGTTTCACCAACTTCTTAGTGGAAGACACTTTTTTACTCAAAAGAGCCTCTATTGTATAAAATACAAGGGCCAAGAGGAAGTATCTATGAGGTGATAATATCATGCCTAAAATCTCATCCAATCATCCTCCAAGGTAGCAAATCATGGCTGCAAGTGTGATAGTTATAAAAGCTCCTACACCTCCTTTAAGTCAAAATGTGGTAAGGTCTAATCAAGGTGACTCTATTCATCAAGTTAAAATAAATTACTTGCCTCTAGGGAATAAATAAAAGTTGAGTAATAATGACCTAAAAATAGTAGATTCCTTGAAGAGTGCCACAACATCAATCTCTTTATGGGATGTCTTTCATATGCCTAGCTAAAAAGAGTTGTTACAAAATCAATTATCCACTATTCCTACTTATACTTCATATTAAATTCAAGTTAATAGTTATGTTTTCATTGAAAATATTCCAAATACCATATTTTAATCATCTACTAGGGTTGAGAAACTTCCACCATTCTATCTCACTCTCATAGTGGGTGACAAATTGGTCCACAATTGCATAGTTGATAGTGGAGCCTCTACATCAGTCATACCTAAAGTTGTAGCTGATGAGTTGGGCCTAAAATATGAGCCTCATATAAAAGGATTTATAAAATTAGATGGTACACCTTCCAAAATAATAGGGATGATAAAAAATTTGAAGGTCTTCTTACATGATTGTCCTAGTTTTCCTTTCCTTCAAGACATAGTTGTTGTTTACCTCTTAGCTCACTTTGCAATCTAGATTTCAAGAGGCTTTAAAAATAAAATAGGTGGATATATCTTAGTTTATTGGTACTTCTTGGCCTTTATGACAAGGTCTAGGACCAAAGTGACCATTATAACTTAGCCTCTTATAAGATTTCATATTGAGCCTTACATTGAAACAAACTCTAACTTGAATTGTGTGATCAATGAGAAGGATGAACCTAATGTGGATGATGGAGATTATAAACTTGAAGGAATTTATTATTTATTCTTGGATGAGTATGGTGTATATACATATGAACATGATCCTTATGCATAATTTCAAAAAAATAACCTTTAGACTTATATCATGTATGAAGAGCCATTAAAAGGAGCTGAGGTAAGTGTCAACAATTCTCATGTTGCTAAAGGTAACTATATGATTCATGAGTATGATGATCATAGGTTGATGAATCTAATTGAGCATCATAGTGGGAAAAATTATGTCTTTATCCCTACCATTGATGAGGATTCTTTGGATGATAACACTCATGAGGTGGATGAGAATGACTTGTGGTAAAGGTTTGATGTTATATGTCATGAGTTTTATAAGCTTGGTAATGTTACTTCCCCTCTTAAGAAGTATAAATCTGATTTGATTAATGATTATAACAAACATGATGTTGAGTGTCTCAATAATCATGGATAAAAGTCTCACATTATGAATGAAGATAGACTATGGCAAAATCTTAATGATATATGCAAAGAGTTTGACAAGTTGGGTAAGTCTCCATTTTTCCAAGAGATTTTATATCTAATGTCAAGGTTGCTAATGAGACTAATGATCATGTTGACAAGGATTCCATCAAACATAAATATGAACATCATTTTTCTGATCAAGATCCTACTAACATGATGCAATTTGATGATGTTAGTGTCCAAGAAGTTGTAGACATGGATAATGAGGTTAAGGTAGAAGTTGTTATGCATCAAGAATAGTTAGGAGATCAACCTAATTTTGATCAATATCTAAAGGTATTGGATCATGAAGAAGAGGATCTTGATGCTTTTAAACATCAAGCACTTCTTATCCTATAAGAAGACAAGGTTGAGAAGACTATCATACACTCCAATATTCACTTTTTTGGAGAACATCCAATGGATATGAAGGAAATCACAATATTTGGAGCCCAAATCAAGGTCATTAGAGAACAAGAAAGGTTATTAATGAAGGTACCAAAAAATTCACTTGCAGACCTAAGAAGACTCAAAGGTGGTGGGTTTCTTAACTATACATATATGTAAGTGATTGGTGATGAGCATGATCCTCATGCTAAGCTACCTTCATGGAGTGAAAAATATTAAAGGGGGAATAATATTTATCCTATTTTAAGTATGATAAAATGTTTCACCTCAAAAGTGAGGTTTTGTAAATAGTAGAATAGGTGTGTGTGTTCTCTTTTGGTTGTGTTGTGTTCCAAAAGTGTTTTAGTAAACACATGTGTGTTTAGTTTGTGCATTCCTTATATTGTGTGTCTTTATTTGTGTTTTGTGTGGTGTAAAAGTAAATTTGGTGTCAAACTTTGTGTACATGTGACTCAGTGACCCAATGTATAGGATTAGGCAACTAGTCTTGGCATAGAAGGCATACCACCCTTGGGAAATTGCCAAGAGTGTTAACCATTTTGACCACAAGTCAAAATGGGTCAAGCCCCATTATAGTAGAAAAATTATATATGGGTCTAATATAATGTTATACGGTGTATTTAATGTCATATAATATGATATTATTCTTGGTCATAGTCTGATTAGATCCTTATGTCATCTTATGTTCTTTAGGGGTCATAAATAAGCATAAAATGCAAGTGGTATAGTTTTATAGGAAATAAAAGTGTTACAAAATTTTTTACAACCTCAAATGTGTCAATATTTTTTATATATATCAGTTTATAATTGAAAACTTGTAGGTGATAACTGAACATCAAGAAAATAACTTCAAAATAAGGAGTTTCAAAAGGTGTACGACACATGAGAGAGAATGGCATGTGGGAGGATATGTGGGATGGATATTAAACTCCCTTATATTTATTTACATTCTTGAAATGATTTTAAAGTGATAAAAACAATAAAAAACCATTCTAATCTCCTATCACTCTACCATGCACATGAAACTAGTTAATATGTTTCTGGTTGGTGTGGCCAATTGGAGAACTTACAAATTAAATTACTTTGGGGGGTGATAGTATAATTGGTTAGATTAAATTTCATGATTGGATTTTAGAGGATGGTATACTATTATTTATGAACCATCTCTAATAAGTTGATTATGTTTTTTCGCTTACTGTTTCCCATACCCTATAAGTTTTGTTATTATTTGAACCATTCCATATAGCTCAGTTGGTATTTTTTCCTCTAGATGATGTTGAATATTTACTCTCATGTTCTTCATGCTTGGTCTCATGTTTGGAAAGAATTTGATAGCTCAAATAACCCACTTTGTAGGAAGGTGCTGATAGTAAACCTGCATTCAAATTTCATCATTTGTAAAAAGTCTATTTTATCTATGATGGATTTATTACAATGTGACATGATGTTTCACTCATTCTAAAGGTCATGGTAAAATAATTCTTTCAAAGTTTCAATTTCCAAGATTAAGATCATAAAGGTTGCAGTTCAATGGGAAATACAGTCAGCTCCTAGCTCCTTCTCACTCATAGTCATGATGTGTAAAGGACCTGAGGACATTCATGGAAATGTGTTGGAAGTTTCAAAGCTATTAGATATCCTCTTGGAACATGAGATTGTGAGTTTAGATTTCAAATGGCATAGAAGGTACTATGGAAGTCATATACAATATATACATACAATCAAATATAGATATGCACCTATATGTGCTCTCAAGAGGGATAACACATTGAAAGAGATTTTTATAGGTGATTAAGGTTTTCCAAGTTTAAAAGTACCCATTTTAATGATTAAGGTGATCTAAACCTCATTTCAAGTTCATACACCATGTGCATTGACATGTTTCCATTCATTATTCTATCTGCAACTCCATCAACACATACAGGGGAGTAAGAACACTAAAATGGAAGTTTTAAATCTTACCTTAGGTCCCTCATAGTGTTAAGAGTGAATTTGGATATTTTGATAAGGTCTAAAATCAATTAAATGCTTATATCCCATGCTCACTACCTAAACTCATATCTTCTACCTTATACTTGAAAAAGTCCACCTAAAAGTGGCACCATAGAGCATTGGGAATTCCTAATGGAGGATATTGAACATGATGAAACCATTCTTGAAGTTTTAGTGTGTTGTGTAGATCATGGAAGACCTATTTGGAATGCTAGATTGGTAGGCAAGGTTAAGGATTGCCTTCAAAAGTGATAACTATGCATTCAGGGATCAAATACTTAAAACATGGAGAATAGAGTGTTGGAGAGTTGTCAGTGATGTCATGAGGTGTCCTAGTGAGTGGATGAAGTGTTTTGATAGTCCAAGTGACAATGATAAAGTGTGTAATGTGCTTGTCCTAGTATGCTTAAATTTGGCTTGGTTGATCTTCAGTTTTGACATGGATAAAGATGTTTAAGAATGAATATGGTGATTTGAGGTTATGCAAGTGATCTTATAAGATGTTTTCTATGGTTTGAGTGCTTGTGTGAATACGTGGATTTCATTTGGTTGATCATTGTTTTCATCTAGACCTTTTGCATCTAGTGGTAGAAAATTTGATCAGGCAGTTTGTTGATATCATCATTGCCACATATGGATGAGTCAAGGAGAATCGGTCATATGTTTGTGACCACATTAGTCCCTAGTTTATATGATTTAATTCTTAGGTCATGCGCTTAAGTGAAGTCAAATATATACAAGTGTAAATTTGGGCTCCCAAGTAGTTTGATAATGTTTTCCCATAGTCAAAATTGCATAAGGTAAGAAAGAGCTGAGTAAGCATTTTGATGATGGTATATCTCACACACGTGGATGTTTCAAAAAAATATGATCATATGGTTTATTTATTTTTGTGCCTATTTGATTTTCACTAATTTTTAGGTCAATTTCCAAAGCACAACAAAAGATATACATGTTCAAAATTGGCCTTTGAAATAAGTTTTTGACATAGTTGGCTCTGTGGTAGAAAAATATGAGTGAGCATGTTAATGTCATTACATATCACATGTATGAGGGTTATAGGATTATGTTTATACATGGTTGTATTCTCCTATGTGAGGAGATCATATGGTCCAAATTTGAGAACATGTAAGTGAGCAAATCAAAAGATATGACTATCTAAAGTTGGCTTTCTAGACAGATTGCAATGGTCCCCATAGTCAATTTTGCACAAGGTAATGTTAGAGAAACTATCAAAGAGATATAAGATGAAAATTTCCCCTATATGTTAGGAAGAAATGATATTATAGGAAGTGATTGAGGTTTAATGCTGAGCAAAGATAAAATATAAGGATCTAAAGGCGAGTGGGTGTTCATACAGATTGATCAAAAGATGAGCACTATATGATAAAGATATAAATGCTACACATATACTGATGGAATGTGTTGAGTAAAATTTTATATATTACATGGGATGAGGTCAAATTTTTTAGGTTTAACTATGATCGTCTGAATTTGAATATTTGAATTTTGCAAAGGGAAAAAACTAGTGCTCTATATTTTGACCATAACTTTTGATCCATGATGAATTTAAAGGTGCTATAAAATGAAAAGTTTAAGAGGAATCCATGGTGGATCTAATGAAACTATTTATAATATTTTAATATCTACATAGTCAAATATGTTGAGGTCCAGCTTTGACTATGTGTTCATGTGTGTTCTGTAAGTAACCCAAGAAGGGTATTTGAGCTTTTATAGATGTTATTTCGATATCTCTTGATCAATTAGTTATTATAGAGTGTTGAAGACTTCATAAGGATGATATATGTGCATTATTAAGGTTTTATCAATCATATTTAGTATGAAAAAAGATTATGAATTTGATTTTGTATTCATTCTTGATGTTCTTATATACAAGGCTAATGTTTGAGTAGATTGTGTATATACAGATGTGAGCAAAATTGACTATAATAATTTAAGGATGTCAAAGAGGTCATGTGGAGTGGACCTATATGTTTTTATAAGGTCTTTTATTCTTAATTTTCTCAATGAAGTGCTAAAGAAGTGAATAGGTCTCCATAGGACCTAAAAGTGACTTAGGCCTATTTGAAAATGGATTGTGCTTAAGTGTGACCTATGTAAGATGACTTAAAGGTGAAAAAATGTATTTTGGCTAACTAAGTTACTATTAATTCATCATATATATATATAATGAAACCAGATGTGCTATTTTATAGACTTGGAAGTGAGATTTTAGATAAGTCTTATGTGAGGAGTAGGCATTAAAGTGAAGAAGGAAGGATAGGTAGTGTCCCTGTTGGTTGAGTTAATGAGCAGAACAATTTTTTGACTATTTGTATGACCTATAGGTCATGTTACTGATGTTATAATAGTGCTCTTTTAATTTGAGGATATGCGAAGAGGTTTGAGTGTGCATATTAAGATATTTTGAGTGAAGAAGGAAAGAGATTGTGACATGCCTATGTGAGAGGTCTCTTTGAGATAGAGAGATATTTTGTGCAAGGGTTACAAAATAGAGATCCATAATTAAGTGTTTAAGACATTAGTTCTAAGGTGGAGGTGTTCAAAGGATGGTATAAAGGAATTAATCTTCCTTAGGGTTAATTACTCCTTGTGAAATAGGTGTTTCACTAAAGGCCTTCAGTCAGGAGGACATGATCAAGGTTTACTAGTATAAAGGAGTTGACCAGTCTCTTGTTTATAATTTCTTATAGGATATTAGTTCATGTTTTGTAGTATTGGGAGTGGTTTTTATTCCCCATGAGGGTTTCCCATAATAAATATGTGTTATGTTTTTGAGCTTTTGTATGCATTGAATGAATGAGCTCTATTGTTTATGTTTCTTGATCAAGTTGATATATGTCAATTGTTTAATAATATGAAAGGACTACAATTGAAATTGAAATATTTGAGCTCAGTGATTCACCCCCCTCTCAATGATTATAACTCTAATAATTGGTATTAGAGCAAGTCCTTTTGGTAAAAACTTAATAGCTTAAATGTGATCCAAGGTATAATATGCCTAGTCATCAAGGAGGTTTCTCTACTAAGCAAGCACAGATGTTCAATGGATCTAATTATGATTTTTGGAGTGTAAGGATGAAGACATACATTATGTACCTAGGGTTTGATGTGTGGTAATCTATTTTGGATGGTTATGTTGCTCCTAATATTCTTCTATCTAGTTTTGTAGATAAGAAGTTGTTTGAGAACAATTTCAAGGCAATGAATGTTATTACTTGTGGTATTTCAAAGACTGAATACACCAAGTTAATCCATTGTAAATTTGATAAGGATATATGGGAAAACTTATAGATAATTTATGAATGAAATTCAAATGTCAAGCTTGCTAAGTTGTAGAGTCATAGATGACAATTTGAAAGTCTCAAGATGAATGAAGAAGATTTAGTGACATCCTTTTTGCAAAGAGTTGATGAGATTGTGAACATCATCAGAGGTCTTGGAGTGAACTTTGAAGAGGATACTATTGTTTAAAAGGTATTAAGGTCTATATCCCCTAATTTTGATCTAAAATTATTTGCTATAGAATAAACTCATGATCTTACTCAGTTGAAGATGGATCAATTGCATGGCACCCTTAATGCCTATGAGATGAGGAAGAATGATGATATACCATCGAAGAAGGAAGAAAATTTCAAGACTAAAATGAAGACCAAAAAGAAGTTTCAAGGTAATAAATCCAAAGAGGATGACATTTTTGATATAGATGAGGATGAACTAATTATTTTGATTTCAAGGAAATTGAGAACATGTTTAGGCAAGTATAAAGGTAAACTACCCCTCAAATGCTTCAGTTACGGTGAGATAGGATTTTTTTCTAATAATTGCCCTTATAAGTATAGGAAGGATGATGATTAATATCATGATCAAGGTCATGATGATGGTAAGATAACATTTAGGGATTATAAAAGTAAAAAGGGATTTAGAAGGTTTGATAATAAAAAGTAATTCAAGGACAAGAAGAGTCTCTACACCAAAGAAGATTGCAACTCATTAGATGAGAGTGAAGTTAGTGACTTAGAATATGATAATGAAGATGATGGTCTTGTTAAAGATGAAGATTTGTTCATGGTTGAGGAATGTAGTTTATCACATCAAAAGGGACTTACTTGGAGTGATTCATATGATGATGAAGATGAGGTGGACTATGAGACTACATTGACTAATGATTTTGAAGAACTAAATATTCAAAAGAAGATCGTTAAGAACATGAAATCTAATCTCAAGGACTTTGAGGAGTAATTTAGTGTGTTTGAGGCAATAATGGATGAAGATGCCAAGGAGCATGAAGATATGGTCAAGCATCTTAGTTGTCAATTGGAAATCTTGTCTACAAGCCTAAAATCTAAAGAAGATGAATGTGCAAGGTATGTAATTGAAAATGAGTCATTAAGATTTGAGTTAGAAAAGACATCTAGTAAGGTGAAATCATTTGTGAGAATTGAAAAGAGATCAAGTGATCTAGACAATATTTTGAGTGATAAAAAACATGCAAGTGATATAAATGGTCTTGGATACAAAGAAGAACCAAACAATGTAACTCAAGACAAGATGAAGAATAATGTGAACAAGGACAATCAACCTTTGAAGACAAATCATCAGACAATGAATGAAGGTGTTGGCAGAATGAAGATAAATTAGATTAGACAACCAAATCCCATTAGGTATGAAAATTTCAATGGTTAATGTTATACCTGTAATAATTTTGGGCATAGAGCTAGAGAATGTAGAAGACCTATTAATAATAAGTTTGTATGGGACTATGATAGGGGTCATCAGTCAAAAGGTGTGAGAAAGGTTAAGTGTTTCAACTATCTTAATGAAGAACACTTTGTGAAGAATTGTCCAAATAAGGAAAGGCAAGGTAAGTCTTCTTCAAAAAGAGTATTTTATTTTAGTTTTGAAGACATTGGACACATTGATAGTTTTTTTCCAAACAAAGTAAGACAATCTAAGTTTCCATCAAGGGGTATGTTTTTATACAATTGTGAATAGAGAGGTCACATTGCAAGATTCTACAAGTAAAGGCCATTAAGTCATAATAGATTCAGTTAAGATCTTGGAGTGCAAGGAATAAGGAAATTTAACTCATGGAAGCCTAAGGTGGTAAGTGTGAGTCATGATGAGACTATAGGTCTAAGTAATCTATTTGCTATGGTGGAAAATGCTTCAGAAGGTGAAGAGTACCAAGATCTCTCATTGACTGCTCATGTTGTGAATGAAGAGACAAATCTCAAGGAGAAGACCAAGGTACCAATTGAGTCTAGTCCTAAGATGTGTATGGATCTAAGTGAACATCCTAATATTTTTGAGCAAGCTTCATGTAAAGAACATCAATTGTTTGTACCTAGTGATGAGGTTCCAAGCTGCAAGGTTGATGCTTAAAATGAAAAGGTATGTCAAAATTCCATAGTTATTCTATGTATTGTCAATTCTATCTTAGAAGAGAAGGAGAGTGATATAGAAAAGGAAATAGTTGTCATAGTTTAGACTAAAGATAAGAAGAACAAGACCAAGAAGTCTTATAGCTATAAGAGGATTCTAGTGGTTACTAAGGAGATGTGGGCCACTCCTAACTTCACTTTATTTTAGAACATTATGGTGCAAAAGATGTCTCTATTTATGCTTCTTAAGAGGATCCTTTTAGTGGAAAAGCATGTATTACTATGGTGTTATTCATATGGTCCTAGAAGGCTAGAGGTAAGTGTTTTCAATTGGAGTAGGTATGTCCAGGTGGAAGATCTGTTGTGGTGATGTCAAAGTGATGTCATAGCTATATATGGTTAGTCTATATGATTAGATTGGGTGTTTCTAGGTGGAATAATAATATTGATGCAATGACAAAAGGGATTTTGATGCTAAAAAAGGTTTATGTACTTATTTGAGATGTGTTCCAAGTGATTTCAAGCTTTGAAGATCTTTTGTGTGAAATTGAAGATTTTTGTTTACTCTCGGATTTCCCAATTTATGCTTAAAAATATGTAGGTAATAAAATGGGCTATAGGATGTATGGGTTCCAAAAGATGTGGAAACTCAATTCTTGGTATAGAAGTGTGTGATGGGTGTCTCTAGGTGTGTAAAAATATTTAAAGGTATGTATTAACCAGAAGGAGGTTTGTTGACTTTATTTGTTTTGAGTTTATAGGGTTTTGGGATATTATAGAAAAGTGGTATAAATTATGTTTTGAGGTCTAAGGATTATTAATATTATGAATAGGCCAAATGGGTGGTCAAATCATGCTTTACATAGATTTGAAGGTTTTTAGTTTTCAAGTTATTCATGTTTTTGTCAAGATAGAGGCCTAATTGACAAGTTGGTTTATGAAGTATGTTGTAGAGGATGAGATAAGTAACACAAATTGGTGTGCTTATGGGGGAATATGAGAGTGATCCAAATATAAAATTTAAAGGCTTGATGGTATGTCTACTGAAAGTGGGCTCTGCAAGTTCCATGTAGGGCTATAAGGAATCTAGACAAGCCTAATTTGATGTTTTTGCTTAGTGTTTCCAAAAGGGTAAGGTATGATCATTCTAAGGTGAGTTCTTAGGATTATTTTAGATCATGTTTCCTATTTTGTGTGTGTCATGAAGTTATATTGATGGTCTGTGAGGTGGTTTGAGATAAAAAGCTAATAAGTCTATATGGTGGTTCCTCATGATGTATGGAGATATGAAGATGCTCAAAAGGTGAAATGGATCATAAATATTAGGGGGAGTCCCTATTAGATGTTTCTTGGTGAGTTATATTATATTTTAGTTCTTTTGTGTGTTCTTTCTTCATTAGTTGTAGTGTTTGGTTCAAGAAGAGTGTTGGCATAGAGAAAGAGGAAGTTGTCAAGGCAAGAATAGGTTGGCTCAAGGTGAGGGGGACTTTGTATCATCTTTATAAGATGGTAATTTCTTATTTATTATATTTTCAGGTCCTTAGGATCAATTGGTGCCCACTTTGTCATTCTATCAAAGGGGGAGAAAGTTCATATTATGAGAGTGATTGAAGAGAAAGAAGGCGAGCTGAATGATGTTGTTGACATCAATGACAAAGGGGAAGATTTTTAGAGAGTTTTTAGTGATGTAATGATGATATCATGGAGGTTTCTTGGTGAGTGGATGAATTTATTTAATAGACTAAGTGATAATGACAAAGTGTACAATGTGTTTATCCTAGTATGATTAAAGTTGGCTCAGTTGATCTTCAGTTTTAACATGGCTAAAGATGTTCAAGAATGAATATGGTGACTTGAGGTTGTGTAAGGGGTAATTTAAGAGGTTTTTTATGCTTTGATTTCTTGTGTGTAGAAGTGGATTTCATCTGGTTGATCATTGTTTTCATCTAAATTTTTGTGTCTAGTGGTAGAAAATCTAAGTAGGTAGTTTGCAAACATCACCATTGCCACATATGGATGAGTTAGGGGGAGTTGGTCATATGGATATGATCAAATTAGTCCCTAGTTTATATACAATAAATCATAGGTCATGAACCTAAGTACAATAAAATATATGCAAGTCCAAAGTTGGGCTCCTAGGTAGTTTGACAGTGTTTTCCCATAGCCAAATTTTCATAAGGCAAGAAAGAGTTGAGTAAGTAGTTTGATGATGGTATATATCACATGTGTGGATGTTTAAAAAAAATATGATCATATGGTTTAGTTTCATTTTGTTCTTAATTTATTTGTGATAATTTTCAATTTAAGCATTGAAGTGCGGCAAACAATATTCAAAATTGGTCTTTCAGACAAGTTTTTGACATAGTTGGCTCTGTGGTAGAAAAATATAAGTGATCATGTTAATGTAATTATATCTCACATGTGTGAGGGTTCCAAGATAATTTTAATACATGGTTGGATTCTCCTATGTGAGGAGATCATATGGTCAAAATTTGAGAGCATATGATTGAGCGAAGCAAAAGATATGACTATCCAAAGTTGGCCTTCCAGATAGATTGTAATGGCCCCCATACTTAGTAAATTTTGAACAAGGTAATGTTCGCTAAAATATAAAAGAGATAAAGGATGCACATCTTCTCCAAGATGTTAGGAAGTAGTGAGATGGTAAGAAGTGCTTGAGGTTTAACACTGAGCAAAGATAAAAGATAAGGATCTAATGATGAGTGGGTGTTCGTACATATTGATCAAATGGTGAGTGCTCTATGATAAAGATTTGACTAATTCATGAAGATTGAAGAATCATGTTGAATCAAATTTTCTATATTGTATGAGATGAGTTCAACTATCTAAGGTTTAACTATGATCATTTAAATTTGAATATTTGAATTTTACAAATGGAAAAAATCAGTGCTTTATATTTTATCCATAATTTTTAATCCAAGATGAATTGAATGGTGATATAAAAAGAAAATTTAAAGAGGAATACATGAAAAATATAATTAAACTAGTTATAATATATGAATACATGTAAAATAAAATATACTAAGGTCCAAATTTGACTATGTTTTCAATTGTGTTATGCAAGTAACCTGAGAAGGGTATTTGAGCTTTTATATATGTTGTTTTGATATCTATTAGTGAATTAGTTATTAAAGAGTGTTATAGACTCCATAAGGATGATATATATGAATTATGAAGGTTTGATAACTCATATTCAGTATGAATAAAAGTTAAGAAGTTGATTGTGTGTTTGTTCATGATGTTCTTGTGTATAAGGCTAATGTTTGAATAGATTGTGCATACACAGAGGTGAGAAAAATTGATTGTAATAATTTGAGGATGTCTAAGGGGTCATGTAGAGTGGATATATTTGTTTGGATAATGTCTTGTGTTCTTAATTGTCTCAATGAAGTGCTAAATAAGTGAATAGGTCTCTTTCAGACCTAAAAGTGACTTAGGCCTATTTGAAAATGGATTATGCTTAAGTGTGACCTATATAAGATGACTTAAAGGTGAAGGCATGTATTGTGGCCAACCAAGTTGATATTAAGTCATGATTTATCTATATATAGTGAAACCAAATGTGCTGGTTTATAGACTTGGAAGTTAGATTTTAGAGAAGGCTTGTGTAAGGAATATGTGTTGAAGTGAAGAAAGAAGGATATGTAGTGTGCTTGTTGGTTGAGTTAATGAGTAAAATAGGTTTTTGACTATGTGTATGACCTATAGGTCATGTTCCTAATGTCAGAATAGTGATCTTGAAATTTGAGGCTATGCGAAGAGGTCTAAGTGTGCATATGAGGACATTTTGAGTGAAGAAGGAGAGACATTGTGACATGCCTATGTGAGAAGCCTATTTGAGATAAAGAGAAACTTTATGCAAGGGTTAGAGAATAAAGATCCATCATTATGTGTTAAAGACATCAGTTCTAAGGTAGAGGTGTTCAAAGGAGGGTATAAATTACTTGATCTTCCTTATTGGTAGTTGTTCCTTGTGAAATAGGTGTTTCACTAAAGGTCTTCAGTCAAGAGGACATGATCAAGGTTTACTGGTCTAAAGGAGTTGATCAGTCTCTTGTTTATAATTTATCATAGGATAGTAGTCCATGTGTTACAAATTTGAGAGTGGGTATTGTTCCCCATGAGGGTTTCCCATAGGAACTATGTGTTATGTGTTTGATATTGTGTATACATTGAATGATTGAGCTCTATTGTTTATGTTTCTTGATAAAGTTGATATATGTTGATTTTTTAATAGTTTGAAAGGATTGAAATTGAAATTTAAATATCTAGGTTCATTTATTCACCCCCCTCTCAGTAATTGTACCTCTAACAAAGAGTACCTAGTCATCTTGTTGATACCATATGACAAGGTTACCAAAATATTTGATGCATATTAATGATTATACCTTGTAGTCTTTGCATAGGATAAAAGCCTTGAAAAATGAGTAAAACATTTGACTAATGGAAAGTAGTATTTGGGGGCCTCAAAGTTTCCCATTTATCCACTAATTTTAGATAGTGATGTCTACAGGGTTTGGAATTTCAAAGTGACTCTAGCATCTCAAAGTGAAAATAGGGCATGTATTCATGTTTTAATTATATTATTAAGAGGAAAGACATAAAAATGAACACAAATAATGTCAAAGAGGTTTTTATGTAGAGTTTTGACCCTTATCTACACCTACATTTGTCTTCTCCTTTGAAACTACTCACCTACAACTAAGTGCAAACTCCTACATCATCCATAATAGGGGCTTAAACATGGATTTTGATAGAAGGTGACTCCCAAATATCTAAAAGGATTTCCAAGGAATATGTGGCATAGTTTTCAAAGGTAATGTCTACCTACAGGTCCTTTTGCCTCAAAAAAGTTAACTATAGTTGATTGTTATAGACAATGAGTAGAAAGTAGTGTTCTCAATGTGGATATAACATGAAAATGAGGTAAATAGGTCTAAAAAATGTAAATAGACCTTGGGTATTCTAGGAGAGTCTATGGGAAATAGTTTAAGGCTTTCAACCATACAAGACTACCTACAGATGTCCCTCTAAAATAGGAAACATAGTTAACAATCTAGTCAAGTTGAAAAATAAGGCATGTGTGAAGGAATATATATAAGTTTGGAGTAATTTATGGGCTTAAAACACATTTATAGGGTTTTAATATCCTTGGGATACCCTCAAACAACAAAAATAATGTAGAGAGAGAGCTCTAATCAATAATCTATAGTCATATGGTAAAACCCTGCACATAGTCTACTTTCCTAAGTGTTTATCTTGGGTATTGAAGGAGTCAAAGGGTCTAGTAATGTGACCAAGGGTTTAATATTTGTAAAGAGTACCTATTAAAATTGGAGAATCCTCTCCAACATATAATTTTCTTGATTAAATAGGGTAAGTACCCTCTATTTTGTCTCAAATAGAGGGTACTTCTCTAGGTTACAAACCCTACAGTTTTGGAGAATGGAGATGATCAGGTGAACTGGGGGATGATTGAACCTTAAAATAAGGTATATAGAGACGTGATAAATATGGATAAACATAATAAGTAATGAAATTTTTTTTGTAACACAATACAATGGTCTAGACCTTCAAGGATGTATATAGGCCTATTAGGTAGGGTTTAGACTTAAAACCCAAATGGGAGGTCAATTTAATTTTCATCCTTAGGTGAGCACTCTAATGAAATATAACATGTTTATAGGGATATTTAAGATGTTTATAAGCTTATAATAGGTAGAATAGTCCAAAATAAAGCTAGTTTTGGCTCAAAAACAACTCAGGCCTATGAAAAATGGTATATCAAGCTCGATAGGCTAGATTGAAATGCTTACATATTCTTGGAGGTTGTGCATGGAAGTCTAAGGAGTTTTTGGAAGTTGAAAGAGGTCATAAAAATTTATTATTTGGAATTTTTATGCAACTTCAATGTCACATATTTATGAATAAATCCTAAGAGTAAAAAGAGCCTAAAACCCTACAAAACCTTTGATAAGGACCTAATTGGGAAAAAAATGATGGAGGGATATCTAGATGAGATGGAATGGACATGAAAGTGATTTAAAATTGTAGGGGACTCTTCAAAGATCCTTCTCGTCCACTTGAAGTGTTCCCTGCTTATATGCATAGGAGGGAAATTGACTTTTGTGATTGTTTTGTAGGTTATAAGGACTTTAAATAAGATAAATAAACTTTGGGAGTGATATTAAGACTTATTTTAACTCATTATGTTCATTTAATTCTTAATCAAAATTCCTAATTATTTCTATCATCACCTTCATCTCAACTAGTCAAAATGGGCAAAGTGAGCAAGATAGTGAGAAGGGTGAGAAATTCAAGTGGATGGCCTTTTAAGGTATAATTTAGTAGTGTAAGGACATATAAGGTCTTTTCAAGTTTCATTCAACAATTTTTATGTATTTTCTTATAAAACTAAAGCCAAATTTGAGGCTAAATGTGAGGGGTGAGTGAAATAGGAGTTTTTAAGATTGCAGGTAGTGATGGCTCACCTCTAGAAGAATTTATATGATTAGGGATGAAGATAATGCATGGCGGATAATGTATACAACCCCTTACTCTTAGTTTAATCATGATAATTTTCCCTAGTCAATTGTGGGATGTTCCAAAAGGGTTGAATGATGAAGGTAGTTTTTTTAGCAAGCATGAGTCTTACACCACATTTCATGGAGTTTCATGATTTTGAAGTCCATTTGTACTATTATAACTTACATGGTCTATCTAAAACTCATTTTCCTATATGAAAAACTCCTTTTCTCAACATGACACATGTCCTAATAACCCTTGAACTTCATTCGCTTCTCCTCTCTCTCCAATTCTATAAGTAGTGGCCTTTTTGGATTTTGTAATCTAATACCACACCATGTATGGTGAATAAATATTGAAATTAAATTTTATTTTGACTTTTATAATAAATTAAAGTCTATTTTTGAGTTCATGAACAATTGTATAATTGTGCAAGTGATGTATGATGATGCAAAGTGATAATTCTCTATCCTCTATTCTCTTATCCTTTCATGTTTGTGTAAGATTTACTATTATAAAAGGTCATATAGAGTGTATTCAAGTGTTTTAGGATCCTTTAAAGTGTATTATTGTCCTTTAAGTGTGAAAATTTCCCTCTAGTTCATTTTCCTTGTGTTGTTCTATACATCTCACCTCTATATTGAAACACTCATGTTAGAAACTTTTTAGGACTTAGAAGCTAATTTGTATGCCTTGATTCTTAATGAATTAAGTATGATGATCATGTTTATAACATATTAATGTATCAACCCATTAAATTAGGTTCATTTCATGCAAACTCTAACTCTTTTCCCCATAAGAAAGCACTAGTTTAAGTGATAAACATTTCAAGACATATTTAGGGAGCTAACACTTAAATCTAGAGGCTCATTTCCACTATAGGTACACCCAAATACTTGGAAGTGTTCCCATGTTTACCAAATTTTGAAGAGGCTTAAACAACCTCTTCTAGGGTGTAGTATTTGGTGGCAATAGGTATTACAATGACCTTCAATGTGTATCCCAGGTATTTTTAATACCTTCAAGGTATCTTTTATGAGACACCTTGATGGTTCTTATTGGAAGATAAATGATTGAGAGGGGGGTGAATAATTCTTCAAAAATTTATTTAAAAATATTAATCAATCATATATCATTTTAAAAAGCATGTATATCTTAACAAGCATAAACACCAATCCATAAGAGCATGAAAATACATGAACACAATATATATGTGGGAAATACTCAAGGGGAAGAAAAAAAACTATTGATGCAAATGGAATATAGTAATATAATACAAACAAAAAATTTAGTGAATCACCCACTTCATATGCAACACCAACCCCATCTATCTAAGCACCAACTTAGATAAGCTTTAGCAAGCTCCAAATTATGAGTCACCAACCACCCTAGATGATTCAACACCAACTTAGCCACCTAAAAAACTTGATAAAATTCATAATATATTGTTTCTTATAAAATAGATGATGATCTTCTTCCTCATATTTTCACACACTTTTATCCCTCTCAAACTGGCTTCTAGCCTTCTTCACTCAACTAGCCCTCTTCTTGACTTGATTAGGTCATATGACCTTGATTTTCACATATAGAAACTCTATAATAACTTAAAAATAGTTCATATACATACCCATGATGATATACAAGACCTTATTTTTCTTACCAATGTTTTGTTTCATTTTATTATCCTCCACACATTCAAATAGGCCTAAAATTGCCTAGTATTTATACAAGTCACTTGATCATATCCTTCTTAGTCAGCTAAAAATTATTATATTCTTAATTTGGTCATGGAATGGATATTAAGACATGTCATAGACATGGATAAAATTTTATTTGAGTCCCTTTAGGTCTGACCTATTCCAATTAGGCCTTATCTCTCCTTTAGGTCTCATGGAGACTTAATTCCATTAGGCCTACTTAGCACACATTACCATTTGATCTTCTTGGATAATATTAAAATGAATCACATGATAGAAACACATCATATGCCACTATAATATAACCTTTATAAGAGTATCTATGATTAACAACACTTTTTATCTCAAACCTCTACTTGGAGCACATCATTAGTACTATTCATATAAGTCCTATGCATATCCAAAAAGTATGTATTGAATAAATAAAGCATAAACACAACTTTGCTAAAAAATTATGGAAAAATATAATATATTAAAAAAAATAATGACATAAGGGTTATCAAAAACTTAATAATATGCTTCAACTCATGGTATATAGGCTCAAACTCTTTTCTTCAATAAGCTCACTTAGAACTACCAACTAGTCTCAAAACACAGTCATGGAAACATGAACTTCTGACATCTGATAGAACATAGTCAAGGAATCATAATGCATAAAAATGATCTTATAACCTAATAAAATAATATTTAAACAAAAATATGACAAGAATTACTGGCAACTATTGGTTTTGCAGACCAATTTGTTGACCTTTTCTCTCACAGTTCTTACTCAGTCGGACATGCCATTTTGGATTCAATGTTTCAAAATATTACACTAAATTACAAGATTATAAAAATAATGGATAGATATTTTATGTAAAAAAACATAATTATGTTTATTATATATATCAACTCATGGCATAAATTCTTAAACCCATCACTGCAACCTACTTACCCAAAACTGTAGGTTTGCCTTGAAGACCAATTATGGTGATTTTGAGATTCAACACCTATGTAGAAATATTAAAAATTTAATAAATAATTTGGATGATAATATTTAATAATTATATAATTATTATATATGTATATAACATGGTCATATGGTAATATTAGTCTTACATACCAATCTCACAACCTTGCACCTTCACTGTCTCATCTTCACTATATAGGTCAACTTATGAGAAACATTTTCATCATTACCACTAACATTAAAAACATATATCCAACATGAACATATATTATAGTATTTAAAAAAATAAAAATGCATTTTTATTCATCCCTAATCCATGATAACACATCCCTAATCAACTTCTCACTTTTCCCTGGTTTTCTCACTATCTGTACCACTATGTCTGTTAGTGACAGGTCAAATTGCATGGATAGTTTATCACCCCTAAGGGATAGAAAATGATAAAAAACCACCATTTACATAATATTAAATTATAAATATTCAACCTTTATCTAATTATCAACTTTGACTCAGTCAATTCTGCTTGCTACAACAAGTCTCCAAGAAGTAAGGCCTTTCATGTACGGTCCACTCACTCTCTTGACAAAAAAATCACACCTAGTGTTAATCACAAAATATACTGAGAGGGGGCATGAATTAGTATATTATATATCTTATAAATCTTTATTTTTTAACCAAATTCCACTTAATCAAACATTCAAGATATGCAATAAAATTCAAACAATAAACATCCACACAAGACAGAGAGAGACACACCAGATATAACATGGAAAGCCAATGTGGGAAAAACCACGGAGAATCAATATCAAATATATTCATGATAAAAAACCCACAAGAGCACCATACCCCTTTTCCAAGTACAAACCTCAGCTACAATTCATGAGCACCACCCCACAAGAGCTTCAAACCCCTTTGCCGAGCACCAACCCAGCTGTCATTCGTGAGCACCAACCCATAGGAGCACCAACCCCTTTTCCAAGCACCAACTCAGCAACAATTCATGAGCACCAACCCATAGGAGCACCAACCCCTTTGCCAAGCACCAACTCAACAACAATTTGTGAGCACTAACCCATAAGAGCACCAACCCCTTTGTGTATACCACACACTTATCTCTCAATGTTGCTATTTAAACAAATGATAGATCAATACAACATCACCTTCCTCTCTCTCACTTTTGCTCTTCTAAGCTAGATATAACAAATATAAATCATCTCTCATAATTGCTCTTCTAAGCTTGATATTACAATATCAAATCAACCTCTCACTTCCATGTTACAAATGGCTACTCAAGCCTTTATTTATAGCTTTCCAAATGACCTTTGGCCTTCCCCCTTTGTGACCTTTCAATTCTCATGGAAAATGGTGCCAATCTTGGATGACCCTTCATATCCAAGCATTTGAAAAGTCATGTGGTGACCCTTCATGACCAAAAACATCTTTCCCACTTTTGTCTTTATCTTTGGTGACTTTTGATATTCCTTTAAGTGTCCCTTCATGAGAAATTCACCCTTTACCCTTTTGTCTTCACTTGGTGACTCTTGGTATTCCCCAAGATGACTCTTCATGGGAAAATGCATCCCATCCTTCTTTTGTCTTTATCCCATGACTCTTTGACTTCTCCATGGGCCCTTATTTTGTCTCATATGCAACCAAAAATATATTCATTAATATTAAATAAATATTAACTCATATTAGCCAAGATAAAAAATATTAAATGCAATGGGGCCTTTATCACCAATAATACTAAACCTTTGACATCAATGACAATATTTCCAATAATCTCCCCCTTTGTCATTGATGGCAACCTCAATCCTAAAACTACCACATCCTGTCATTTGAAAACATACAGTTCCTCCCCCTTACTATAGCAACATGTACCTATTCCCTATACCTATTTTCTGCACATGTACCTATACTTGTACCTATTATTCTCCCCCTTTGACATCAATGGCATAGGGCCTACCTAGAGCTAACACTTAGCTCCCCCTCACTTGATGTTGAACATCAATGGCAAGAAGTAATAGAAATTACTCCCAACTCCTCTCGCTGATCTTTGAATGTATCCTTTGATCGTGCCTTTGAGAAGATATCTGACAATACATACACATTTTTTCTTGTCCTTTAAGCATCTGCAATCAACTCATTTGAATCTTTTCTTCTAATCTCACAACCCTCTTTATGAAACTTTAATGTATATCCTTGATCACATATTTAACTAACACTCAACAGATTATGCTTAAGACCTTTTACATATAAAACATTCTTAGTCTTAGTTCTACCATAATCCAAACTCAAAGTACCTTTTCTGGCTATCCTGGCAGTGGTTTTATCTCCAAACCTCACTGTACCACCATTAATCTTCTTTAGAGAAATGAACTTACTTTTATCTCCTATCATATGCCTTGAACATCCACTATCAATTAACCATGGCTGATCTTTACCTCCCACATGCAGAGCTGTCTGCACCATCATAAAATCTTCATGTTGTTTCTTCTGCCATGAACATGTCTGAACCTTCTCCCTGATGAATGGAGCTTTGAAACTCTAATTCTTCTTCTTGATGAATGGAGCTTTGAACCTCTTATCCTTCTTGACTAACTCAAACACGCTTCTATAATATCGAGCTATGTGTCTATAATTGTTGCACTTGTAGCATACTATGGTCTCTTCATCAAAGCTTGATAGAGGAGCAAAAGAGTTGTGGCTTTTGCTTGACTCTACTTGAATTTCCTTCTCCTTATTTTTGAAATTGTTAGCTCTTTTTCTACATTCTAATTTCTTGTGACCATATCCATTACAATAAAAATAATAGCCATAAAAATAAGACCTGTTTGTATATCTCTGACCTAATTGACTTTTGTAGCTTTGTTCTCTCCATCCTTCTCTATTTGGAATGTCCTCTGTATTCTTCACTTCTCCCCTTTTTGTTTTCTCTTGTGTAAGAGCTTCAACATAGCTCTTTTTCTTTTCAAATCTGATCCCTATCTTATCTGAATTTGCTTTTTGACTTTCCAATATCTTATTCAGCATGTTAGTGCTATCCTCAAATCTTGAATCACTCACTACTTTATCATTGATTGCTTTCTGAATTTCTTCTTTTAAGGAGGCAATTTCAATAACATACCTTTGACATTCTTGTCTTTCTATTTCTAATTGTGCTGTGAGATCTTATTCATTCTTCTTGGCTTCTTCAAAGTGTGCTTATAGATCTTCAATCAGTTCCTTTGACTCTTGTTCATTTTTCTCGATTTGGCACTTTAACCTTTGATTCTTCTTCTGAACAGCTTCTAACTCTTCTAGGGCACAATTGAGTTCTCCTTCCATATCTACTTCAGCTTCCTCTTCTTCTTCTTGATCATCTTCATGTATGGCCATGAATATAATCTCTTCATCTTTTGAATCGCTGACTCCACTATCTTCAACTAAGCTAGGGTCTTTAGAATATAGGCTCTTCTTCTCAAATCCCTTCTTGGATTTGCCTTTGAAATTCTTCTTGTATGTACGCTTTTCTTCTTCATCATCTTTAACCTTATCTGGGCATCTAACTAAAAAATGTCCAATCTTTCCACAATTGAAACATTTAAAATGTTTTTCTCCTTGATATTTATCTGTTCCTCTTTTTGGCCTACAAATGAAAAGTGATTCATTGTCATCTTCATCATCACTGGAACTATCACTTGATTCTTGAATATTAGCTTTCTCCTTCTTTGATGTCTTGAAATCTGCTTCTCTCTTTGAGGGTTTATCTTGTTCTGTCCACATCTCATATGCCGTGAGAATACCATGAAGCTCATCCATCATCATCTTGGCTAAATTCTTCATCTCCTCGATTTCAAAAACCTTTGCATGATATCTCATTGGTAGAGATCTCAAAACCTTCTGCACCACCATTGACTCTTCTAATATTTCTCCAAGACCTTGAATCTGATTTACTATATGATCAACTCGTAAAAGATAACTTGCTATATCTTCTTCTTCTTCCATCTTCAAAATTTCAAATTGCCTTCTAAAAGTCTGCAATTTAGCTTGCTGTACCTTTCCATCACCTTTGTAAATATTCTCAAGTTTTACCCAAGTTTCATGAGTAGATTTACATTGCATAACTTTAACAAATTCAGATTCACATATACCACATAACATAGCATTTAAAGCTTTAGCATTATATTCACTTGCCTTCTTTTCTGCTGGAGTAATTGTAGATGTCTGTGGCTCTTCATATTCCTCCACCACTGATTTCCATATGTCGAATCCAAGGGCCATTAAATAAACCTTCATTCTCATGCTCCAAAAAGTATAATTTGTCCCATCAAATAAAGGTGCCTTATTTGTAGAAAATCCTTCCTGTGACCCAGCTATAGTGCTTTCCCTGATCTACCTTCAAGCTATAAAAATTTTCAAAAAAAAGGAACCTGCTCTGATACCAATTGTTAAGCATGGAATATACTGAGAGGGGGGGGGGTGAATCAGTATATTATATATCTTATACATCTTTCTTTTTAACCAAATTCCACTTAATCAAACATTCAAGATATGCAATAAAACTCAAACAATAAACATCCACACAAGACAAAGAGAGACACTAGATATAATGTGGAAACCCAATGTGGGAAAAACCATGGAGAATCAATCTCAAATATATTCATGATAATAACCCCACAGGAGCACCATACCCCTTTGCCAAGCATAAACCTTAGCTACAATTCATGAGCACCACCCCACAAGAGCTTCAAACCCCTTTGCCGAGCACCAACCCAGCTGTCAGTTGTGAGCACCAACCCACAGGAGCACCAACCCCTTTGCCAAGCACCAACTCAACAACAATTCATGAGCACCAACCCACAGGAGTACCAACCCCTTTGCCAAGCACCAACTTAGCAACAATTCATGAGCACCAACCCACAAGAGCACCAACCCCTTTGTGTATACCACACACCTATTTCTCAATGTTGTTATCTCAATAGATGATAGATCAATACAACATCACCTTTCTCTCTCTCAATTTTGCTCTTCTAAGATAGATATAACAAATACAAATCATCTCTCATAATTGCTCTTCTAAGCTAGATATTACAATATCAAATCAACCTCTCACTTCCACATTACAAATGGCTACTTAAGCCTTTATTTATAGCTTTCCAAATGACCTTTGGCCTTCCCCCTTTGTGACCTTTCAATTATCATGGAAAATGGTGCCAATATTGGATGACCCTTCATATCCAAGCATTTGAAAAGTCATGTGGTGACCCTTCATGACCAAAAATGTCTTTCCCACTTTTGTCTTTATCTTTGGCAACTTTTCGTATTCCTTTAAGTGTCCCTTCATGAGAAATTATCCCTTTACTCTTTTGTCTTCACTTGGTGACTCTTGGTATTCCCCAAGACGACTCTTCATGGGAAAATGCATCCCATCCTTCTTTTATCTTTATCTCATGAGTCTTCGACTTCTCCATGGGACCTTATTTTGTCTCATATGCAACCAAAAATATATTCGTTAATATTAAATAAATATTAACTCATATTAGCCAAGATAAATAATATTAAATGCAATGGGGCCTTTATCACCAATAATACTAAACCTTTGACATCAATGACAATATTTCCAATACCTAGATATGATTGAGAGAGTTTAATTCATGTTAAAATAGATAAAATATCCAAATAAATCCATTTTGAGCACTTTAGAACAATTTATTTCACATCAAGTCACTCTTAGGGTTCTTTGAGGATTTAAACCATCTCATAATCTTAATGATCATTCATAAAGCTTAGCCCCTTATTCCAAAAACCAATGCTTATAAATTTGATCTAGGACCCTTACCAATATAAAATTAATATATTATGTTGTCATGAAAATGTTACACATGCCAGTGAACACTTGAAATTTTTTCTCGAGTTGAGAACCCTTCATTTTATGCACATGAGAGACCTAAAAACACTTTTTCTTGACTTAACCTTCAAATTTTTACCTAAAACTTGGTAAAAATACTTGAAACAACATGAAATACCTCTATAAATTCAAAAATACTCACACTAATCCTAGAAACTGATCTTGATGCACTATTTGGCCACCATCTCTCTATTCACTAAACTTTTGACCTACAAGTCATAATAATTCTTGAATTTGACCTTCTAACCACTATCTAAGCTCTAAAAACCTCATGTAAAAACTCATACAACCTCATAAATCCTATTATGACTCTATGCATTAATCTCACCAGGCCACCAAGCTCATATCTTCTCATAAGGTTTCTTCATGCAATGACTAGTGTCATGACTAGACTTCTGAAGCACTTAAAGCTTGACAATTGACCTTGAAACACTCCTTGATGCTTATACACCTTGATCACATGCCTTTCATGCTCCTTATATAATATCATACCTATACACATACTACTTCATGCTCACCATGCACATGCTCATGATATGATTATGATTCTCAAGACACATTATATTCAAGGACTAGTACTTTAAAACATGCTTACCTTGACCTGAAACTTGACATCAACCTGAAAAGAATCATCAAGTTGCCTTCAAATTATATCTAAATAGAGAGACATTATCAAATCATTTTATACATTATTATTAATAGTAATGTCTAAAAGAAGATATCTAAAGAGGAAAAATCGAAAAATAATACAATAAATATCTTTGGAGTTACTATTTTAATTTATAGAGTATAGTTGGGAATCTTTGGAGCACAATTAGAAAAGTCTTTAGAGATACCTAGAAGATAATAAAAGCTTAAAAATAACATATTTATATCTCTATGGATCATCTTCAAAGCTTCTTATGTATATCTTTGAAGCTTGACTAAGGATCTTCATAGCTCATTGTGTTTTATGTTGAGTCTTCATATCAGGCATATGAGCTCATACCCCACACACCATGCATCTTCACCAGATACATATTAGACATTAATGACAACATACTTTGACATTAATGACATTATATTGACATCAATGACAACACTATAACAATAAACTCCCACTTTGTCATTGATGGTAAAACACACTACAGTCTAATCAATCTCTTCTATGTCAAATTAGTCTTTCTCCCCCTCTAACATTAATATTATAAAGGGTCTTCTATAAATAGATTATGTGATCCTTGGACCTAAATTTCAAGAAACCACAAAATGAAATTCTGACTAAGTACTCACCTTAAGATCATTAATTGTTGTAGACACCTTTTAGAAACTCTCTTTCTCCCCCTAAGAATATACTCCCTCTTAAAGACACTAGATGGAACAAAATATCTATAAAATTCTTTCATGAATGACCTCACTCATGACAACTATTTCATGCACCTCATCAGTACCAACTATACTCTGCCAATTATCTCAATTCACTTTTGATATCCACCTTATGCAAGATGCTCTTTGGTATCAATCTTGATCACTATTTAAAGAAGATAATGTTCAACAATCTCACCTTGAATATATCACTCCATATTTCATTATCCATTTATACACTATGAAAACAATCTCTTCTAATCTTTTGTGAGCTTCATAGGCCATATTTTATCCATATACATCATGATAACCCTTCTTGTATTATTTTACTATTCATTAGGACTGTAAAACACCTAGCTCATTGTCTTCCAAACTTATATCTTTATTGATCACCTACACCTCACACAACCAAGGCATACTGATCATATAGACCTATAAAAAATGACCCAAAACTCATCTTCAAACACTTAAAATAATCACACTTAATGCCTATGACAATAAAACATATTTTTAATCAATGCTTGTCCACTATGTCAAATAGGTCTGTCTGCTATCAAAGATACTTTCCAAGGGAAAAATATAGTCTTTCATGCTAAAGAAAAGATCACTCATTTCATGTTCATATGACATCTTAAGATGTTCTTCTTACATCAATATTTCTCCTTCATGTTTCTCAATACACCATAATACAAACATAATCATGACACCTTCTTTGTATCATTTTATCAACTAGGTCTGTGCTTACATGATTCACTATGATAGACCTATGCCATAACTTGGCTTCTTCATGATATTCAAACTGAGATAATATAATATGTGCTTTGGTCCTCTATGACCTTAGTGTCATCTTGATGCATATAAAACACTCAACTCTCTCTCATAACTCTCAATAAATATAATCATGAAACATTTCAAAGATCATGATACCCCTAACTCCATGCTTACCTCAATCTAGATAACAAAGACAACCAATCTCTTGATAATAAAATTAGAGATAACAAGATCTCCTTAAGACCAATCATATATCAATCAATGAAATAAGTCAAAAAAGAAGGATCATATAGAATTACACAACCATGCTCCATCTTTGTATTCTCAACTTGCTCACAATATGAATCAATAGGATAAACAAACCATCTCTAACATAGATCAAGCATCTTGGTACCAATAATTACCTCTCAAAATGCCAAAATATCACACTTCTAGCTTAGACTCAATAATAGTCAACATGTCTTTATACTATACAACACCTATCAAAGCTCAACAAACATCCATCATGATTCCACTTAATGATGAGTGTCTCTATGAAGCCTAATGGTGTCACCCCTTTCCATAGGGCACTAAAACAACACCGCTTTAGATATTCATAGATCTCCATGCTCTCACAAGATTTAATGTTTGTTAATATCCTTTTGGGCTTGATTAGAACTATAGGCTTGATCTCATCATCAACCATTTGATCATCAATGTGCATTGACAATAGACATTCCTAACTTGATTTCACACTTGAGACATGCTCTACCAAAACAAGTAGTCCACTTGAGCTTTTAGATTGATCATGACTTATATTTACTACCTTTGGTTTCCATACATTCATTTTCCTTCTTTCTTACACTCTAGGGGCTTCAAACTTCTCATTTTGACTTAATGACCTTATAATTATGTTAGGACAAAATATTTCAATGTGTCGTATGTTATGATAGCTATAACAAACCACCTTATACATACCATTTAACTGATGTGAATTGTGACTCCTTTCATATTTACATGAGTACTCATTGTTAGAGGGTCTTCTACACTCTCTTGCTTTATGATCAAATTGAATGCATATAAAATAGTAACCATTGAAAGAAATAACATAATTTATAGCATTAGGTTGTTTGATAGGTATTTTCATGTTGACTTTTTTTTTTAATCTTTAACAGTCTTTTCCTTGACTAGAGGTGCCTCCTTTTGGTCTTCTTTGAAACCAAGACTTGTCTTGTCACTTGCAGACTTTTGACTAATCAAAATATCATCTAGAACCTCAGTCTCTCTTTTTAAAATTCAAAAAGCTCTTCTCCTTACTAGATGCTTGATCTAACTTAGTTTTTAGGTATTCTATTTTAGTTTCATACCTGATGCATTCTTCCTCTTTAGCCTTTAGGTTTATATTGACTATGTCCATCTATGCCTCAATTTGATTGATGATATCATCATAATTTTTAGAGGTGTTAGTCAATCTCTCCTCAAAAAAGCCAATATGATCTTCATAGTCCTTAACTAGTGATCTTAGTTTATGATTACTTCTTCTTTAAAACTTAAACTCCTCTAAGACACTTACCAATTCTACCTCAAGATTCACTTCTACTTTTTCTTCATCTGATTCTACATCAAACATAAGGCCTTTTTCATTTGAACAACCCTCATTGTCTAATTATATGGCCATGAACAATGTTTCATTATTATCATGTTTAGGTTCATTACGACCACCATCACTATCAAATTCACTTTATTCACTTACATCATAAGATTTATCTTATTTAGTGTAGAAGCTTCTCTTGTTTTTGAAAGTCCCTTTCCTACCTTCATACTTCCTAAACTCTTTTTTGTTTTTATTAGGCTTTTAGATCTTCTTGTCATCTCCATGATGTTTATAATATTATTCATCATGCTTATGTTTATCCTTGATAGGACACTTGAACACAAATTGACCAATCTTGACATAATTAAAACATTTTAATGGAAGCTTACCTTTGTACTTACCACATCCAAACCTCAACTTCATTATAAACATGGATATTAGTTGATCATCATCAATATATAAGCATTACTCATCCTTAAACTTATTAGACTTTAACTTATTATCAACTTTGAAAGCTACTTCCTTCTTGGGAAGTCTTACTTCATTAGTTCTCATCTCATAGGTAGTCAAAATGCCATGAAGCCCATCCATCTCTAGCTTATCCAAATCTTGCATCTCTTCTACTATAGACATCATAGAGTAAAACTTAAGAGTTAGTGATATCAACACTTTTTGAAAAATAGTAGATTATTTCACTTCTTCTCCTAATCCTTTGATGACAATGATAAATTCATTAACCCTTAATAGGTAAGATGCAATGGTTTCATCTTCATTCATTTTTAGGCTTTCAAACTATCTTTGATGGGTTTTTAACTTGGCCATATTCACCTTGGTGTCTCCTTCATAGATAGTCTTCAACTTGTCCCATATATCTTTAGTTGATTTATATTAAATTAACTTCACAAGATCTACCTTTGATAGACCACAAAGAATGGCATTCATTGCCTTGGAGTTATTTTCACTATCTTTTTAACTAGTTGCATTAGTTGGAAAAATATGAGGAGTAATATATCCATCCACAAATGTTTTACAAATATCATGAACTTGAGACATCAAATATATCTTCACTCTAACATTACAAAAGGTATAATTTGATCCATTTAATAATGAAGCCTTACTAGTATAGAAACCACCTTGAGCTTGTTAATTAGCCATCCTTGCTTCTAGGATCTCCTTTAGGTTTTGGACCTATTTAAAAGGACCATGGATGTGATACCAAATGTTATAAGATAAATGAATAAGAGGGAGGGTTTAATTAGTCTTCAAAACTTTCTTTAACAATCTTACTTAAGAAATCATAGATCATTTAAACAAATATGTATATTGTAGAAAGCATAAGCACCAATCCATAAGAGCATGAAAATACATGAACATAGTATATATGTGGGAAACCCTCAAGGGGAATAAAAAAAACTAATGATGAAAATGGACTATAGTAATATAATACAAAAACCAAAGTTAGTGAATCACCCACTTCACATGGAGCACCAACCCCAACTCGCTAAGCATTAACTTAGCTAGACTTTAGAAAGCACCAACTTGTAAGGAGGCACTACCCCCTAAATGAATCACCACCAAATAAGCCACGTAAAATAATTTATCACATTAATATTACATTATTTATCATATAACATATGATTATCTTATTCCTCAGCTCTTCCCACACTTTTATCCCTCTCAAACTATCTTCTAGCCTTATTCGCTCAATTAGCCCTCTTCTTGACTTAATTAGGTTATATGAACTTGATATATATATATAAACTCTATAAAAACTTCATCATAGTTCCTATACACAACCTTTATGGTCTATAATACATTATTTTTCTTACCAATGTTCTATTTCATTTGCTTGTTCTCCCCATATTTAAATAGGCCTAAAATTGCCTAGTATTTATACAAGTCACTTGATCATATCTTTTTTATTTGAACAAAAATTATTATCTTATCAAGTTAGTCATGGAATTTATTTTAATAAATATCATATACATGTATCAAATTTTATTTGAGTCCCTTTAGGTCTGACCTATTTAAATTAGGCCTTATCTCTCCTTTAGGTCTCATGGAGACTTAATTCCATTAAGCCGACTTAGCACACATTACTCTTTAATATTCTTGGAGAATATTAAAACACATCACATGGTAGTAAAAAATAATATGTAATTAAAATATACCCATTATAATATTATCTTTTTTTTTTTTAACACTTTTTATCTCAAACCTCTATTTGGAGCACATCATTAGTAATGTTAATTTAAGGCTTGTGCATACCCAAAAAGTCTATCTTAAATAACTAATGCATAAACACAATTTTTATAAAAAATAATGGAAAAAAATAATATATTAAGAAACTTAAATGCATTAGGGTTATCAAAAAACTCATAATATTCTTCAAATCATGGTATATAGGCTCAAACATTTTTTTGCAAGAAGCTCGCTCAAAACTGCCAACTAGTCTCAAGACACAGTCATGGAAACATGAACTTATGACATATGATATAACATAATAAAGGAATTTTAATGAATAAAAATGATATTATAACCTCATAAAATTAACTTTTAAACCAAATTATCATAATCATTAATGGCAACTATTGGTCTTATAGACCAATTTGTTGACCTTCTCTCTCACAGTCCTTACTCAGCCAGACAAGCCATTTTGTCTTCAATGTTGCAACATATTAAACCAAATTAAAAGATTATAAAAATAATTAAATTAAAAAAAAAAAAAAAACACCATTATGTGAATTATATATATAATCTCATGGCATAGAGTCTCAAACCCATTACTGCAACCTGCTTACCCAAAATTGGCAGTTTGCCTTGAAGACTAGTTATGGTAATTTTGAATTTCATGTTAGGTTGTGGAGCTAAAAGCTTCAACTTGTTGCAGACAAAGAAAAGGAGGTTGATGAAGACCCAAAAGCACTAGCATCGGTAGCATGACCAGCATTGGTCATGATCAGTGCAGAAGGCAACCGGCATCGGCAGGAAGTCAGCTGACATCGACAACACCAGGCAAGCAGGGACCGGCATCGGTCACCTATGTGTTCCAGAATTGTTCATTGCACGAATAGTTAGTTTAGTGAATGGAGTGTTTGCATGTAAAGGATATTGTGAGTCTGGATATACGTGGATAATTATATTAAACTAAGAGTCTAAGTTATTGTTTAAGTTTGGGATCTATTTATAGACCCATTGGCATGTATTGTAAAGTGTGCTAGTGAAGAGAACAAAGTGTGTGTTTCTCCTAGTTCCATTATGAGCTAGAAAGGAAGGCAAGGAAGATCCTTCCATTGTAAGTATGGTCTATTAAATTGCAGGTTTCAGGTTCATGGGAGATCAACTTGAAGTACTATAGAGTGCTTGGTGTACTGGCAGGGTTATTACTGACTGGTTGGAGAGGTGAACACCAATTCTGTGTGTGAGTTGTGTGTTGGGACCATTTTTTGGTAGGAGAGTGTTTTTTGAAGAAGAATTACTGTACAATTGAGGTGTGGGAAGCCTCTATAAGGTGGAAGAGTGTGGTGGCTCTTTATTGTATTTTTTTCTGTACAAGTATTAATATATAAGAGTGTATATTGTCTCTCATATTCTGTGCTATTGGTGAATTCTAGTTACTTGTATTTCTGGTATATTTCTGCATGTTTAATTGATCAAGTTTGGTAATCATATTGTGCTCTTTCTAAGGAGCAAGATCCTAACAAGTGGGATCAGAACAAGTGTGTTTGTTCTTGGATTCCCTGACAACTGGTATCAGAGCTTTTGGTTGGGATACTAACATGTTAGATTAGATCTAGTTAGTGTGTTTTGATTACAGGTTACTCACAGGGGTTTCTGTTTGAGTGGGAGTAGAGCAATGGTAGAAGACAGTAAGCTACGAATGGAGAAGTTTAATTGCAGGAGGTCCAAGTTCAGGTATGGCAGAATAACCTGCTGGAGATATGGAAAGAAAGAGCAGGAAAATAAAGATTGTTGGTTGGTAGCAGATCAGCATGAAGGACATGAAGAAGAAGTAGGTGTTGCAGAGTTCATTGCACAGGATGCTTTGGTATGTTCTTTGGATAAAGTAGAATCTAGGGTTTTAGATTTTGGTGCCTCTTTTCATGCATCCACAAATAGAAATTTTTTTCATGAGTATGTCCAGGGAGACTTTGGAGAAATTTGTTTAGGGGATGGTAAGCCTTGTCAGATGGTTGGCAAAGGGAAAGCGAAGCTAAAATTGTAGACAGGTAACACATGGGTGTTAAAGGAGGTCATGCAGGTCCCAGTCTTGGAGATGCAGCTAATTGCTTCAGGAAAGTTGGGTGATGAGAGATGCACAAGAACTCTCACAATGGATGCACTTGAATTAGTAGGTGGTAAGAAAGCAGGTACTCTTTATCTACTTGCTTATATTACTGATTCTTCTTATGTTGCAAAGACGTGGCTTTGTAGGCTTGGTCACATGAGTAAGAAGGAGATGCTTGTTCTTGAGTCAAAGGGTATGCTTTTGGATTTGAAGAGCATAGATCAAGGTTTCTATATGCAGAAGAAGAAGGTAACGTTTCTTGAGGAATCTGATGTTTGTGACAAGAGCAGGAAAGCCTTGGTTTTCAAGGAGAAGGTGACGGATAGAGTTCAACACGAGGGGCAGAAGAATTTTGAGCAGAGCAAGGGTGATTTGGACAAGGGTTTGATCCAAAAGGAGCTCGTAGGAAAAAGTCAATTCTCACAAGCAAAACACAGAGACCGACATCGGCAGGAAAACCGGCATCAGCATCCAGACAGGGACTGACATCGGCTATGTGCAGCTCGACATCAGTGATTGAGGGTAGATAAACACTGGCATCGGTCAGGGGAGAACCGATGTTGGTCAGGTGCAGACTAAGATGTGACCGACATCGGTCACTGAGATGAATTTTGGGTGGACAACAAGCTGTCAAGGAGTCTCAAGCACCCATATGGAGGACTTAAAGGGTAGGTAAGCCTCAAATTCGTCATTTCCCTTCTTTACACTACTTGTTGCTCACTTATGGTAAAGAACTAGGAAGTTATTAAAGAAGTAGAATAGGTAGATCCAGGAAATAGTGGGAGCTTGGCATGGATGAGGATGTGATTCCTTGGAGAAGAACCAAATAGGGATTTGTTGGTAGAGTTTTTAGCTGGAAGGAAGCACTGAGAGACGAATGGATGTTCAAGATGAAGAAGAGCAAAAATGGATACATGAGACGGAAGATCAGGGTATATGGTCTTGAGTAAGCTGCAGGGCAATGGAGGTTTGATCATTATGTTTCTCTTTACCAGGTTGGATAATATTAGCTACATTATCCTATTACTGTATGATGTGCTTGTTGCAAGGTTACATATACAGGTATTGCTGAACTAAAGGTAAAGCTAGTTCAGGGGTGTGTCATGGAGAATATGGGATTAGCAAGATTCTTTGGCATGAGTGTGTTTTAGGGACATGGAAGGTCATATGTTGACTTTGTTTCAGGATGATTGTGTGAGACCGGTTAGTACGCCGATGGTTGGACAGTTCATAGAATAGTGTCTTGATTCACATAATGAGGTTAAGTGCATGGTATGTACTAGACCTGAGTTTTCCCAAGCAGTGGGAGTTGTCAGAAAGTTAGGAGCCAATCTAGGAAAGAAGCATTGGAGGGCAGTTCAGTGGATTCTTAGAGGGACTAGCAGCAGGTGCACATGCTATGCAGGTTCAAGTTATTTTCTACATGGTTTGTAGATGCGGATGTGGCAGGTAATTTGGATGATAGGTTGTGCACCACAAGATTTGTGGTGGTTGGTCTTTAAGGGTGATCTTGAAGAGGGATACAGAGCCAAGGGAACAAACTAGACAGTGTATAGGTACAGGTACAATTGTAGCTGTTTATCTCCAAGTGGGAGATTGTTAGGTTGTGGAGCTAAAAGCTTCAAATTGTTGCAGACAAAGAAAAGGAGGTTGCTAAAGACCTAGAAGCACCGGTGTTAGCAGCATGACCGACATCGATCATGATCAGTGCAGAAGGCAATCGGCATCGACAGGAAGTCGGCTGACGTTGACAGCACCAGGCAAGCAGGGACTGGCGTCGATCACTTGTGTGTTCCAAAACTGTTCATTACATGAATAATTAGTTTAGTGAATGGAGTGTTTGCATGTAAAGGCTATTACGAGTCTTGAGCTGCGTGGATAATTATAGTAAACTAAGAGTCTAAGTTATTGTTTAAGTCTGGGATCTATTTATAGACCCATTGGCATGTATTGTAAAGTGTGCTAGTGAAGAGAACAAAGTGTGTGTTTCTCCTAGTTCCATTATGAGCTAGAAAGGAAGGCAAGGAAGATTCTTCCATTGTAAGTATGGTCTGTTGAATTGCAGGTTGCAGGTTCATGGGAGATCAACTTGAAGTACTATAGAGTGCTTGGTGTACTGGCAGGGTTATTACTGACTGGTTGGAGAGGTGAACACCAATTCTGTGTGTGAGTTGTGTGTTGGGACCATTTTTTGGTAGGAGAGTGTTTTTTGAAGAATAATTACTGTACACTTGAGGTGTGGGAAGCCTCTGTAAGGTGGAAGAGTGTGGCGGCTCTTTATTGTATTCTTTTCTATACAAGTATTAATATATAAGAGTGTATATTGTCTCTCATATTCTGTGCTATTGGTGAATTCTAGTTACTTGTATTTTTGGTATATTTCTGCATGTTTAATTGCTTAAGTTTGGTAATCATATTGTGTTCTTTCTGAGGAGCAAGATCCTAACAAGTGGGATTAGAACAAGTGTGTTTGTTCTTGGATTCCCCGACATTTCAACACCTGTGTATAAATATTCAAAAGTTATTGATTCATGTGTATGATACCATATTATCATTATATAATTATTATATAGGTAGATAATATGGTCATATGGAAATATTGGTCTTGCAAACTAATCTCACAACCTTGCACCTTCATTGTCTCATCTTCTATAGAAAGGTTAACTTATGAACAACATTTTCAACATTACCAATGACATAAAAAACATATATAAAAAATTAATATGTATTTAAAAACATCCCTTGAATTTTTATCCATACCTAATCTATGATAACACATCCCTAATCAACTTCTCACTTTTGCCTAGTTTTCTCACTGTCTGTTCCACTAGGTCTATTAGTGACTAGTCAACTTGTATGGCCGGTTTAGAACCCCTAAGGGATAAAAAATATTATAAAACCATTATGTACATAATATAAAAGTATCAATATTCAACCTTTATCTAATTATCAACTTTTTCTTAGTCAAATCTGCCTGCTACAATAAGCCTCTAAGAAATAAGGCCTTTCTTGTAGGGTCCACTCACTCTTCTAAAAAAAATCACACCTAGAGATGATTGAGAGAGTTACATTCATTATCCAATATATAAAATAGCTAAACAATTCCATTCTGAGCACTTTAGACTAATTTATTTCACATCAGGTCACTATTAGGGTTCTTTGAGGGTTTAAACCATCTCATAGTCTTAACGGTCATTCATAAATCTTAGCCTCTTATTACAAAAACCAATGATTATAACTTTGAGATAGGACCATTACCCATATAACATGACTATATTAGGTTCTCATTCATAGGTAACATGTGCTAATGAAAACTTGAAAGTTCTTCTCGAGTTTAGAACCCTTCATTCTATGCATGTAAGATAACTCAAAACACTTTTTATTGCCTTAACCTTCAAATTTTGACCCAAAACTTGGTCAACATACTTGAAAAAACATATCTATGTTAATGCAAAAATATTCACACTATCCTTGGAAAATGATCCTTATACCCCATCTGGCCACCATCTCTCTCTTTGCTCACAAAGCTTTTGACCTACAAGTCATAATAGGTCTTGAAGTTGACCTTATAACCACTATACAAGATATCAACACCTCATGTACAAACTCATACAACCTCATACATCCTCTTATTCCCTTGTGCATTCATCTCACAAGGACACCAAGCTCATACCTTCTCATAAGGTTTATTTATGCAATGATGAGTGTCATGACTAGACTTTTGAAGCACATAAAGCTTGAAAAACTAACCTTGAAACACTCCTTGATGCTTATACACCTTGATCACATGCATTTAATGATACTTAGACAATATCATACCTATACACATACTAATTAATGCTCACCATGCACATACTCATGATATGACTATGATTCTCAAGACACCTTGTATTCAAGGATTAGTACTTCTAACCAAGCTTACTTTGACCTAAAACTTAACATCAACCTCAGAAGAATCATCAGGTTGCCTTTAAATTATCTCTCAAATAGATACATTATCAAATCATTTTAGACTATTGCTATGAATAGTAATATCTTAAAGAAGATATTTAAAGAGGGAAAATCTATATATGTATAACATTTATCTTTGGAATTGCTATATTAATCTGTAGAGTATAGTTGGGCATATTTAGAGCACAACTGGACATGCCTTCAGAGTTTTATCAAAACATATTCAAAGCTAGCTAACAGATCTTTGAATCTTCACTAGGCCATCTTCTTAGATTGATGTAGCATCTTCAAAGCTGATTACATAGATCTTCAAAGCTTGACTAAGGATCTTCATAGCTCACTATGTTCTATGTTGAGTCTTCACATCAAGTATATAATATCATACCTCACACACCATGCATATTCACCAAATGTATCTTAAACATCAATGACAACATACTTTGACATTATATTGACATCAATGACAATACTATGCCAATAGTTCCTTACTATACCTTTAAGGTATCTAGATACCTAGTATATACCTTGAAGATATAGTAAGGAACCATCAAGGTGTCTCATAGGAGATACCTTTAAGGTATTACAAGGAAATAGATTTAAAGTATCTCTTAGAATATGCCTTGAAGTTATTTTAAGGACCTTTACGGTGTCTCCTACAAGATACATTGAAGGTATTACAAGGACCTTCAAGGAGAGATATTGAAGGTATTAAAAGGAACTTTAAGTTATCTCCTTGAAGGTCCTTCTATTTCCTTTAAGGTATCTCCTTCAAGGTCCATGTAATACCTCAAAAATATCCCATATGTATGACGGTCTATGTAATACCCTCAAACTATCTCCTAGATATGAAATTCACTAGACTACCTTCAAGGTATATAATATAAAGTCTTACAAGGAACTTCAAGTTATCTCACTAAAGGTCATTTTACTAACTTCAAGTTCTCTCTTCAAAATTAATTGTAATACATTCATAGTATTTCTTATGTATGAAGGTTTTATAATACCTTCAAGGTAAATCCTAGGAGATATATTGAATGTATTACAATGAACTTCATAACTAGGAGATAACTTGAAGGTATAATAATGACATTCATGGTACCACAAGGTATCTCCTAGGTATGAATGAGATACCTTGAAGTACAATGGACATCATTGTAATACTTTCAAGATATTTACTAGGTGTGAAAGATATACCTTCTATGATATACCTTGACTATATTACAAGGAATTTCATACCTAGGAGATACCTTGATTATATTATAAGGACATTTAAGGTATCTCCTTCACAACCAGTAGTTAATTTTAAGTACCAATAATTTACTTTTAATGCATTTAATGTATATCCTAGGTATCAAACTCCTTATAATACATTTACGGTATCTCCCAGGATATACCTTGGCAATTTTAAAAATAGGCCCTTATACTAACTTCAAGGTATCACCTAGGATATATATTGAAGGTATTATAGTTCAATGTATTATAAAGAGGTCCATGTAATACCTTCAAGGTATATCATAAAGGTAATGTTAATGTGTTACAATTTAAGATATTATAAACAAGTCCTTTTAATAACTTCAAGGTATCTCCTAGAAGATACCTTGAAGGTATTGCAAGGACTTATTTTTAATACCTCGAATTATAATTCCTTCAAGGTACCTCCCATGAGATACCTTGAAGGTCCATATAACTAGAAGGTCCTTGTAATACCTTCAAGGTATCTTATATGAGATACATTTAATGTCCTTAAAATACCTTTAAGGTATATCATAAGAGATATGTTAAAGGTCCTAGTAATACCTTCAGGGTATCTTCTTGGAGATAACTTGAATTTTTTTACATTCTTTTATTGTTGATGATATTTGATTTGAGGGCCAATGTATCTCTTATCTGATACATTTAGAGGTGTCTCTTGAGTGTTATTTTAAGGTACTAAATTTTCCTTCATGTTGGTAAAGTATTTGAGGGCCAAAGTGTCTTGAGGGCCAAAATATCTCTTATATCATATCTTGAGAGGTGTCTTTTATGTGATACCTTGAGAGGTTTCCCCAAGAATCACCTCTCAAGGTATCATGTAAGATACACCTCTCAAGATATGATATAAGAGATATTTTGGCCCTCAAATAGATTACCATCAATTATAAAAAAATATTCATTCAATATATCTCATAGAAAGAACTTATTGTATTTAAATTATATGTTTTCAAAATGCAAATATCACATCAAAAAATATATCTAAAGGTATCTCTCAAAATGTATCTCTCAAAAGGTACCTACTCCACCCAAAATATCTCTCTCAAAGTATATCTTATAATATACCTAAACCTAGGTCTTAAAAGATACCTTGACATCATATCAATCACTATCAACAATAAAATAATAACTTTTTTTATGTGTCTTGTTACTAAATTGATATGACCTCAAATCTAGCATCTTTTATCCATTTTTTATAAAAATATAAGAAACCTATTAAATCATCACCTAAGAGAAATGTCTTAAGGTATCCTTTAATATATAACTTAGAACTTAATCCAACACCATCAATGACTAAATAGTAATAATTTTAAGTTATCTCCATATAAAAACCTCTCAAGTTATCACTCAAGAGATACCTCTCAAGGTGTCTCTTGAGAGATACCTTGACCCTCATATCCATGACATTCAATAAGAACATAATAACACCTTAAAGGTATCTCTTATGAAATACATAATATCTAAATTATGTTTCCAAAACCCATCCATATATTAACCCCCTCAAATGTGCATAACTTACAAGGTATTTACCAAGATATTTTCATAATTAATTCATAAGGACTCTATTTTGAGTGATTATTTTTGAAAGTGCGTATTTTTTATAAGGAACCTAAATTAGGAACTAATCTTGGAGGAGTTATCACCTAGGTGAAATGAGTATTGAAGTAGGCAATATATGATTATCAAAGTTATTATATTTTTGGATTGACATAAAAAGTGTTATTAAAACAAATGTGTTATACATTACCTTTTTAATATTTTTAGGTTTTAAAAAATATCCATGCTTATGTTATGGTATAAATAAAGCTTTATCTCCTACATATAGGTATACATTGAACTGATTTTATAAATAACTTGATTAATAATCTTCTCACATGTCTTTTGAAAATATCTAGGCCAAAAAATCATACATCAATGTATTTCAAATGTGGATACTATGTTTCTCTCATAAATAATGGAAAGGTCATTAGTGAAGGAATAATACCCAAAATTCTAAGTGTAGATGCTAACTCTTTAGAATCCAAAAATCCCACTTCAATATTCCATGATGAGAAAATAACTTTTAGATGAGTAAGTGTTAATGTGACAAAAGATTTTGATTTGACTCTACCACTTCCAATTCCCAGAGCTTTTGTAGAAAATTTGGGGGAGTTGGTTGATAGTTTTATTTTATGGATCACAAGAATGATGTAACACATCATAAACAATTTTTGTACAGAGGATTGCATGGAATAAGAAAAAAATAATTTTAGTTTAGTTATTCATATAAAATCATTGCAATAAGAAAACCCTTGATTGGATTCATTCATTCACTATATCAATGATCAAACCACATTTTGTATCTTGAGAAATGAGTTAATTGGGAAAATGGTACATTTATTGTATAAATGTACAACTCTTGTAAATAATGGAATAATTTCTTATGGTTATGTTAAATCTGCACATCTAGGAGAGATTTTTGGTTGCATTCCAGTCCTAATGGTGGGAAATGAATTGGGGATTTACATAAGGCACATTATACAAAATTATGAGACTTGAGACATAGAATTAACTAAAACATCTATCATTAGATGGCCTTACAATAAGATAATGAAAATTGAAAGTAGAGAAATAATTTAACATACATGAAACCAAAGCATAAAGAAGTTGGAAATGTTTGGGAAGCAGTGGATACTAAAGTCATTTCTTGCATGAAATACTTAGATCAAAGGCATATAAAAACATTAATTCATGCCTACAACTATTTTTGACAAAAATGATTTCAGATAAACAATTTATTCAATAAATTATAGTTTGATGCAAGCAAAGATAGTGAGATTAGAAAGGTGTAGGCTGATAAATGTTATGCCAAAATATGTATTTAGTTAGGATTATCATTTGAGATGCTAAAATAAATAAGGATAAAGTTGTTTGATTCCACCACAATAGATATGAGGCAACATGTCTTGGATGGCATTTTTGTTGGTTTGTTTAAGAAAAAAACTACTATTAATTTATAATCTTGAGATCTATTTATAATCTTGGATTAAAATATATGGATTGAAGAGAATTAGCTTTTTTGACATTCAAAATTGTCATAAAAATGGTGAACAAATTGCATTTCATGTAGGGCGATTTCAACAAAAGCCACAAAAGAAGTCAATGGTATCTAAAGATTTGTTGGACAAATTAGTGAATGATTTTTTATATCTTTCTCCAAGACTTACATTCTAGGTTGATATAAATGGAATACAAGGAAATGTTTGACATCTTCCATCATCTTTCACTCAAGAATTTATGAGGCACAAAATCAATACACAAATAACATATATGAAACATGAGCCAATATCCCAGCTGAAATTCAATAACATGTGGAGAATTATTTTTCATGATATGACCATTGCCAAGTCTGATGACTTCATTAGGTGCAAATCAATTATCTTGTTGACTCAACAAAAACACTCTTGATCCCTATCTAGAGAGCATGTCTAGTGTATCGACCAATAATTTTTGGTGCACTCAAATAATATAATTTTTAAAATACAAATGTATTACACACATAAATGAATGTTAGAGTAATTCCCTAAAGAATGCCTCAGTGTCATTCATGACAAGGTGGAATGCCAACAATAGTTTGTGCCAAGGACAGTGATAGAAATCAAAGTAGTTACATATAGAATAATAGAGTTGTCAATGGGTGGATATGGAATTTTTTTACCATATGTTCTTGGAGGGTCTAAATTTACTATCACCTCATTGAACAAGTACTTGAAATATATGGAAACAACAATTCTAGATATTTATGGATATTTACTATATAAACTTAGATCTTTAAAATATCTATTGTATAATGCACTTTTATCTAATTAATGTTACCACAAATGTAAGAAATACATAGATAAAACAAACTCAATTGGTGCCTTAAAGAAACTTCCTTATAGGCTATACCTTCAACTATACAACTATTATAGGGATAATAAGAACAAGTACTTCCTTCACATTTTTTATTTTAAAATTATGTTTAATAAAATGCATATATGATGTTTTATTATTAAATCTTCCATTCCCATAATAATCCATTTATTGATTATGATTGTAATTAGTCCCAACCACTACCCTTTGTATTCTTATGTGTCTCTCAAGTGATACATTTATACTACCCCTTCTAAATTATCAAATAAAATTTAATTGTACCAAATATTGTCTACTGCTGTACCATGGTTTTTTATCAAACCGTACAATCATATTATACCTTCAATATCATCAAACAACATGTATTCATACTACAACCACATCATTTTTCCCCCTAAATGTCTCTTTAGAAAAAAAATCAATTTATTCTTTGAATATAATCAAAAATGTTGTAGCAGTACCATAATCATTTTTGTTAAAAGTAAGGTATCATTTGAGATATAGGTATAGAGAAAAAAATGTGGTGTGTTAGGAACATATTTTATTTTTAAATATACATGGGATAATACAAAGGTATCACTTGGGAGATACCAATACATACAAAGTATATACTTTCATTGACACTATATATTATGTGATAATTATTGAAGGATCAATACAAAATTATTTGGTTTGATATACCTAATAATATCAATATGAATATGAAAAAAATTTGTCTAACCTCATTTGGAACTAAATTTAATTCTATTATCTTTCCAATTGCACAAAATCATGTTTTTTTTTATATGTTTGTTTTCTAATATTTATCTCTCCTTGTGTATAAATGTATCTTCCTCAATGTCAAGGTTGGTTTTCTCCCTATAGGACACACCCACAAGGATATCAATGACACATTTAGAAACCTGTGTGAATGTATAAAGAAGAAAGATGTATGGAGTGTGGTAGAGATGATGAACACTTATAAGACATGTGAAAATAAAAGAAACTTAACACCATATTTAATTGATGAAGTAGTTGATTTAAAAGACTTTGTTAAAAATTTCTAGTTGAAGAGAAGTAATGAAATAGTAGGCTTGATAAAAGGCCAATATTTTCTTCTACGCATAGAGCAAGGTCAGTCCATTATGCATTGAAAAAAATCTATAAAAGATAAAAATTGGTCCCTCTTGATTAAATTATGGGGAACAACAGAAAATGGTGAGCCAAATATTTAAAAAGGTAATCCTATGAAATTTTTTATAAAGGACTTTAAAAATAGAGAAAAGTCACAAGAATCCATTGTTGTAAAATAATTAGATAGAAGTATAAAAATGAGTGAAAAATAAATTAAAAATAACTTGATTAAGTATGTAAAGTAATTCAATGTATTTGGTTTGATTGGAAATAGTAAGTGGAAGGATATAACATATTACTTCAAAAATATCCATGACACAATAAAAAAAGACATGCTCCCTTATGAATTTGAATATACAAAATATTTTTGACAAAGAGCTCACCATGAAATACCCCTACATGAATTTTAGAACAAAATAGTTCATGATAAGGCCCTTAATTTTGGAATGGCATCAACAAATAAATATGTTGGTCTAAGAAGCAAAAGACCGAAAATTTCATTTTATCTAGTTCAATATGTGCATAAGGGAGATGTGATGTTTATCAGACCTAATTATTCTAAAAGAGTGAACTACATAATATGGGTTGCTAGAGCTGAAAGCAATATTGAGATACTGGAAATAAATGGAGAAATAGAATAGAGTGTCTAAATAACTTAGTTTATTCCAGTTCATGTTGGGGAAAAAGATGTAGAAGAAGTAGAGATTTATTTATTTTATTTGGATAATAAATGGAAACCAAACCTAATATAAACCTCTTTATAATCCATTCATATAGACAATATCATCTACGCTTGGAAACCAAACAAAGCATGGGAAGATTAAACATTTGTTCTCAATGATTTTTTGAAAGATATTGTAACATACTATTTGAAGGCATCATCATTTTAGGCACTTTCAAAAATAGTCATAAAGGATTGCGAGCTATTATTTTCTTCCATGACATTGGCAATTTGAAATGGTATTTCCTTAAATTTAGAATGACAAGTATGAATGCTTTTTTTTTCAAAATTTAGTGCATATTTTTAGCATGTAAAATGTTTTATTAGATTCACAGCTTACATTCTCATTGCAATTATTAATTAATTTATTTTTATTTAGATATAAAATATAATATTCATATTACTAAAAAATATCCTTCTCTAAACTATAATTCATATATAATTCTTCTATGGTCCATATTTTTTAGAAAAAAACATTTTTTGGGATATAAACATGGATGCTTTTGAGGAACTCCATGAACAATTTTTCTTTGATTTTTAGAATCATACATCATTATTATTTTTTTATATAAATATTTGAACTATATATCCATGTAACATCAACTCTTTCCCATCTCTCTTATAAAAACCAAAAATAAATTACATTATTTTGTATTCTAGAGTAAATATTATATATATATATATGAAAAATGTATATTTATAATGTACTACACCATTTTTCATAAACTTAATATATAATCCTTTCTTTTGTCACTATATGTAATTTTCCTCTTAGGTGTTGATCTTCATTAAAAAAATCAATATGTGCATCATTTTTTAATTAATAAGAGCTCTCAACTATGTATTAAAACAAATTTATGTGTTTTAACTATAAACTATAATAAGCCAATTATGTCACAATCTTAAACATCAATAAATTATTAAAAATTTATATTATGATGGAATTACTAAACTCTTAAATTTACACATAATCTTGAAAAATAACATTAAAATAATGATAATTATTATAATTATATTATAAAACATTGACCATGGAATCAACACATTTAAGCTTGGAATATTACATTTGTACTCTAAATGGATATCCAAAATAAAACTCCAACATATAATATTTGTATAAGATAGTCTTTTCTACTGCTTCCTCATATCTTTAATCTAAGTATATTAATTTCCCTTTAAATATAACATGTTTAAATCAACTTGGTTTTATTTCAATTATTCTTAGATCTAAAGATAGTTAAAAATTATGATGGTGAATAATTTGTTATTGAAGGTTACTTGTCAATCAAATATATTAGAGTAATTTTGCATTTTATGTGACTTTGATGATAAATTACAACTTCAATGTGAAAACACAAAAATAATTGGAGAATCAAAATTATGTATATCATCACATTATTGGGAGAAAGCATAACATCCATGCCAACAACTGTGAAATATTTCTCAGAAAAGTTAGATAATAAAAATATGGTTATAACTTCACCAGAGGATTCTTTCGAGTGTATTTATTGATTAGAAATTATAGTTTAAATACCATTATCATTAGTTTCATAAAAATAAATTCCAAATTACTTCAAATGTAGCTGAATTTATTTCAAATTTATGGATTTGAAATTCTAAATACTTTGGTATTGTTCCGTGCAATTTATTTGTAATAAGCCTAATTGATTTTAAATATATTTATTTAAATTAATATTTATAAGCCCATATTGGTCTAAATTATTCAAAAAAAAAGTTATATTTAACTGGTTGTTGTTGATTTATACTAAAATCAACTTATTTATAGTTGGATGTTGTTTATTTATACTACAATCAACTTATTTTTGATAAAATTCAATCGAAAGCATTTTAAAATTATTTCAAATATAGTTCAATTTATTTTAAATATAGTCTAGATAATTTTTAGAAATAACAAATTTATTTCAAATATTTTGATTTTACATTGGAAATACTTTACCTTCATTCTAAATTCATTTAATGTTTGCACTTTATTTATAATGAGCATCATTTGAAAATAATTTGGACTTATTACAAATACATTAGATAGATGTGGTTTATTTGTAATAAGTCCAACTAATTATTGATAAGGTCCAATTTATTTCTAATAATTTTTCAAATATAGTTCAAATTATTTTAAATATAGTTTAGTTTATTTTTAAAAATAGTCAAATTTATTTCAAACATACTGATTTTACATTAGAAGTACTTTAGCCTCATTCCAAATTCAATTAATGTTTGTACTTTATTTATAATGAGCCTAATTTATTTAAAATATTCTAATTAAAATTAATTAATTTATATAAATCTAAATTATTCAAAAGGAAACCTTGGTTGGAAATAATTTGGACTTATTACAAATACATTAGATAGATTCTGTTTATTTGTAATAAGTCCAACTAATTCTTGATAAAGTCCATTTATTTTTGATTTTTTTTCAAAATTTGGACTACTAATAAATCTATATTATTTTAAATTATTCAAAAAAATGCCTTTGAAATAATTTGGACTTATTAAAAATACATTAGATAGATGCAATTTATTTTTAAGAACTCCAATCAATTATTCATAAAGTCTAATTTATTTCTGATTGTTTTTCAAAATTTAGACTACTAATAAGTCCATAATATTTTGCATACTTTGTTCAATTTATTTGTAATATTTAAAACTTATTCTTGTTTTGAAATTTAAAAATTTAGTCCAATTTATTTGGAATATAACAAACTTAGTCAAATTTATTTGAAATAGTCCAATTTATTTGAAATGATATGTGCCCAAATGGTTTGAAATAGTCCAATTTATTTGGAATATATAAAAATTATTTTTAGAGAAAATTTTCTCCAATCCACTTTAGTGGGTATAAATCCAAATGATTCAAAATAGTCCTTTTACAAGTGAATCCAAGCGAATCAAAGTGAATCAAAGCAATCAAAACTCTTTTTTGCCTCAAAACGCTACCTATTCTCCTTTGCATTGGAAGAGTGACAAACCACATTTTTGAATAAAAAATCAAATTTATATTGTAATAAAGGAAACTTGAATATTTGAGTTATAAGTTTGTGTTTACTATTTTCTTTGTTTGTCACTCTATCTTAGATTAAATTTAGCTTAGATTAAGATTTGATTATTAGTTGTTTTCTTAAAATTTCTAGATTTAGTTCATACATATGATTTATCACAAACTTGAATAAAATAATCAAAATTAAATATCTCATAACATGTCTAGATGATGAGACAAATAAAACCTAGAAAAATCAAAGTAAAATAAAACTACTTCCATTGCACTCTTTTAGAAATGTTAGTGAAATCTTTTGGAAATGTCAAGTAATGTTTATGGAGACTTTCATGTTTGTAAATTTTGATTTGAATATCTTATTAATTTACATTAGGGCTCTATAAAATTTACTTCCTTTTACAAAATTATGAACACATCTCTAGTATTGTGATCCAACACATCCAAACATTACTATATTTGGGGCCACATTAATTTCACCTCAAGATCCTACTAGTTTGTTTCCCAAAGTTATAATTATTTAAAGTCCAAACACTAACTTGATGTTTCCTTGATAAAAATCATTATTTTTTTATTTTTTATTTGATCAAGTAAATAAGTAGGTATTAAAAGGATCCTAAAACCTAACAATTAAACAAGTGGCAAAATATATCAGAGTAATCCCCAAGGGCTGAAAAACATACTACAAATGAAATGATAAGAAGAGCATACAAAAACCAAAAGCATAAGGCCAAAAAAAGAGATAAAAAAGATGGTATTACTTAGGAGGCCTAGTGTCCTTCATGAGTTCCTTGCTAGGACCCTGATTCTCCACCTTATCTTTCATATTTTCCTTGATGATTCTGGCCCAGGCCCTTTTACTTGGGACCTCAATAGTGTCCTTCAGGAAGATCATCCTTGATTTATTTTGGGCCTCATTTTCTAGGTTCTTCTTAGGAGAGTTATTCAAAGAAAGGGGTGTAGGAGAGGGTTTATAAATGTGTTGAGTCATTACATTTTCCTCTCTGTACCTACTAAGGGGTCCTCTACCTCATTTATCTATGCAAAAGCCTATAACACCTTCCCAAATTATCTATTGATTGAGTTCTATTCTTTAACTAGCGTACCCAGACCAACACCTAATTTGTGGAGTTTGTCATTGAATTCCTCTAGGTGCCTTTTGTTTTTCTAAGTTAAATCTATCAAAATGGCCTTCCCTTTTCCTAAAAAATCTACCCCATCCTCTTCTTCAAGGAAAATGGGTTTAGGTTTGTTAATAATTATTTTAAGGGGGATGTCCTCTATGAAAATTTTAGTATTAAGGTTTTCTAGGGAGGGGTTGGGAGGGGGTGGGGAAAACCCAAAGTTAGGTCTTCATCGGTGGAGTCTTCTTCTATAGGAGACACCCTCAACAAATTTTCTTTCCCTCTCATGGTCTCCCCATGCTTGACTAATATAAAGATGATCCCTTGATGAATTATGGCATTAAATTCACTAATGTGGAAGGCAAGGACAGTGATTTCAATATAAAAAATGGTAAGATAACTATATAACCTTGGAAGTGATTTAATAAAAGGAAGTGATGTGAGAAGATGATCATGAATTTACCTTCCAAAGTTATGTACTTAATAATCTAGAGGTAGATGTTTGGCTAATGCCTTGACAAATCCATCATTAAGAACCCCTTATTATCCATTTTTAGAAAATCATTTGTTCATAAGAACTTTTGCATCATCTCCAACTTTTTAGATTTATCCTTGAAAGCCTTAGAGCCTTCACAAAACATATCTATAACCATCCCAATGAGATCCTCTGTAACATAAATTTTGATGCCTCTCATTTCCATGGTTTATTTGTTCTAAGCTAAGATGAAGTCTTTGGCAAGGTTCGCATCATGTCTAGTGATGCACTACATTTAATTAGTAAGTTCCCCATTACGATCTTCTTCCACACATTTTTATTGGCCTGAGCCTCTATGTAAGATAGTGACTCCAACCTATCCCTATCTCCTCCTATGCTCCAAAAACCAATGTTTAGAGTGTTTAGGTGGTGAGATAACTACATTGTCTTCTAGTTTTGTCCACTGTTCTTGATAGGTTTGGGGCATAATTAAAACTCCCTCTCCCATCTCATGATATTAATGTCCCATGTGTATCTATGATGACTCAACATGAGTGTTATAACTTGGTAGATGGGAGGTATATTTCACACTTGTGTTGAACTCCACCACGTAAACATGATTGCTTCATTTTGAATAGCTTTATTGACATGGGGTATGATGTGGCTAGTTTTATGCTAGATGGATAAAGAGGAGATACCAACCCCTACATTAGCTAATAATTCTACCATCCCATTTCCCTCATAGTAAGTATGGGCGATAGAAGGGTCCCCTAAGTTTCTAAGTAGTCCCCTAGCATCATCAATGAAGGATTTTATAGTGTGAAAGGGGATGGTATTCCTGGATAGAGCATTGAGGATGTTTAGGGAATTAACTTCTATGATTAATATATCCAATTTGATTTGATCTACTATCTAAATGATCTAAAACACTAATTTTGATTCTACCATGTGATTGGTCTTAATCCCCATGGGACTGGCATAGGTAGTAACCACCTGCCTAAAAGAGTCTTTGATCACCACTCCTCCACTAGTTGGGCATGGATTACCTTTTGATGCTCCATCAAAGTTTAGTTTTATCCAATCTCCCATTTGGGGGTTCAACTTAACTTATTTCCACAAAGTTCCTTTGTTTAGAGAGATAACATTTTGCTCCAAGTTCCACCTTATTAAGATGGTCTATTTATTCATATAACTTGAATTTATGTCTTTAGGGGAAATTCCCTCTAGTTCTTGAAAATAGTTTGATAGAGATAGGAAAAGACTGCTTTAGTACTATGATTTTCTTTAGAGAAGATTCCATAATTATGGTCTTTCTAGATATCCCAGAATTAGTGAGGGAGTGTCATATGATAAATAAAAGAGAGAGGGTAATTTCTAGGGGGATTCTATTAGGTGATGAGATCCAAAATGGAATTTGGTTTGATCTAGAATAGGTTAAATTTAACCAAAAGCCAATCCAACATACATGAGTTAAAAGGACAAATCAATAAAAGGTGGTAAATCAAATACCTTGTATTTTTATAGAGGGGGAACCTATTAGGTGGGATGAGGCCTCATTTGGAAAGGTTTTGCATAGTGAGAATTTTATCTTAGGCATCCAACTAGAAAAATAAATTTATCTTGGGTGTGAGGTGCTTGATTTAAAGGATCTTCTAATGATCCCATTCACTCTCCAAACCCAGATCAGTAAGGTGCCTAAAATTTATCATAAAGTTCCCACTATCATTTTCTAACAAAAAGAGATAATCATCCTTAGTGAAGATAAGAATATGGATTTGACTAAGAAAAAAGTTTAGATCTTAGATAGCTTGAAGGACTTCAACATTGTTTCTATCAATGGATAACACTTTCCATGTTTTTGAACTATTGATCCATTCCCCACAGTATTTCACCTTATTACCCCATCTATCCTTAAATTTATGGAAAAAATTAATCCAATTTCCTTAGGAGATAAGGAGGGAACTAGAAATCTAGGTGTCATCCCATAAGTCAATTTTTTCTCCATTTCTAATTTGCCATATGATGCCTTTCCTTAATAGATTCTTACAACTAGTAATTTCCTTCTAGAAGGAAGACCCATCGATGGGGTCTACCTCCTATAGAAAGCTATCTTCATCATTTCCTTATAAATATATAGCTCTGATAATCCTAGGCTACTATTTATCTTCCTTCAAAAAATTTCATCCCATTTTGGCAAGGAGAACATGATTCATGTTTTTGATCTATTTGAGTCCAAGCCCCCCATTAGACTTTAAGAGGTAGGATTTTTCCCATGAAAATATATGATATATAAAATAGTTCTCAAAACCTCTCCATATAAAATTTATTTTAATTTATTCAATACTATTTACCACTTTTCTAGGCACACAAAAAATTGACATGAAGTTAACATGGATACTTTGGATTAAAGTTTTAAGTAGTTGGAATTTTCAAGCCTAGGTTAGTAAATGGCCTTTATAACCTACCAAATTCCTTTGTATTCTATCGATGAGTGGGTTATATAATTCAAGATCTATTATGTCATCAAATATAGGTATACTAGATAGGTTGATGGAAGTCAGCTCACCTAATAATAGAAAATGGTTACAAGTTTATTCTACAATAGGACTAGAGTGTTGATAAATAAAATAGAGATCTTTTGGAAGTTAATGCATTGATTAGACATTTTATCATAGTTTTAGAATATGAGTTTGAGATGTTGGGATTATTCTATTGAGGCTTCCCCAAGGAGGATTATGTCATCGACAAATTGATCATGAGTAATGGGGTTGGTATTGTGGGCCACCTTGACGCCTTTAATAGCCCCTTATGACTGTGCCTTCAGAAGGCTCCTCCATAGAATTTCAACCAATATGATAAGAGATAGGGAGATAGAGTGTCCCCCTATCATATCCCTATAATATTAGAAAAATATCCTCTAGGGATGTTGTTTATTAATATGGAAAATTTTGGCATTGATATGCAGCTAAGGATGATTTTTATAACCTCTGCATTAAAATTCAGTCTCTCAATAATTTTGATGAGGAATATCCATGAGACTCTATCATGAGACTTATTCATGTCAATTTTGACCATCATTACCTCACTTGAAGAACTAGAAATTGAGTGCATAGCTTAATGTACTATAATGATACCATCAATAATTTATCTTCCTGAGATAAAAGTTCCCTATTATTCACTGATCACTTTATCTAATAGTGGTTGAATTATTTTAACCAATAAAACTAAGTAAATATTATATATGGAGTTGCATAGACTTATGGGTTAGAAGTCTTGAAAATTGTTCACCCTAGGTTTCTTTGGTATCAAGACCAAGAAGGTGTTATTCATTTCTTTTAGGATGGATCCCATTCTAAAATAATCACCCACAACTGCTTCAACTTCCATATGTATGATGTCCTACAATATATGAAATAAAAATGGGAGAAAACCATTAGGACTAGGGGCCTTATATCCTTACATTGCAAAAACCACCCATTTAAATTTCTTAGCCTGAAGGAGATTTAAGGATGGTAGCATTATCTGATGGAGTATGACTTCATTAAAGTTAATCAAAGTATTTTATTTGAGTAGCTCATTAAAATTACCATCTTCCATTAGCAAATTTTTTAAGAATTGGATTGTATGATTATTTATCTCATTCTATTTTTTTTAGAGTCTACCATCCTCCATTTCTAAATGATTGATTTTATTAGAATTCCTGTGTCTTGAAGTAGATTGGTGAAAAAATCTAGTGTTTTTGTCTCCTTCATTCAACCAAGTACATATAAATTTATATCACTAAAGCACTTATTCCTTGGTCTCAAGGTTATGAAATTGGCTTAGGAGTTCCCTTTCCTTGAGAATTACATATCGTTGTTTCCCTGAGTAGCCATTAATTATTCTATCTTTAGCAATTCCTCCTCAAGAGCCTTCTTCTACATGAAAATATCCATGAAGACTTCTTTATTCCATTTTTTAATATTATTATTTAATAATTTCAATTTATTAACCAAGATATAAATATCTGAACCTCAAAAAGGTTGTTTCCACCATTCATTAATTGATTTATCCAAGTTAGGGTGATATAACCACATGCTCTCAAATCTAAAAGGAATATTCTTTAGTTTGGATAGATTTTCCCCTTCAAAAATGAGTAGATTGTGATCAAAGATGATTATAGGGAGAGAGGTTAAAGAGATATAAAAATGGATATCCCAATTAAGAAAAATGAATAATCAATTAAGACAAACCTGGATAATTTTATCCCCCACCTTCTGTTTGTCTAGATGAAAGGGTTGCTTTTGAGCTCCACACCAACTAAGCAAGCTCCAATGAGGAAGTTGTTCAATTCATACATGATTTATGTGAAATACATTAGCCCTCCCTTTTTTTCCTCTGGGGAGAGTGAAGTATTGAAGTCCCCTACCATAATCTAGTTTCGATGCTTATAGGGTTTTTGAAAGGCTAATATGTCTTCCCATAATTTTATCCTAGCATTTTTTGAATTAGGGGAATAAATTTTAGATAAAATCCATTCCTCTTTACTTCCTATATATTTTAAAAGGATGGATACCTATTCATTAGTTTTCATTAATAGGTCACCTTTCAAAATCCCTAAGTTCTAAAATACTATCAGGCCTCCCAAAGTACCCTTGGAACCTTTTTCCATATCTTATTAGAATAGATCCCCAAGGCCTCTTCAAAAATTTTAGTTTTTTGAATGAGAATAATAATAGGATAATTTATTTTCCTAATATTACTAAGGGTTTTCTACTTCCTTGGATTATTTAACACACTAACATTCTATGCGAGTAAAATTATTTCCTAACTCTATAAGTTGACTTTTAAGGGTTTGTTGAGAACCCTTAGCTAATTCCTTGGCTAAGAAGCCATATATTGGGATTTAATTTGATGTTTAGGGATTGAACCTACATCCATTTTCTTTATTCCTTTCCTGGTCTTGGATTGAGTTCTAAACCCTTCCTCTTGATTTACCTCTAGATAGGGTAAATTTATAGTAGAACATTGACCCTTATCTTTGGATAATTCCATGGGAGAATTTATTGAGTATAAAAACCATTCCAATGAGTTATTTTGATCTAACTTGGTGTATGATTCAATAAATAAAGGACTTATATGAACTAGGACTTGAGTCGAGTCAGATATGTTAGTCAGTTGGGCTTCTGACTAGAGCCCTTCAAAACCACCTCCTTGAGGGGTGATATATGGATACTGGCATATACTGGGTTGGTTTATCTAGGAAAGGATAAAATAACCTATTAATATGCATCACTAAAACCCTTCATGAGGCTTGAGAGTGGAACAACTATATCAAGGAGAGGATTTACCTTTTCACTTGATGTGCATCATTTGGGAAGAGTGATAGCCACCACCTTGAGATCAACAGAAGAAGACCACAAGGAGGGGATATTGGACCAAGTGACTAAGGGATCATCTCAAGGAGTTACTTTAATAAATGAAGGTTATCCATCCAATGGGGGAGCTATGTCAATCTAGGGTAAAGTGTTGTGCCCTAGTTTATCATTCAAAATAATAAAATTTTCATTTTTTATGTTATATTTTGAGATACCCAAAAATGACACTCTTGGTACATAAATTTTTTTAAGAGGTCATGTATTTTACCTGCATTGTCTTTTCACTCCAATTGCGGAGACATTTTTCACATCCAAGCTTTCTTAAGAGTGGCTAAAACTTAGGTCTTCTTAGGGAAGTTTTTCTATGAGTGGATAAGGATGTTACATTTGGGGCATAAGATGGCATGATTCTCATACTCGATGTGCAACACCCATTCACCATATTTGGGTTTAATATTAATTGAATGAAGAAAAGGTTTATCATTAGGCATGAATACATGGAAACTTGCCACCACAATCTTCCTTCTAGAGAGGGTAACCAGATCAATGGTAATAAGCTATCCCAATGCCTTGACTATGCCCATAAGCACTTTTAGATGATAGTATTCTAAAGGAAACTGTAGAAGGAGGACCCACATTGGGATAACTTATTACCATAATTAAGATGTAAAGTTTAGTTCCCACCTTCTAATGCCTTACATTGATGTTGGATTTTCCCATAAACCATGGTCCTTTAGATATGACCCTAAAATAATCTTATTGATTTATGAAATTAACCAAAAGGAAGATCCTTTCCAAGGCAACAACCTTTATTTGACTCTTAGGTTTCCATTTTAGTTTGGCCCATATTTTGAAGGAGTCAATGATAAGCCTAAAACTATTCACCCTAGCCAAGATGGACATTGTTAAATCTACATTTGCTTTTTTCCACCAAGGAGTCAGGAATAGAAACACATATCTCATCATTCTCAATTGATAGGATGATGTGGAATTAAAAAATATCCTATCCCACCTGACACTTATCAAGCACATAGTTATCCCAAGATAGGGGGAGCATGGGGAGAGTACACCTTTTGAGGCCTAGGTTATTAGCTAGCCAAAGTGTCAATAAAACATTATGGACCCTTGACAAGTATGGGTGCTTGAAATTCTTGAGATTCTCTTGGACCATATCATGCAACACTATGTTGATCTCTAGACCATCTCCACTACTTTGTTTTTCTTGCCAAACCACTACTTCTACCTCTTCACCAATCCTATGGTTTTTTAACCCAATGCCAAATTCAAATTGCTGAGGGCCTTCTACCTCTTCACCACCTTTGCTGATAAAATTATTTATATTTGTCAATTAGCTAATAATTATTTTACTATATTTTTAATTTAATAATAAAGTCCTAATAGGTGTAAAAATAGATAGATATCAAAATTTTAAATATGTACAATAATTAAAAATTTTAATTATAGATTGAAAAATATGGAAAATTTATATTTTTAGAAAACACTAAGAATAAATGTACTTAGCTGTAATTGGGATTTATTTTGAGTGTTCCAATTATTTGAAACTGGAAATCAACATATGATGTGACAGTGCATACCCATGATCAAGAATAGAATCTAAAATTGTTTGTGGATAGGTCTATTCTAGCTAGACAACAATGCAAGTTGTTCATGTCTATTAACCAAAAACTTATCCTAGTTGATTGTGACTAATGATTGATAGAGTAAAACACATAAAAGTGAATTTTGGTAGTGATATATAAAAATAAAAATTTGGAAATATTCCTGGATATAACTATTGTTTCTAGACAATAACACATGCCACTTAATTCTATTGATGATGGACTTGTTTACATTGACTATGATATAAATTTAATTGTAGCACCTTATACTCTTGTGTTTACCAATTTACTCAAGATATCACAATTCAGATTATGCCACACAAAATTTATTATTTTTATTATTTAATTTTTTAAACCCTAAGGAAACTTTGAAAGCTTGAAACTTGCAAAAAAGAGAGGGGAGTGTAATGAGTTGAGTTGACCCCAATCACCCCCTTGATGATTTATTACTACCTCCAATAATCCTATGAGGGAAATCAAGTCCACATAGTTCTCCCACCTAGAGTGATTATGCAAATGTGCTCCTTAACTATGTGTATGTAGTTAAAAATATGTCTTTGATACTTGATAATGATAGCTCTTAACTTTATTTGATATGATATAGACTTGACTCATTGATGTACCTTGTGAATGATATTGAATTTGGAAATAATAGGGTCTCAATGTGTAATAGTGTGTAAGCTAGAAACCAAGGGAAAATAATGATCTTTGATGTGTATTTATAACATTTATTTTTTATAATTTCCTTTAGTTGACCATATGAAATGCATGGGAAGATCCAAAAGATTAATTCAAAAATTGGAAACTAGTCATTAGTTGGTGCGAGATGTGGCCACCCTAAGTGGATATGCCTGCAATAACATTTTTGTCCACCTAACACAAACTTGTCCCAAAATATCAAGGATAATTTTCCTTATCTAGAGATAGTATAAGGGTGATATCAAGTATTTTGAGCATTTAACTTTGAAAATTATGTGTAGTACTGAAAAAACAAAGTGTTGAACCTACATATAGATAAATAACTTAAAGGAATGATGAATAAGATACATGTATTTGGTTACAAGTCATGTGATTTAGGATATGTCAATATGTAATATTTTCAAGTAATTGTGATGAGATTTATGTGTCTAAATTTACCCCCATTTTATTCTAGTAATGACATTGATATAGTAAAGAATAAATTATTGAACCTGAGTGTGTATAACACACTATCTTTGATAGGATAATCTAATTATGTAGGGCACTTAAATTTATAAAACACTAAAATAACACATGAATTAGTCATTTTTCCATGTTTAAAATTTGAAAAATTGAAAGGGGAACAAGGAAGGAGTACACCTATATGTAGGTGAAACTAACTTTCCTTGTGACTTTTAACTAATGATAGAGAATTGTGCCCCCTTATTGAATCACTTAAAAAAATTGAACCAATGGTGAATTGAGAGTGAGCAAGTCCAAATTTTGAATAAATAATCAATTTATTGAGTTGTAAAGATGAATATTATAACTTTTTTTATTAGGGAATAATACCCAATGTACTATTTCAAAAGGTGGAACCATGATGGGTTCACTATAAGTGATATCAAGGTCACTGAGTGCCACTAGAATCAAACGTGTATCACTTGCAATATAAGATGGATCCACAAAATAGGTTTGTTATAAGTGATTTTAAGGCCATTAAGTGTCACTAGACTCAATCATACATTTATCACAATAGATCAAATCACACCACTATAGACAGATCAAGATTATAATTTTACAATTGAATGAGAATGGAGAATATTCATACCCCCAATCATGACTGTATTTCTCATAGATTTGAATTGAAATAAACATTTTTGCCTTTTAAAATGTACGTGAACAAATATCATGCCTTTAAAACTATGACTTTTAAATTTGAAAAGTGTGCATGAATAAGTATCATGCCTTTGAAAGTGTAACTTTAAACTTTGAAAAGTGTGCATAAATAAGTATCATGTCTTTGAAAAGGTAACTTTAAACTTTAGAAAGTGTGTATAAATAAGTATCATGACTTTGACATAATTTTATCAAAAATGGGATTAAGGGGTATTAATTTAATGAAGAAGAACAACTAAGTGAAATAGATTGTAATTAAATAAGAATTCAAACAAAAATATAATTAGTAAACATATGAACAATTAGGGTTTTTATACCAAAAACATAAAGGGAAGATGACTAACTAAGATGTGACCATCGAAAACTTATGAACTACTTCCTTGTACTTAGGGTGAAACTTTGTTTGTACTAACTATGAGTAAATATATGAGCTAAGGAACTTTGTCAAACTGATTGTAAATGTGTTTTCACCATATAGAAATATGTAATAATGTGTTATAGCCTATGTTTATCTTTTATTCTTCCAAAAAAACCCTAGCAAGGTCCTACACATAAATATGGGATATAAAATTAGGATAATGAGTAGAGGTTTGAGTTGAGTTAGATTCAAAAACCCCTTGTAATTATGCTTTTTCTACATGTCCTATACTCTAAAGAGGGCCCAGACTACATGTAGTTTTCCCTTTACTCTATGTGTGTGATTATATCATATGCATTTTGAATCTAAATGTTATTTTTCCTAGGTCCCTCTTTGGTGTAAGCATGAAATTTATATGTAATAATATAAACTTCAAATATATAAAATGTATGTACCAATGTTGTTGTGATATGATTTCATTTAATTATGTTTGCTAGGTAGGTAAGTGTTATATGTAAAATGCCTTCAAGGGATTTATAAATAAAAGACTTATAATTCAAATTAAAAAACTTACTAACTCATAAAGTGAACTCAAAAGGATTAAAATGGTCATAAAAGGAGACCCAAATAGAACATGACTAAAAATAAGGATCACAAAAGATACTGGGATAAGATCAAGTTTTATGGATAACCATGTAGAACATTTTCATCCAAAAAAGTGGTTTTGTCTAAAAGTAAGAAAAAAAAGATTCAAAGAGTTAATAGATAAGGGATCCCTATGATTAACATAATAATTTGAATAAAATAATGACACTTAAAAAGTCCAAATTGAAGATAATAATGTAAAGATCAGAGAAAAAGACATAGTACCTATACAAGATGCACCAATAGAGTCTTATTTGATATTAGTAGCTTCTAGATGTAAATACACAAAAAAACATAGTACTTGTGTTTCTTAACCAAATTTGTGTGTCTACATCCCCCCGCCTTTATTCTATTAATGCAATAAAATGAAATTACTAGAGTAAAAGGAAGAAAAATGATACTTGAGATTACCTGTGTCACACATGTTTATTTGTAAGTGGAGATGCCATGAGTTTAATATAGTTATCCCATGTGGAGAGAAATTGGTCTCTAATATTTCACTCTTTTTGGATAGAGAATTAAATTTGAGTACTACCTATGGAGATGAATCCAAATGTGGAGTCAATCTGAGTAAATCATTGTGGTATAAAGAGCCAAGCTAAGCTTACCCCTATTCCTTATTTTTTATAGATGTGCATATAATTTATAAAATTATTTAACTCCAACTCCACACAACTCAATATACTAGGTAATAGTGCAAATATTAGTGCAAGAAATAGAATCAACTATTGTAGACAACTTATAAGATTCATTTTAGTTCAAAATTAGTAAAATACTTGGTGTAAAATTGATGTAGATATAATTCAAATTGAGTCTAGTGTAAATAATGTAGAAAATGACATGAATTGCCTTTCCTTATATATCATCTAGTGAAAAATTTGAGAAATGAGACCACATGCCACACAAATACCCCCAATCTAGTAACTAAGCATACTACATCATACAATTTGAGTAAGAAATCTGAAATCTAAGCAATAATTATTTAGTTATGCAGATATGCACTATGCACATTCCCCCATTATCATAGTATAAACAACACTAATTTAAATTATTCCTAATGCAAACACATACTATGCACATACCCTATTCTTGGTGATTTGTATAGATATCTAACAAATTTGGGTAAATATTTGGTTTTCCCAAGAAAATCATTGTAGTAACTATGATAATCTATGACAATATTAAAAAGTGTTATTATGTAAATATAGATGATGCCACACTTTGAAATAGCTATGTATAATCTAAGCACAAGTTGTATTAAGTGTGCATAATTTGAGTGAAGTTGTAATGTACTAATCAATATATGTATAAATTGAATCATAGTTTGAGAAAAAAATAAATAGCCTAAGTATGTATTAAGTAAGCTAGAGTATAATCTAAATCCAAATCTAACATGTAGTGGAAATGTACTGAGTCAACTACCCCCTATTTACTAAGTTTCCAAAAATAGTACTTATGTATGCCCCCTTTTTGGTGAGGAAGATGAAACCAATGTTAATAAATAGAACCAAAAGTAATAGCTAATGTATTTATGATTATTGATTTAGTTTGTAATTTTGATAACACTTATTACTAATTTTAACTATTAGTAAATTTTATAATGAACTTGGAACTCATGTGTGTATTCATCTCAATCACTGAATTTATATATGGGAAAAAGTATGATTTAACAATGCATTAAAAAATTCTAGGTGGGATTAAAACATAGGTAACATAGAAAATCACATAATCATCTTTTGCATGGAAAAAATAGGGTTAAAAAAGAGCTATGAATAATTGGATACAAATGATTCAATATGGTAATCCATGGATTTTGATAACATTGAGGCAATACTATAGTGGTATGAATTTTTGACAATACATATAAAATTTTGAAATTTCAAAATTACTATTCATTTGAATATTGAAAATATTGAGATTTTTGAGCTATGAGTTAGAAAATGCCTCAAAAGTGAGAAATTACTAGTAGTTGATATGAGGAGGTCGAGGCCCTAATACAGGTGGAGAAAGATGTCAGACTGGGGAGTATAAAAATTGAATCTTATTACTTTTTGAAATTTTCTTTAGGTTATTTTTATATGTTTTAATTTTGAATTTATAATTATAATTTTTGGGAGCAATGCTATCCTCAACAAGCCAATAATGTATAGATTCTGTGTAGATTTATCCAAAACCCTTGGAATTATTTGACACTATTATCTTTTAGGTAGTGATAGTTTCAATTTTGGATTATATTATGAAATAAATCATTAGATGTTAAATATTGTTGCCTTAATACTTATATTGTATCATTTATAATGTAAAATTTGTGATTTTTGCTATTTATAAGACGATATTCAGTGTAGAGAGTTATGACATGGTTGGATGATGGAGACAATACACACATTTACTCTTTATAATGCAAAGAGGAATGTTATTAAGAGGGTGGGTTTGAGATTCATGGGATGGTTGGAGTTGATTCATCATGATATACATATGATGACCACCTTGGCTAAGAGACGGTATGCTGACACATGTACTTTTTAGATGCAACTAGAGAGATGAAAGTTAGTTTAAATGATGTTTGGTGAATGTTGAGATTAATATTTATATGGACTAGGGATATATTACAAGGTCCTACAAGGATAGGCCCTAAGTATCTTGTTCACAAGAATTTCACTAGGAGAGCTTGTGGGCATTAGTACCATGTTAGAGATTCTTATGTATTATTGTTTGATATCCTTATATCTTCCATTTCGTGTGTGTGGAAGTTTATGAATATGTTATTGAATTCATTCATAGCATTATATGGTGGGGGATTATAAATTTATTATAGAATGCACTATATTATTTAGGACATTGAGGAACACAACACTATGTACTCAGAATATGCGCATCAATACCATGTTAGATATTCTTATGTGTTATTGTTTTATATCCTTATATCTTCCATCTTGTGTGTGTGGAAGTTTATGAATATGTTATTGAATTCATTCATAGAATTATATGGTTGGGGAGTATCAATTTATTATAGGATATGCTATATTATTTAGGACATTGAGGAACACAACACTATGTACTCATGCAGTCTCACTATGTTAGCTCATTTATATTGGGACCTAGATATATTAACCTACAAGGAATTTAGTTATGGTATTAGATATATGATGCTTACATTGTTGGGTATACAAACATATTGTAGTGATTGGGATGCGTTATGTATAGTGAGCACATTTCTATATGTATACACAAATATGGGTGTGTAAAAGTTAGGTCTATACTAGGTCTAAGACTAGAGTATTAAGGGTCATAGGAGGTTTTTATATGATTTGGATTTAGATTCTATTATATGGAGACCCTACAGAGATTTTTATGGGTGGCTTGAGGATGGTACATAGTTTCATCAAATTTGGGTTAGTTATTATTTTCATGATAGGTGGTCACATGTTCATGAGAGATTTTAGTATGAGCATGTCACATGGTTGTTTTATGTGAAATAGGATGTGCCCCAAACATCTTGCATATACACATGGAGTGTGAGAGTTGTGGTGAGGCCAAGGGATAGAGGCATGCCATCTGAGGTTGATCTTTATCTTATACTTGTGGATGAGAAGAATCTAATTATAAAGATACCTAATATGAATGATGCAGGTTATATAAATGCTTATGTTACATGGTGACATAGCAATAATGATATATATTATTTAAAATAATATTATATGGTGATGTAAATATTACAACAAACATACACCTCAAGTGGCCATTTGTGGAGGTATAAAGTGTTTAAAGTAATTAAAGTGTCCTTTCATTTAGGTTTTTTAATAATAACTAATGTATTGCATTTTTGTGTTTATTTATAAAATTAAGAGTATTGGAATATTAAGTCTATGTTTAAAGAGTTGTCTTAGAATGTACCTAATGATATTATGGATAGAGGTTTGATTGATCGAGCTACAATTGTTTCAAGAGTACATGCTTCACTATTTGATCAGGCTGCCATTGCCATTTCTACATATGTTTAGGATGTTGGAGAGTGAGATGACCTAAGGGAATAGTTGGATAAAACACATATGTCCCCTCCTAATATGGCTCCTATTTTAGGTCCTAGGTTATTATATGAGTATATTGACTGCAAATATAGCATGAAAACCTCAAGTCATGACTATTTGTATATGAGGATCATGAGTGGAGGATATCCCATGGCTTCTACTTCTAGTGATCCACTATTATTAGATACTTAAAATATTGAGATGGAAATAAAGGGTCATGTTGACCATGCTCCCATTATTTAGTGAATATATATGTTGTATTAGATAAACTTTCATTATATCTCATGTTGTTATGCACTTTATATATGTGTTTATTTAGTATTTCAAATTTATTTTTTATCTTATGGATTTTTCATATGGTCATTTTGAATGTATGTTTTAATTTGATTGCATTTTAAAATTTTATCATTTTAAAATATAAGTGCAATGTACCTTTGGGGATTGTGTAGATAAATATTTATAAGATGCATAATAAACTAACCAACTTGAAGGGAATAAGATCCATGAACCATACTGATCATGTTGTATATCTGAATCATTGTACTTGAGTTGTGGAACAAATTGTTATGAATAACTAATTTAACTTTTTTGGGAATAAAGGAGTTTTATTCTTATTTTAGTTAAAGGTTTAGATTAATAAATAAGTAAATAATATTTCAATAATTACAATCCTGATTTGTATAATTTATGTATCTTATTTACCTTTCTAATAATATCAATAAATAAGGAGAAACAATGACTTAGCTTGAAATAGGCTGAGATGGTTGAGATAGGGTTTGAAACTCACTACACAGGACTAGGACAATGTCACAAATCAAAATATTTCTTTCATTCAGTGAAAGGATAGGAACATTTAAAATAGGACACTTTAGGGTCCAATGTTATTGTCCACTTCTATCAATATTGTGTAAACTAGTCACATAGACCTAAAACTTTTTGGGTTTTTGCATTGTACCACTACGAGCCTACCTATGAAATCTTGAGTGTTGAATGTTGATGGATCTCTTTATAGAGATGATTTAATATTCAAATCCTAACCCTTAATCATGCTTGATAAAACATGATTTGAATCACTTGAGAAAGGGGGGTTAGTGTGTGTAAGATGCACTGAATGTGTAATCTACACCCCTTATGTGGGCATGTTGCCTACATATCAATACTCTGAAGAGGGATCAAGCCATATGTAGTTATCCCACCTAATGTGATTTATGCAATAATGTGATGAGGATGTAAAAATATAATTAAGAGTGCTTGAGGTGGCTAGGGACTGGTATGAGGGTTTGAGTGTGTTTACAACTATGTCAAGTGACTGTATGCAGAGAATAAGGAAGTTTGCCTTAGTTCTTTATTTGTAATCTTGCTTGCTTTATAAGATTTTTTCACCTCCTTTGTAAATGAACTTTGGATAGGATTTTATAGGGAACAATTGGTCATGGGTTAGATGTATTCATGCTAGGATGACATAATGAAGGATAAAAATTAGATGAAAATTATTATTGAGGCTAAAATTACAAAGGGACAAGAGTGCCAAAAATGGGATACCTAGGGGAATAAGATTTGCTTAGGAATCAAAGTTTGGTTGAGCTAGAATCAGGGTTTAGAATGTTTTAGATGATTGGTAATGAGCAAAAAGGTGTCTAGAAGGTTCACAAGAGCATGCAAGAAGGGGATATGAATAGGGTATCATAAGCCACACTCAAAATACCAATTTGGACATTTTATATGACTACATTTGCCCCCACTTTATTTTAATGATGTAACAAAGCAAAACACTAGGATAAAGGAAAAGTATAAAGTGTACCTAAACTTGCCTGCAAGGGTGAAGCCCATGAAGATGTGTGATGTTGAGTGTGCATAGAGAGAGTACATTTTGAAGTGTAAATATGCAAAATAAAACTAATATTAGATTATTTCTTACTAGACATGATCTGTCTAAAATAAGAATGTATAAAATTTGGGTAAAAGAGAGAGGAAGAGAAAGGAATGAATACACCTCATCAAGTACATGAACCAATAAAAAACTTGTTGTGATGTTGAGTGATGTTTGAGTGATGTTGGATATGTGTTAAACCAAGAGTAATATCATGAAAAAAGCTAAGTTATCAATTCCCCAAGGGTGGATCAATAATATAAAGTCTATCCCTTTGGCTCCATCATCATCCACTAAGTGAAGCTATGTGATCATACATGTATTAATCAATGTTTGGAATATGTGTCCAATCCTTTTGAGTAGGTGGCTCAAGAATACAAATGCTATCTAGTCCTTTAGCTCCATTGTTACTCATGAAGTGTGGAACTATGAAATGATACTAGTATAAATTTGTGTCATGTATGATGGCTCATGAAGCCCATGAATGCTCTATAATTTGATAATGTAGCATGGATAACCGAATGTGTATTGAGAACTAGGCCAATCTTGGCCACTCTAAAATGTGGAGATTATGATTGTATGAAATCCACTTAGAAACTAGGAACTAAGCTTATATGAAAGCCACTCCAATATGATGCCAACCACCTATAGATGGAATAAGGCATGTGACTATTAAGAATACCTAGGTCATGCAATTAATTGAAAAGAAAAGAAGGTAAATGTGCCATGCACATTACCCCCAACCATTGGTGTTTGTAACATGGATTCTGATATGGATGTTATACCAACTACCTAATATAAAATTAGGAGTGAGAGCCATCATATCACACATGATGCCCCCTATGTCTAGATTATCTAAGAAAAATGTATTGAAACTACTAAATTTGAACTAAACTGTAGCTAATAAAATTGTAATTGGTCTTACCTTTCCATATGTTTGTGGAAAATCTAGTTTTCTATTATTTGGACAAAAGCACCAAAAAATAAACACTTTATTATCTAGCAATATAGTCCAAATATGGTGATCTTATCCTTTACTATTTTTTATCATCATTCTATATTCATCAATATCTTTTTGGTTTGTTCTACCTAGTTTGAATTCTAATTGTTATTCTGAGTGTTCTAAAAACTAATTTTTGATGGGTAGAAGGCTCTGATCTCTATGAAAAAACCCCTAATTGTTTCCCCCTCTTCTAAGGGTAGTAATAAAGACCCTGTAATGACTTCCCTTAGCAGAAAGATCCCTAGAAGTTTGTTATGCTACAAAATACATGATATAGTAATGATAATCAAAAACATGTCTCAATATATATCATAGTTTGTATTGGAGATGGTTAGATCAATAGGAGTATGCCTAGGTAGATGTAACAATGTAATAACATGTGTAGTATGCTGAACTAAAACTAGAAAATGTTAGTTGTTAGTTGCTAGTTGTGAAGGAGGGATGGAGTATGATGTCCATTATATCATCCAACATATAAAGATAATGCATGATGTGGATCATGGAATTACAAATAATTGAGAAGCAAACAAGAAAATAAACAAATAAGCATGTAAGACAAGAAGTAAGAAGCATACAAAAGTGGCCAAGGGGCCAAGCAAACAAGCTACATGGGCACATGTCACTCAAATTGGAAAATCAAGCATATAAGGCATGTTCAAATACCCACATACACATATAATTGAAAACAAGCAAGGTTGGCATGAGGGCCATAAGAACATAGAAGAGTACAAGAAAAAAATATTGGCAAATGTCCTAAGGCACAAATAAGAGATAAAATAGGAACTCATAAATGCAATCACATCTAGATGTGTAAAGTAAGAAAGGAAGGCATGTAAATTCTAGAAATACAATCACATCTAACTAATCAAAGTAAGAAGTGAAAGTATGCAAAACATGTAGTACAAGACTAGGTAGATGCTAAGAAATACACAAGTGCTATATACTAGTGAGTGTCGATAGAGTAATCTATGTAAGCTAGTAAGTAATGTACATCAACATGATAACTAGAGTGTGTGGTGTAGGAATGACATAAATTATATGGTGTAGTCATGTAGAATATGAGCTTGGTGGGTAGATATGTTGATGTATGTTTCAAATTTAGAAGTAGGATGCCCCCTCAATGGGTAGAGTAAAATAATCAAGGATTTGGGTATCACTACACACACTCAAATAAAATCAAGTGAATCATCATAATGTAGATAAATCGACAAACAATAACATATAATAGTAAAATGTAATTCTAGCATGGTATTATAAATGTAAAGCATGGATAATGCATACAATTTAAATGTTTTTGATGTTTTGAGTTATTTGAATGTTTTTGTATTTTGACATGTATTGTTTTTGGTATTTTTAAAATAAGCTATGTACAATAAATCATAAGGAAACTATGTACAAAAATTGAAAGGAAGCTATGTACAAGTACTACGAGTAAAGCAATATGTACACAATGATGTAAATGACTAAGCTAGAGGGGGGAACGGGTTTAAGGATGGAGCCCATTGGAGATGGAGATGGAGGAAGGGATCACAACCATAATCAAATACCTCAAGATCATCATCATAAGTGTCATCGTATGCCATAGACTCTATATACATAGTGGCTATCTCCTCAGGTGTCAGTAAGATCTGTGATCTTTGTGTAGTCAGAGAGCTATCACTCATAGTGGTGTGATACTACTGAAGGAAAATTGAGGGTTTCTCTAGTGGTGAAGATGTTGATTATCCTATAGGATGTTTAGCTTTGGTAGTAGATGATTTTGGTGGAAGTGGTAGAGCTAGTGCTAGAGGTAATGTAATGTATTTGGTCTAGATAAATATGATGAGGTGGTGGTTGAACTATGATATGAAGTGTCCCATCTAGTGAAATAGTCAAAGATGACTCTATAATTCTACAATATCTAAATGGTTAGTTATATGCTGGCCATGTGTATAGGTATCCTTCATGCAAAAACTTAACACATCAATAAAGAGTGGAAGAAAATACCCCCATAGCATGTATTTAAGGCCATCCAAGTAAAAGGTTATAATGAAGAGGACCTGGCATGACCTAGAACTATGTAGAGAGGGTTTTGGGCCCTACCATGATATACAAATCAATGGTGCCTAATATCTATCATGGTATATCATCAGACCCTCTAATGTTCTTATATGACTTTTTCATGGACGCCATATCTACACCCATGGTCTGTAAGAATGTAATATTACATGTATTAAGTCCAGAACCATTATTAACTAGAACTCTCTTAACTAAACTAGTTTTGACTTGAGCTTATATGAATAATGGTAAATTCTAATCAATAACTATCTGAGAAGGCATGTCCTCCTAGTCAAAATAAATAGTATCTTATATCATTTTTAATGTGTTTACCACTGATGAAAAATAAGAAGGCTTTGAATCAATGGGCATAGAAGTCTGAGTGAGTGCCTAATAAAGAATGTCCTTAAACACATTTGCTTTTTGAAGTAGTTCTAACATGGCAATCTTAGCTAGTGTATTTCTTAATTGATCAATAATATAATATTCCATATATGGATCTACCTATGTAGGTGGGGTGGGCCTAGGATGGGAAGGAATAGGAGGGTGGTGAGGTTCCTAACTAGGTAGATGTTGGCACATTGAGTAACAACTCTAACCGCATTATTTGCGAGCTGTATAGGACTAGTAGTAGCTATGGGAGGAGAGCATAGATAATCAATAGGTAAAGGTGGTGGAGGGGCAAAGGGTGTTAAATAGGCTCTTTGGCTATGGGTAGTGACCTAGGGAAGAGTAAAATGGACCATGCAACATGACTTAGCACATGATAGAGGCTCCAATGGAGGTGAGGCAAGAGGTATCTTAATATGTTTAGTGATAAATTTCTTAATATCATCCCATATTATAAAAATTAGGCATGAAAGGAAAAGAATGAAGCTTTGCATTAACATATAGCAAACTTCATCATTCATGTACATGATAGGACTGAGTATGAACTCCTTATTATTTGCAATAAATGTTTTAAAATGAGTGAGATCCATTTTTAATTTTATGTGAAATTTGATGTGGATGTAAGGTGATACCTCAAAAGTAAAGGGACCTAGTAAATTCAACTAGGGTTTGAAAAGAAAAGATTTTTAAAATTACTATGGTAAATTTTAAAAATTAAATATAAAATTCTAATTTAAATATGTAGGAAAAATTAAAAAATACTAGAAATTTTAACAAGGAATTTTCCCTAGGGTTTTTAGGGTTTTTATGCACAAGGAATTTTCATGTCAAGTTCACCAAATGATTTAACTTTTTTGAGAATAATGGAGTTTTATTCCTATTTTAGTTAAAGGTATAGATTAATAAATTAGTAAATAATATTACAATAATTACAATCCTAATTTTTATAATTTATGTATCTTTTTCACCTTTCTAATAATAGTAATAAATAAGGAATAATAATGACTTAGCTAGAAATAGGCTAAGATAGTTGAGACATGGTCTGAAACTAGCTGTGCAGGACTAGGATAGTGTCACAAATTAGAATCTAGATTTTTTTTGGTGAAAGGATAGGACCATTGAAAATAAGACACTTTGAGGTCTGGTATTGTTGTCCACTCCTACCACTATTGTCCAAACTAGTCACAAAGACCTAAAACTTTTTGTGTTTTTATGTTATGCTAATATGAGCCTACCTATGAAATATTGAGTGTTGAATGTTGACAAATCTCGCTATAGAGATTATTTAATATTAAAACACTAACCCTCCATCATGCTTGATAAAATGGGATTTGAATCACTTGAGAAAGGGGGTTAGTGTGTGTAAGATGCACTAAACATGTAATCTACACCCCTTGTGTGGGTACACTACCTACATACCAATACTCTGAAGAGGGATCAAGCCATATGTATATATCCCACCTAATGTGTTTTATGAAATAGTGTGATGTAGATGCAAAAATTCTAAATTGAGAGTGCTTGAGGTGGCTAGGGACTAGTATGAGGGTTTGAGTGTGTTTGCATCTATGTAAGGTGATTGTATGTAGAGAATAGGGAAGTTTTACTTAGTGCTTTTTTTGTATTCTTACTTCTTTATAATTTTTATCACCTCTTATGTAAATGAACTTTGGATAGGCTTTTATAGGGAACCATTGGTTATGGGTTAGGTGTATTCATTCTAGGATGACATAATGAAGGATAAGAATCATATGAAAATGATCATTGAGGCTCAAATTACAAAGGGGTAGGAGAGATAAAAATAAGACACCCTAGGGTCTAGTGCTTTAGTCCAAGTATGGTGCTCCTATACTATAGGCTTGGGACTTGGTAGGATAGGATTGGCCTAGGAATCAGAGTTTGGCTGAGTTGGAATCAGGGTTTAGAAGGTTCTAGATGACTAGTAATGAGTAGAAAAGTGTCTAGAAGGGTCACAAGAGCATGAAAGAAGGAACTATGGATAGGGTGTCATAAGCCACACTCAAACTACCAATTTGGACATTTTATATGACTACAATAACTATAGTAGGAATCTATGTAACACCTATCAAAAAAATATTTATCGATTATTGCACTATCAATGTTGATTGATCCTTATTTACTTATATTATAAAATTAATATATGTTTGTTTAGATTTATGTACTAGATTTCAAATTTTTTGAGCTAGTGGTACAACTGATCTCTCATAACTTTGTGCTCTAGATGCATTTATAGCCACATGATGAGTGAGCATTAGTTCCTTAACATGAATTTACTGGGATAACTTAGTCATGGTAGAATGTGATCTAGTGGAATAAGGATAAGGATACCTAGATGTCCTCTTATCAAATGTTATAACACCTATGTCAACATACTACTCAATCCTACTTCTAAATACACAAAAATATCCCAATGACCATTAATGTGATGATAATTGAAATAAGGTCTAATTTTATCCTATCGATGTAATGGATTATAATTATTTGGAGTAAGTGTAATCATCCTCATATCCAATAATGTATAAAGGATGTAACAAGGTCTATCTTTAGATGAATCAAAATAAATGGGTTTATTTTTGATGTAAGGTGCTTTAATTATTATAGGAATTGATTTGAAAAATGATTATTTAAGTCTATTTAGTACATTAACTTGTGATTTATGTTGAATAATTGACTTAGGAAGAGGTGGATTAGGATCCTCAAATTTGTTAAGTGACTATGGCAGTAAAAACTCAATATCAAATTCTACCTCTTTATTTGTTATAAGTCCCAATTTCTTATTTAATACAATAGTCTCATAGTGAAGAGTGTGAAATGACTTAGATGTTTGATACAACTAATTTTTCTTAAGGGGTAAATGAGACCTTGAAAAAATATGTACTATATCGAAATCTATTGGTTGATAAATTAACTATTGCATACATGTCTTAAATCATAAGATATAATCACAAATTAGCTCTAACTTTCCCTAATGTAGGGATGGTAATCTCTCATATGTATTGGGTCCTTTATCTTGAATAAATCACATAAGAAATAATTCCTCTAACTCAAAATATTTATGTAAAGACACACTAGAAATATAATGATGAAACCAATTCAATGCATTACCCTCTAAACTCTTTAGAAATAATTGTAACAATATCCTACTACCATTAAAACAATTTATAGATATTTTATAATCTCCAATATGTAAATAAGGATCCTAACTTTCATTGAACTTAGAAAATGTTGGTATCTTAAAATCATGTGGTATTGGTTCATACAAGATATTACACACAATAGGGTTATCATATATAGAGTTCAAATCCAAGAATGAAATGCCTTGCTTTCCAAGGTGAGTTGATGTAGTTTATGTTCTAAATCACCAAAAATATGCATTCGAGAAATAAACTCTTTTGAAGGAATATTAAGATATTTAAAGGGATGATTTAATAATAGAATATTATTATTAATCTTAGCCATTGATACACTATTTTGGATAGGGGAATAAAGTATAAGACAAATTATACCTTAAGAATGGTGGGCTTGGGAGATTCATTGTCATTTAATATAGTATTAGTTTGCAAAGGTATATTACATTCTACTAAAATATAATAAATAACAATATTATTCTTATTGATAGAATCTACATGTTCACACATTTTATCCTTCAAAGGTGAACTAGGAACATCATCACGATATGCACTAATATTATCCTTAAGTGAGCTATCATTTGATATGTCATGCAACATCAATCATCATCAACATAAGGGGAATATAAGGAATAAAATATACTATGGTTTGTATAAGCATTATCTACTTCAATATGCACATAATAATCCTCATCATTCAAACCATCATCATGATCATTGTTGGGTGAATATTTTATTACCGACACAATGGTAGCAAAATGGTTATTTCAACCACAGTGTGATGAGATAAAATCTCTCCTCAAGACAAGGGGAGGCTTCCTTTTATTTTTAACTAACACAACACTCAACTATTTACAATAATTTATCATAGTGGGTATTGTCATATCATCCAATTATCTTTATTTAGAATTGATGTTCAATCATAAACTTCCTTCCATTTTTTTTGATATAATTTGAAAATTTGAGATCACTTGATGAACCAAATATAACTGGTATTCAGATTTATTAGCCAAAATATTAACAAGAATAATACCAACAAAGTAAACTTAAAAGATAGAATAAAGTGCAGCCCAAATTCTTCATGTTATTTCCAAAAAATATTAAAATTATCAAATAAGAATAACTGGCAGTTCAAATTCTCCTCAGTAATTCACCTTAAATGATGACCACAAATCCAGAAACTAATAAGTATCTCAAAGAATCCAAAATTAGCTTTCTAGCATCTTCTATCTTATACAAATTTCATACCACAATTCAATTAACTCATAAGAGAGTGTAATGGAAAATAAATTAGAACATCTCCAACACACCACAAGTTTATCTCAACACAAAGATTGAAAGATCACTTGATTTTCTTATATTGAATGAAATTCAAGATTTACAATATGAACACAAAGTTTCAAAATTATTTCTTAATTCAGTAGCATTTCGCCTTTATATCAATTTGTGATCCTTTCTACAAATAGAATCCTCCTATTTATAGAGAGGAGATATGAACACAAATAGTAAAAACATAAATACATTGACTTATTCATTGACAGATTCCTATTTGAATTACAATTATGTACTTCTCCTACGTGTAATTTACATTGAACAAAACTACATATGGAAAATTAAAAAAGTAGAATAAGTGTCCTTAGACACAGGAATTTCTTCCTTTTTATTCTTCTCTAAAAAATCCTCATATATCTTCAAGATATCTTAGACTTCATCATTATCTAGGCTAGATGTACTCTTGGATACAACAAGTAACCTTGTGATAGAATCTTCTAAGTAAACTAGAAAATCCTTGCTCTTGTCCATGATTCTTTGTAGTTTATCCAAGATGACTTGAAATTTAATTAATTTGTCAATGGAGTCCAGTGTGAAAGTACCTATTTCATTCTTTGTTTGGAGCAAAGATGTAAATTATTGAATAATAGTCTCCATAGGGAGAATTTCTTGAGAATCATTTTTAACTTGACAGGGGAGTTTTCCAATTTTCTTGGCAATATCTAACATCTTATTATCACACATATCTTCAATTTCTTCAAGATATTTAACTAGATTATCAATAACTTCTCTTTTATTCTTCATAGCTTCCCTGTATTCAATGAACATTTTCCTATTTGGAATGAAATTCTACTCAACCAAAATCTCCAGTTTGAATTTGTGAAGTTGAGTCCATGTATCAATATCCTTTCCAAGCAACTCCAAATCTTGAGTGAGTAATTTAATTATTTTTTGAATTTCTATTTTCATTTCACTCAAGTTCTTGAAAAATCCAATGGTAGAATGCAACATTTGTGTACCTTATGTTGTTAATCTCTCAACCCAAGCATTGACTACATGACCCTAAGATCCAATTTTTTTTGCAAGTTGAATATCTCTTTTAGTATTTTCATGCACAATAGGATTAATGGACTTAGAAGGTTGGGTGATTTTTAGTAAAGTAGAAGTTAGCTATTCCACTTATACTTTGATTTGATCTTTGACCTTCTTATCCTTATCATATGTCTCGATCAAGGAAGCCATTGCTACTTGTAAATATTCCTTTGCACCTTCATGAGTTTATTTTTTGAGATCTATTCATCCCACTATATATTTGTATACTTGAATATCCTCAATGTTTCTATCTTTGGGAGGTACTACAACTTTAGCATACTTATGCCTAGATTCAAAAAATACCCTTGAAGTAGTTTTGGCCTTATTTTCTATTTTGGGCTTTATTGACACAAGTTGACCAAAATCAAAATCTTCTAGAGCCATTGGTCACTTCTTCTTCTTGGGTGTTTGTGATACCATCCAAGGAAGAAGAGGAGATGGATCTCCTTGGACAAAGGATGTTAAAGCTTGGGAAACTTGTGGAGGGACAATGGATTCTGAAGTAAGTAGAATGGAAGGCAATGTGACAGAAGTATCTGGTAATGGGGTTGACACCAATGGAATTGTAATAACAATAGGTGGAGATTGGGTTAGAGTAACCACCACTTTAGTTATTATAGACATTTTGGACACTAGAGTGGTAGAAACCTGAGTTATCATCTTTGAGGAAGGTATAGATATAAATTTGTCCATATCTTGTTGGGTGAAATACAAATTAGTCAGGGATTCCAATGACTTTGAAGGATTGGGTAGATTTGATAATGAATCAAAAAATTGGTCCAGTGTACCTTGTGAAGGAACTTGAAAAAATGTGGCACTAAGAGATGAATATGGAGGTGAAAGAATAAATTGAGAAGGAACACGAATAATTTGTATAGTGGTACTCATGGGATGAACTATGGAAAATATTACCTATAAAACTATGGCTTGAAAAGTTTTAGTGAAAGGAACCTCTAATTGAATAGTCTCTACTTGTATATGCTATTCAAGCACTGGCTAAGACACTTGTGATGTTATTAATTGAGGTGGTGCCTCACTTGTGATTGGGACTTATTTTTTCTCCACTTGAGCACTTTCCTTGACACTTGATTCTTTGCCTTTCTTCTTTCCTTTACTAATAAACACAAATTTTGGCTTTTGTCTGGAAGTAGAGGGATCCTCTTTATTTTTGGTTCTTATCTCCTCTCATTTCTTAGCAGTTTATTCATCATACTCCTCCTTAGAACTAGTCTTAGAATGTTTTAACTTAATTCCTTTGGATTCCAACCAAGTATTAGTTTTTGCAAGAATAGGTTGAAATCTATCTCTAATGGAAATGGATTCTTGAACTGACCACTGGATAGAAGGGAGAGGAGTTGAAGCCACTTGATTTTCCTAATACAATGGATACAATACATTACCATCATCTATCAAATCCCAAGAATATTTGCTGACTCTAAATTAACAATCTGATCAGTAATAAGGTGACTATAATCAAGTTTCCTTATATCTTCATTAGTTTTGCATTTTTCCCAAATATCTTCAATTCTATGTACATGAGTGATATTATGTTTGAGCCTCTCCATCATTCTATAATCAAAGTTTTCTCTACTTTTGATTTTTTTAAGTGTAATCCATTACATCTCAATTTTCATAGTCTTAACCTTTGGAGTAGTGTAAATTGTGTATCAACCAATATTAATTGTAAATTTGAAACCTCTCTTATGAGCATTTGATTTTTTTTATGAATGTTCATCACTTGTCTGCACATTTCCATTAGTATTAGTTTATCACTTGGGTATCTAGGTAGCATGTAAGGTTGTTCATCAAATATTCCTACCTTGATGCATGTAAAATTTTGGAATTGAAATAAAATACATCTAACCCTATTAACCTGTGTCCATGCCTGATCTAAAACTCTCTTCTTTTCAACTTCTTTATCAAGAGTGTAGATGAATGTATAGAAAAAAGCATCATTAAATATCTTGTAATGTTTGACACTTTATTTTAGGGCTAGATGTGGAAAGTTCTCATATACAAGAACATTTTTCCTTTCATTGATAGAATTTAGACCCAACAAAGACTTCATGTTGGCTACAACATACACTAGATATGAAGTCATATAAAACTTGAGTGAAGAAGCTACTTCATGGAGCTGATGATAAATAGCATTGCTAATCTTTTTACCCTAAAAGATTCTTTGCTTATTTATTTTAATAACCAAAATGTATTGATACATCCATTTTTGAAAAATGTTTGAAACAGACAACCCTTTCACTCTGCTAAGGAGAGTAATCAAATCCCTTATCTCCACCAGAAGGTCACTACGATACAAATACTTGGGCCATCTAGCAATGGTGGGTAGAGGAATCTTGAGCCATTTGGTATTGATATGTTTTTTACACTTATCAAGATCTCTGTCATAATATTATTGAGCTGAATCCATAGTTAAATCATAATTTTCCTTAATCTTGGAAAGGTGAAAAATCTTATCAAAATATTCCTCATCAAGGTGAATGATCACCTTTCCTTCTAAATCTTTGACTGATTTGATTTCCTTATCAAAGTGTGCTTCCATGGTCAAGATGAACTCAGAATCATGTGATGATACTATAAATGTAGAAGCCAAATGAATTTCACTATTAAGTATTGGCTGCATATGAGATGCAATGGGTTATCCTCCTAATCTCTATAAAAATTCAGCCATGTCTACATGACCAATTTTTGTATCTCTAATTTGATCTACATTTGAATCAACTAAAGATAACGGGAAGGCACCCTGATACTTTTATTTCATTTTATTTTTATTTAGAGAGATGTCTATTATTGATTGGATGGCTGCAAGTAAGAAAATTTAATTATCTAGAGTTGGCATTTTTCATCTTTTTTCAAAAAAAGTAGGGTTAGAGAAAAATAATGCTTTTACATGATGTATAGGGAAGGTTGTGTAGTTCAGAAAAATTATCCAAATTGCATGAAAGGTGAATCACTTTAGTGTAATTCAAATAATTTTCTCTAAACTACATGGGAAAGGTTGGTGTAATTTAGAGAAAATTCTCTGATTTACATGGGAAAGGGGTTTAGTGAGCTTAAATGCATTTCAAAAAAAATCTTCAAAGTGCATCTAATGATGTGCACTTTAGAGAATTTTTTAAAAAATGCATGGGAATGTGCTTTGTAATTATGTACTTCAGAGAAAAATCTCTGAAGTACACTGAAGAATGTGTATTTTCCCTTCATGTATTTTGGGGAAAATCTTTGAAGTGTACGAAGGGCATTGGGTCTAAAAATATATGAAACCTAAAATGACCAAAAAAACAAAAAAAATAGAATAAAAACACAAAAAAAGTAAAAAACAATAAAAAAGGAGACTTACCTGGAATTAAAAAAATTTGACCAAAACAAGATGTTATGCATGAAACTAATCAAACCAGCAAATCCAATTGACCATGAGGACGATAAGGAAATATACATGAGATCAAAAATGGTGAATGGGGAAAAAAAATGGTTAAAATGAAATTACTAGGGTTAAATATATATAAAAAGAGTAATTAATTCAAAATTAATTACCATTGATATGGTGGGTCCTAGGTGTGAGTTCAGAGAAATTTCTAAAATTTACATATGTAATCTCAGAAAAATTCTTTGAATTTGCATATGCAATCTCAGAAAAAATCTCTAAATTTGCATATGCAATCTCAAAAAAATTCTATGACTCAACAAAAAGAGCAACAAAACATATGCAAAATTAAGAAAATTCATTGACTTTGCACAAAATAAAATAAAGTGTAATTTGAAGAAAATTCTTCAAACTGCACAAAAATAAAATTCCCTCAAAATATCAACTTTCTTGGAAAAAAAATGTAAAGAAGTAGAGATTTACCTCATTTTGTGTGCTTAGAGATAATGGGCTATGAAACAGACAAGTTTCATAGGGGTTATCCCATGAATTGAGCCTACTAAATTCAAGGATAATAGCTAGCTATGACTGGAGAATTTCCTTCAATCATTCTTTGAAATTCTTAAAGGAAAGAGAATCCCAGAACTCTTAGTGCCTTTCTCCATTGGCCCATGGATTCAAGTGACAGACAAGATGAAATACATATATATATACACACACACACACACACAAATATATATAAAATGTACAAACTTATCTGGAACTTTACTGAGTGAAATTTTTTAGATGTTACCCACTATAGGGTAGTGGTAATGGTGTTCCACTCAGGTATGCTAAGAAGAAACTATGTTCTCCATTGAGTTGGTGAATGAGAAAAGGACCCCTCCATAGAGAATCAAATTTTCCATGCATTCCTTTTGGCTCTCTTCTTTTGTCCCATAAGAAGACTAGATCCCCAACTCAAAATTCTCATGATTTAGCTTTTTTTAAAAAAAATTTCCTCAATGTGACTTTGATGTTCTGCAATACAGTCCACTACCTCTGTACATTACTCCTTTATCTTGATAAGGTACATAATACACTTGTCTAAGGACCTTTCAAATGTTTCATATTCAATTGCCTTATCCAATTTGAGAGTTGGTAATTCTAATGTCATTGGTATTTCTACATTCAATCCATACAGAATTTGAAAAGGAGACATACCAATTTCTCACTTAGGAGTGATACGATCATCCCATAATGAATCATACAATGCTTTATGCCATGTCCTCTGATTATCTTCTACCAAATTCTTGATGACATTTACTAAATTCTTATTACTTGACTTGGATTGACCATTTCCTTGAGGGAAGTAATCAGAAGTATGAGACAAGATGATTCCATATTCAAAACAAAATTGAGTCATCTCATGGGATGTGAAATAGGCAACATTATCAATTACAATTTTTCTTGGCACACCAAATCATGTGATGATATTCTCTTTGAGGAAGTTAGAAACAACCTCTAAAGTGGCATGTTGGTTGGAATTACTTCCACCCACTTGGTGAACTAATCCATAGTCGTGAGAACATGACTATGACCTTCACTTGACAATGGGTTCATTACACTAATGTAATCAATACCCCATTGCTGGAAAGGTTCTTTAATGACTATAGGATTGAGAGGTAAGGCTACTAACTTGGGTTTCCCCACAAACTATTGGCACTTATCTCATTTACACACCTAAGTGTATGCATCCTAAAAAAGTGTTAGCCAATAATGTCTAGCTTTTAAGATATTGTGAGCTATGATCAGGGCTAAAAAATATCCTCCACATGCTAAATCATGAAAAGATTCCAACAACTTGTCTTATTGTGCCTTATCTACACATCTTAGAATGATTCCATCAATGTTCTATTTATATAAACCATTGTCCCAAAGGACAAATTTTTCAGCCTTGAGCTTGATTGTCCTCTTCTCTTTGTGAGACAAATGTTCTGTACATTCTCATATGTGAGAAAATGAGCAATGTTATAATACCATTCATTCATTATGATCACGATCAAGACTATGGGAAGATCTTTTATGTCTTCTTCATTATTAGGTGCTTCTTCTAAATTGGTCTCTACCATGAGTTAACACAAACCTTTTCCATGTACAATTTTTGTAGGCTTGATCTCCATATCATATTCTTGGATTTTACTGATCCAATTACCTCTTTTACCTCCAAATTCTTGTTGAGTCAAAATAGACTTAACAGTAGAATCTGTTACTAATGTAATGGTGTGAGAATTGAGGATGTAGTACCTAAAATGCTTGATTGCTTTCACCACTACACATGCATGTTTTTCCATGGATGAATATTTGAGCTCATGATATTTCAAAGAGTAGCCCATGAATGTTATAGGATATTTAATCCTTTCTTTATTTGGTTGTACCAAGATTGTAGATAAGGTATGCTTAGAATCATAACTATACATAATGAAGTTCTTGGTATAATCAGGACACACTAGGATAAGAACAAGTTCAATGGCTTCCTTAATTTCATGAAAAACATTTATTCCATCCACATTTCAATGAAAATTTTATTTTCCTTTCATCATATCGATAATGTGGCATGTCTTCTCAGCAAAATCAAGAACAAATCTCTACGAGAAATTCACCTTCCCAAAGAAGGAATGAAATCCTTTCTTACTTGACGGAAAAGTAATATTTTGAATTTATTTGACCCATTTAGGATCAATCTTGATCCCTTTATTAGATACAATGTGTCTAAAGAGCTTACATTCTGTAACCCCAAAAATAGATTTCTTAAGATTAAGGGATATCCCATGCTCAAATCATCTCTCAAGCACTTGCTGTAAATGGTCAAAATGATCTTGATGATTTTTTAAGAAAATGGTTAAGTCATCTAGATAAGCCACAATAAACTTATCGATTATATCTTGAAAATCCAAGTCCATATCCATCTAGAAAGTATCACCAGCATTGATTAATCCAAAAGGCATTTTATAATACACAAAAGTACCCCATGGAGTAGTGAAGGCCATCTTATGTTGATCTTCATCACAAACCTCCACTTGATTTATATGCTGAGAAACCATCTAGCATAGACAACATCTGTAAACCTGTAACAATTTGTAATACTTGGTCCATTATTGGTAGTGGGTAATTATCCTTAAGTGATAATTGATTCAAATTTCAAAGTCAACACAAATGTAGATCTCGCCATTATTTTTCCTCATAGGAACAATATTTTGTATCCATGTCGAGTGATGTATAGGAAAGATAATGTTAGAATTCAATGTATTTTGAATTTCAACAAGAATGGTACCTAATATTTTGGGATTATACTACTATTTTTGCTTGTGAGGCTGAGATCCTGGCTTGAGAGGAATATCATGTTACACTTCCTTAGGTTGAAAAGTTTTTAGATCAGCATATGAATATGCTAATACATCAATATACTAACATAAAAGAGTCACCAAATTTTCTCTTTCTTCTGATGAGCAACATTTCCCAATATTTATCATTTTGGGGTCACTCTTTATTCCTATATTAACTTTCTCAATTTTTGTAGATGAATCAGATTCTGATTGTTGATATTTGATAAATCAATCATGCTTATTAAAAAGTTTTTCTAAAGATACCAACCCTTTGGGAATCTTATTCCCTTTTAGCTACAAGATTTCTTCACCAGTTTCTTCATTAACTTCAAAATTTGATTCCTGAGTGGAATCACTTCCTTCAAAATACAACTCACTAAAATTTTACACCTTCTCCAAAAATGAGATGAATTTCTCATCATTATTAAAAACCTACCAATGATTAAAATTATCAAGAATATTGGGTCAAAAAACCAACTTAATAGTATACTTGTTTCCTTGAAAATCTTTGTGAAGAATTAGGAGAGTGGCTGAAATAGCTAATGAATTAGCTCTATCATTATATTCTCTTGGAACCGCTCATATATTGAACTTATCAAAACTTTCCATGCAATCCCAAACTTTATTGTGATAATTCCTTATTCTTTCATTCTTCATTTGATATAGATTCCTAACTTGGCAAATGATTAACTCAACATCACCTTGTGCATGAAGATTTTTGATTCCTTTCTTTCATGCAACTTCTATTCCTAATAACAAGGCCTCATAATCAGTAGTATTATTAGTATTATCAAATTGTAACTTAAAAGAGAAAGGGAAGACTTTTTATTTTGGGCATATGAGAACTATCTCAACTCTAGATCTAGTTGAAGAGCAACTGCTATCAAATTCCAAAGTCCAAACATCATTTGAACTCTCAACCTTAATAGTGTCAAAATCCAAATTCTCTTCATCTGAAGAGGGAAACTCTTCTATTTTTTGATCTTTTTTTGAAATATCATTTGAATATATTGGATATTCATCTATAGTCAATAAATACATACCCATTCTATAAGTTTCAAAAAGAATTTGGACTTTTGGGTATTCATTCTTTGTTATAGTATAATTCACTTACTTCTCTGGGTGAAGTTTTTGCATAACAACCTTAACATGTATCCTATCCTTAGACCAATCCATATTAATTTCTCCTCCAACATATTTGTAAAATTTATATCTAAATAGAACTCCATATGAGGCTAGAACATCAGCCACTAGAACTATCATTTTGATCTTTTTCTTTGGAAACACATCAAATGCAAATTGTGCATCCTTGATTTGGCCTATGAGAGGTACTTGTTTGGTTTCCATTGAGAATCAATGACCAAAATTATTTATCAAGGTTATCCCCAAGATAGTAGCCACCTTGGTAGGCATCACATTATCAAAATCACCTGAATCAATAACACAATTATTGAGCTTATAACCATTGACAAACAAGGAAATATAGAAAGGTTCTATTTTTCTAGAATTAGATGCAAGAGTTACAACCAAGTTATTTTGATTTGGTTTTGGCTTAGGGTTCATTGGTACACTCTTAGTCAAATTTTGATCTAAATTGATCCCTTTGCTCTTTACAAATTTTACCAATCTTTTAAATTGATCAAGATTTGATTAGAGGTACTTTGCCTCTAACATTTGGATTTTAGTCTTATTGGCATGATCAATGATATCAAAAGCTAGATATGGGGTAGCCAAGGAAGACAAAACATTTTCATTTTTAGGTTTCAGGCTTTGAGCACTAGGTCTAGATATTGAAGGAGAAGAGGTAGAATTATGAGGATTACTTGTTTATCCACCACCCTATCCTTTGGTTGAACTGGCAAAGGATTTCCTCTTTTGGCAATTGTAACCTCCTTTCATGGTTCATCTTTGGGTTTGGTTTTATCAACATTTTATTGTTGATTTAGATGAATTTGAGAATGAGTAAAGATGGCATAAGATTCACCATGTATGTCTTCCTCTTATTCATCATCATCTTCTTCAAAGTTCAGAAACTTGATATCAGAGTCACCAGCTTCTCCCTCTTTATCTCCTATAAAAGGATTAACATCGTCTTTAGGAACATATTCTAGCTCTAAAACATCATCATTCTTAGGTTCCAACCAGTTAACTATTGCATTATCTAGTAGTGCCTTCAGTGCAAGCCTTGCTTGTGGTGGAGGAAGCTTATTCTAATTCTAATTTCTAACAACATTATTGGAATAATTTGAAGCATTTGAATATATTCTTCTTGGAACATCCTTGTCTAAAGGAAAATACATGCCTTGAGACATTTGCTTCTTAAGCGCAAGTAACTCATTTGCTTTTTTTTGAACCATGGGATCTGTAGTGCTAGGAGAAGGTGAATTTGTAGAAGGCTACCCTCTAGACTTAATAGAATTATTTCTCACCTTCCATGCTAGAAACAAATCATCTTCTATTTCAGTGGCTAAACTTTGAGCAACATCAAGATCAGTTGGGGATACTCTTCGTAAAATAAAAATCACTTTAAGAAATTAAGAATTGATGAAGAAGCACTTTAGATTATTAGGGGAAGGTCGAGCAACTCCTAGAATCCTATTCCTCAACTTGTTAAACTTTACCACAAACTCATGCATAGGCTCATGTGTTTCCTTCTTCATTTGTAGAAGCTGAGCCAAGAAGGCATGAACATCTTCTATAGGTTTGAACCTTACCTCAAAATTAGTCTTGAGTGTAGCCTAATTAATAATATCACCAGTTTCAAGATGATAGAACCAATTAGCAACAACACCTTAGGGTGTTTCTAAAAACAATATTATAGAAACATCTTCGTGCTTCAATTCAAGAACTTCACATGTAATGTAGAATGCAACAATATGTTCATCTGGATGCTTCTTGCCATCACCATAAATCTTGGGAATTTTTTTCCATGAGCCATGAGGTAGTTCATGAGATGGTGGTTCCAATTTAAAGGACCAAAAGCAGTCCCCCATGGACCTTGAGCTGCCATTCTTTTTGGATTATATGGAGGTATGACAAACCTTTTCAAAGACAAAATAGGTAAAAATCTATGAATTTTGGAAGTTTCTCCTAGTATAGGAGATCTTGTATTTGTAGGTGAAAAAATTCTTATATGTTGAAGAGGTGACCTTACATGTGCTGATAAAAGATCAAAGTTGTGTTCTTGCAATAACTCAAATGTTGGATCAATGAGTCCTGCTACCCTTCTACTATTAGTATAACTTTGTTTCACTATAATTTAAAAGCACTCAGAAAGAAAAGAGATTAATCTATAGTAACTTAGTAGCAAATAATAAGGTGTTGTTCTATTTCAATCGAGTGAGTGTAAAGTTCAATTGCTTGTTTAATTCTCCAATAGAGTCACCAAAAACTATTGGGTGAATATTTTTTTACTAACATAATGGTAGAAAAATTTCTATGTCAACCATAGTACGATGAGATAAAATCTCTCCTCAAGACAAGGGGAGGCTCCCTTTTATTGTTAACTAACATAACACTTAACTATTTACACTTATTTACAATAATTTTATCATAGTGGATATTGTCATATCATCCAATTCTCTTTTTTAAATTTTATGTTCAATCACAAACTTCTTTCCATTCTTTTTGATATACTTTGAAAATCTGAGATCACTTGATAAACCAAATATAACCAATTTTTAGATTTGTTAGCCAAAAGATTGACAAGAATAATACCAACAGAGTAAACTTAAAAGATAGAATAAAGTGCATCCCAAAGTATTCACCTTATTTAAAAAAAAGATTAAAATTATCAAAGAATAATAACTGATAGTTCAAAATCTCCTCAATAATTCACCTTCAATGATGACCACAAATCCATAAACTAATAAGTAGCTCAAAGACTCCAAAATCAGCTTTCTGGCACCTTTTATCTTATAGAAATTTCATACCACAATTCAATCAGCTCATAAGAGAGTGTAATGGAAAAGATATAATAACATATCCAACACACCACAAGTTTATCTCAATATAAAGATTGAAATATCACGTGATTTTTTTTATATTGAATGAAAATCAAGATTTACAATATGAACACAAAGTTTCATAATTGTTTCTCAATTCAACAACATTTCTCCTTTATATCAATTGGTGATCATTTATACAAATAACATCCTCCTATTTATATAGAGTAGCTATGAACAAAAATATGAAAACCATAAACACATTGACTTATTCATTGACAAAGTCCTATTTAACTTGGGAATGTGTACTTCTCCTACGTGTAATTTACATTAAACAAAACTACATATGAAAAATTACAAAAGTAGACTAAGTGTCCTTAGACACAATAATTTATTCCTTTTTATTATTCTCTAAAAATTCCTCATATCTCTTCAAGATAGCTTGGACTTCATCATTATTTGGGCTGGATGTACTCTTGGAGATGGCAAGTACCCTTGTGATAGAATCTTCTAAGTTAATTGGAAAATCCTTGCTCTTGTCCATGATTCTTTATATTTTATCTAAGATGAGTTGAAATTTAATTAATTTGTTTAAGGATTCAAGTGTGAAATACCTATTTTAGTCTTTGTTTAGAGCAAATATGTAAATTCTTGAATAACAGTCTCTACAAGGAAAATTTCTTAAGAATCATTTTTAACTTGACAGGGGAGTTTTCCAATTTTCTCTGCAAGATCTAACATCTTATTATCACACATATCTTTATCTTCTTTGAGATATTTAACTAGATTCTTGAGAACTTCTCTTTTATTCTTCATAGCTTCCCTGTATTCAATGAACATTTTTTAATTTGGAATGACCTTCTACTCAACCAAAAGCTCTAGTTTGAATTTGTGAAGTTGAGTCCATGTATCAATATCCTTTTCAATCAAATCCAAATCTTGAGTGAGTGATTTAATTGTTTTTTGAATTTATATTTTCATTTCACTCAAGTTCTTCAAAAATCCAATGGTAGAATGCAACATTTATGTACCTTGTGTTATTAATCTCTCAACCCAAGTATTGACTACATGACCTTGAGATCCAATTTTTTATGTAAGTTGAATAGCTCTTTCAATATTTTAATGCACAATAGGATCAATGGAATTAGAAGGTTGGGTGATTTTTAGTAAATCAGAAGTCAACTATTCCACTTGTACTTTGAGTTGATATTTAACCTTCTTATCCTTATCATATCTCTCAATCAAGGAAGCCAATACTACTTGTAAATCTTCCTTTACAAATTCATGAGTTTTTTTCTTGAGATCTATTCATCCCACTACATATTTAGATGCTTTAATATCCTCAATGTTTCTATCTTCAGGAGGTACTATAACTTCAACATACTTATGCCTAGATTCAAAAATTATTGAAGACGTAGTTTTGACCTTCTTTGCTATTTTGGGATTTATTGACACAAGTTGACCAAAATCAAAATCTTCTAGAGCCACTACTCACTTCTTCTTCTTAGATGTTTGTGATGCCATCCAAGGAGGAAGAAGAGATGGATCTCCTTGGACAAAGGATGTTAAATCTTGGGAAACTTGGTGAGGGACAATAGATTGTGAAGTAAGTAGAATGGAAGGCAATGTGATGGAGGTATTTGGTAATGGAATTGACACTAATGGGATTGTAATAACAAGTGGAGTTTGGGTTGGAGTAACCACCCCTTTATTTCTTATAAACATTTTGGACACTAGAGTAGTAGGAACCTGAGTTGTCATCTTTGAGGAAGGTATAGACATAAATTTGTCCATATCTTGTTATGTGAAATATAAATTAGTTGGGGATCCCAATGACTTTGAAGGACTAGGTAGATTTGACAATGAATCAAAAACTTGGTCAAGTGTACCTTGCGAAGGAACTTAAAAAAATGTGGTACTAGAAATTGTAGATGGAGGTGAAAGAAAATCTTAAGAAGGAACATGATCAATTTGTATAGTGGTACTCATGGGATTAACCATGGAAAATGTTACCTGTGAAACTATGGATTGAGAATTTTCAGCCAAAGGAACCTTTTATTGAATAGTCTCTACTTGTATAGGTTATTCAAGCACTGGTTGAGACACTTATGATGTTGTTGATTGAGGTGGTGCCTCACTTATTATTGGGACTTCTTTTTTATCCAATTTATCACTTTCCTCGACACTTGATTCTTTGCCTTTATTATTTCCTTTACTAACAAACACAAATTTTGAATTTTGTCTTGAAGTAGAGGGCTCCTCTTTATTTTTGGTTCTCAACTCCTCTCATTTCTTAGCAGTTTCTTCATCATACTCCTCAGAACTAGTCTTAAAATGTTTCAACTTAATTCCTTTGGATTCCAAACAAGCATTAGTTCTTGCAAGAATAGGTTAAAATATATCTCTAATGGAAATGGATTATTGAACTGGTCATTAGATAGAAGGGAGAGGAGTTGAAGCCACTTGATTTTCCTCATAAATAGATCCAATACATTACCATCATCTAGCAAATCCCCAAGAATATTTGCCTACTCTAAATTGACAATATAATTAGTAATAAGGTGACTATAATCAAGTTTCTTTATATCTTCATTAGTTCTACATTCTATCCAAATATGTTCAAAATTATGTACATGAGTGATATTACACTTGAGCCTCTCCTTCATCATTTTGTAATCAAAGTTTTCTCTACTTTTGAATTTTTAAAGTGTAATCCACTACATAGTTTCCATAATATTAGCCTTTGGAGTAGTGTAAATTGTGTACCAACCAATACTAATTGGAAATTTGAAACCTCTCTTGTAAGCATCTGATTGTTTTTATGCATGTTTATCACTTGTCTGCACATTTCCGTTAGTATTAGTTTATCACTTGGGTATCTGAGTAGCATGTAAGGCTATTCATCAAATCCTCCTACCTTGATGTATGTAAAAGTTGGTAATTTCAAGAAAATACATTCAACCCTATTAACCTATGTCCATGCCTAATATGAAACTATCTTCTTTTCAAGTTCTTTATCAAGAGTGCAGATGAATGTATAGAAGAAAGCATCATTAACTCTCTTGTAATGCTTGACACTTTATTTTAGAGTTAGCTATGGATAGTTCTCATATATAAGAACATTTTTACTTTCACCAATAGAATTTAGACCCAAGAAAGACTTCATGATGGCTACAATATACACTAGATATGAAGTCATATAAAACTTGAGTGAAGGAGCTACCTCAAAGAGCTGATGATAAATAACATCACTGATCTTCTTACCCCAAAATATTATTTGCTTATTTCTTTTAATAAACAAAATTTATTGATAAATCCATTCTTAAATTTTTTTTGAAACAGAAAACCCTTTCACTCTACTAAGGAGAGTAATCAAATCCCCTATCTCCTCCAGAAAGTCACTAGATACAAATACTTTGGCCATCTATCAATGGTGGGTTGAGGAGTCTTGAGCCATTTGGTATTGATATGTTTTTTAAATTTCTCAAGATCTCTATCATAATATTCTTAAGCTGAATCCATAGTTAAATCATAATATTCCTCAATCTTGGGAGGGTGAAAAATCTTATCAAAATATTCCTCATCAAGGTGAATGATCCCCTTTCCCTCTAAATCCTTGACCGATTTGCTTTCCTTATTAAAGTGTGCTTCCATGGTCAAGATGAACTCAGAATCATGTGCTGATACTTGAAATGCAACAACCAAATGAATTTCACTGTTAAGTATTGGCTGTATATGAGGTGAAATGGGTTTTCTTCCCAATCTTTGTAAAAAAACAACCATGTCCACATGACCAATTTTTGTATCTCCAATTTGATCCACATTTGAATCAATTGCAGATAATGGGAAGATACCCTAATACTTATACTTCATTGTCTTCTTATTTGGAGAGATGTTTGTCATTGATCAGATGGATGCAATTAAGAAAATTTAATTATACAGAGTTGGCATTTTTCATCTTTTTTTGAAAAAAATAGGGTCAGAGAAAAACAATGCTTTTACATAATGTATAGGGAAGGTTGTGTAGTTTAGAGAAAATTCTCTAAACTTCATGAAAGGTGAATCACTTTAGTGTAATTCCAATAATTTTCTCTGAATTACACGGGAAAGGTTGGTGTAATTCAGAGAAAATTCTTTGATTTACATGGAAAATGGGTTCAATGAGGTTAAATGCATTTTAGAGAAAAATGTTTGAAGTGTATCTAATGACATGTACTTCAGAGAAATTTTTCTAAAATGCATGGGAATGTGCTATGTAATTACGTACTTTGAATAAAAATCTCCAAAGTGCACCAGGGAATGTGTATTTTCCCTTCATGCATTTTAGGGAAATCTTCAAAGTGTATGAAGGGCATTGGGTCTAAAAATATATGAAACCCTAAAACAACAAAAAACACAAAAATAAATAGAATAAAAACACAAAAAATTGAAAAATAATAAAAAGGGATACTTACCTAAAAAAAAAATAAATTGACCAAAATAAGGTGTTATGTATGAAACCAATCAAACCAGTAAATCCAATTGACCATGAGGATGACAAGGAAATATGCACACGAGCTCAAAAATGGTGAATGAGAAAAAATATGTGGTTAAAATGAAATTACTAAGGTTAAATATATATAAAAAGAGTAATTAATGTGAAATTAATTACTGTCGAGATGGCGGGTCCCAAGTGTGAGCCCGAGGAAATTTACTGAATTCATATATGAAATCTCAAAAAAAAAATCTAAAATTTCATATGCAAACTTAGAAAAATTCTCTGAATTTTCATATGCAATCTTAGAAAAATTCTTTTACTTAACAAAAAAATCAACAAAACATATGCAAAATCAAGAAAATTCATCAACTTTGCACAAAATAAAACAATGTGCAATTCAGAGAAAATTCTCTGAATTACACAAAAATAAAATTCCCTCAAAAGATCAAATTTATTGGGAAAAATAAATGCAAAGAGGCATATATTTACCTCATTTTGTGTGCTTAGAGATAATGGGATATGAAATGAATAAGTTTCGTAGAGGTTATCCCATGAATTGAGCCTGCTAAATTCAAGGATAACAATCATCATTTTTTTCACTTTCAAAATCAACATTTGAAAATATAACAATTTAATTTTCACAAGAAGATGGAGTTGTATATGCATTTATACTTTATGCTTTGTTCAAAACATCATCATATGTAAAATTAATGTAATTAGGATGCAACTCAAGAGATATACAATTTTTCATTTTCATTATGTAATGGAATTTTAATTTTATTCGCTTTATATTATGAAATGTGAAAAATAGACATAGAAAACATTTTTTATAACCTAAGAGTATAATCAAAGATAAGATCACCAATAAGGGATTCATTTGGAATTATATTGTTAGTTTATTTCACAAGGATTTAAGAGAAATAATATAAGAGGTAAGAGAAGAACATTCATCTACATTTTTATTTTTAGTACATTGATCATATCTTGAATATTATTCTTCATTATCATCATTACAAAAATATTTATTATCATCATTATACACAATCATGTTTTTAATTAGCGTCTAACATAAAATCTTGATAGTTAATCCATTCATTATTATAATTATAAGGAATGCCTAAGAATTCAACAATGAGATGAGGAGGTAGAGATTATTTTTAGCCATTTTAAATTTTATGAAGACTAAAATGATAACAATAGGTGAGAGAGAAAAAAAAATTATAACAAATAATACAACATAAGGAGAGTAATTTTTTATTTGAAACCCTTGATAAAAAATTAGAAAAAAAACCTAAGGAAAACTAGGGTTTGTAAAATTCAACAAACAAAGTGGGTTCACCAATATGTTTTATAAAATATGGGATCAAGGAATATTAATATATTAAGATGAACTCTTGATTAAAATAAATTTTAAATAAATAAGCATTCACATATAAATTTAATTTTTAAAAATATGATCAATTAGGGTTTTTAAACCAAAAACATAAAGGGAATATGAACACTTATTTGTAAAATAGATACACATATATGTAGATGACTGTAACTAATTGTAATATATATTGAGATTCTTTTGGATTTATATTAGTTGTATATTTTACTAACTGAGATGCAACTGGTGGATTTGGATAGCTACAACCTATGGCCTTACCCTTAGGGCATGACTTTGTCTGTGATAACTATGAAGTAAATCTATGAATTGAGGAACTATACAAAACTGACTGTATATGTGTTTGATCTTTTGAAAATATGTGATCATGTATTATATCCCATGTTTATCTTCTCTTTTTCTAAAAACCCTAGCAAGGTCCTATATGCATAGATGAGACATAAAATTGGGACAATAAGTAGAGGTTTGAGTCGAGATATCCTAAAAACCCCTTATAATTGAGTGTTACCTACATATCCAATACTCCAAAGAGGGCCTCAGACTATATGTAGTTCTCCTTTTAATTTATGTGTGTGACTAGATCATATGCATTGTGAATCTAACATCTATTTCACCTTAGACCCTCTTTAGTCAAAAAATGTAATTTAGTTGTAATGATATAGACTTTAGATATTTAAAATGCATGCACTGAGTTTGCTTTCATTAAATTATGCTTGCTAGGTGGGTAAGTGCTAGATGTCAAATGCCTTTAAGGGATTTATAAATATAATACTTATAATTCACATTTAAAAACTTAGTCGCTCATAAAATTTACTCAAAAGGAATAAAATACTCATAAAAGGAGACCCAAATGAAAAATGACTTGAAATAAGGAAAAAAAATATGCTAGGATAAGACTGGGCTATAAAGAGTAATTTTATCTAAAAGTAAGAAAACAATAAGATTTAAAGAGGTAATAGGCTAGGGATCCTTATGACACACAAGAATTTGAATAAAATAATAACACTTGTGAAATCCAAAATGAAATATCAATGTAAGGACAAGAGGAAAATATATAAGATTAATACAAGATGCACCAATAAAGTCTTATTCAATATTAGGAGCTTATAGATGTAAAGTCATGAAAAATCATAGTACTTGTGTTGCTTAACCAAATTTGGTTGTCTATAGAAACTACATCTTTGAACTTTGAAAAGTGTGCATGTAAAAGAAATTATAACTTTGAACTTTGAAAAAGTTCATGAACAAAATCATACCTTTTGAGATTTTGAAATATTTATATGTAAACATGAGCAAACATCATGCCTCTAAATCTATACCAAGTGATTTACAATGCCATGCACCTATATACTCAATTGTAACCATATTTTCAACTTTTAACTTTGATCTTATAACTGTTTTGAACATGGCCATGTATATGCATTCAAATGTGTATTAATATGTACTTAGATTTTTTTTTAAAGTGAGTGAATGTGCATGTCATATGCCTTAATAATTTATATCAATGTTTTAATATATATCTTATGTTTAATTTATGAATTACTTTTAATATTTGAAAACCTATATTTTATATCTTTGCACCCTATACTCTAGCTGAAATCTAATTTATATCTATTCAAGGTTACTTAGATATCTAAGATAATCCCACTTTATTTCCCCCATTTTGAGATGAGGTATGTAGCCTATAATTTACTCATCTAAAAATAAGATTAACTATATCATGTGATATCATTTTGTCATCATGTAAAGGGTATGTCATCATAGTAATGTAATTATCATTGAAACATGATGTAAGATAATGGATGTGAATCCTATAACTGTCATGTCTAGATATATATAGCACTGAGATAAACTATAATGTAACCATATCTAAAGTAGATTACATAGTGAAAATGCATGATATGTATCGTGGCACCAATGATCAAGATAAACAAGCAAACCAAACATAACACACAATGTCATGTAATTTCATATGATATGGTTAAGGGACACATATAATGAACATAAATAGATCTTAAAAAACAAGGGAAAATATTTCACATAAAGGATATCAACAATGTCACAAATAAGGGACATTTTAAAATGTCACACAAAATAATAGGGACAAGGGTTAGAAGCAATGGACATGTTCAAATTCACACAAGTAAATATTGTACACATAACGCGAAGGTCCAAAAGCATTGAATGTGTTCAAAGGTCATACATATGAAGCAAAATTTTCACACATAAGACCAATAGACACAAGCAATGGACATGTTAAATTGTAGCACATAATAAGAAAACATAAGGCCAAGGGCCACAATTATATGGACATGTTCAAATATTACACAAGCCAAGTACAATAAGAAATTAATATCCAACCTATTATGTAAAGAAAGTAACAACATCAAAGGAACATAAAACAAGTGAAAACTAGTCTACACTATCCATATGTATCCATGTCATATCATAAAAAAAGTATCAAAATGTAATATAAAATTAATTAACAAGACACTTTTAAGATATGTAGCTCAACATGGTATAAAGGTGATGAAAAATATAACCTATTATAATGTAACATGTTGTATTAGACACCTTTAACACTGGCATGGCCACAAGGTATAAGGGAATCTAGGATCTAAGAATCCATGTAGATATGTATGTCTTGAATCATACTCATATACCTCATGAAATGCATGTATGTACAGAAAATAATATGTTATATAAGAAATTATGTGATAAATAACATATGTAAAGAAATAAATTAGTAAATCATGTCATGCTTAGGTCTTAATTTTTTAATTTTTGAGAATATTTTGAAAGTTTTTGGATTTTGAGAAATATTTGATTTTTTTTGTATTTTTGATATATTTGAAATTTGAAAAGTAGATCCAAGTGACTAAGGCTTCAAAAATAGAAGAAAGGGAGGGATCTAAACAATTTTAAACATGCAAAAATATGTTATATGCACTAAATGTGATAGCATGACTGCATGGAGAGAGTGAAGGCAAACAATATTCCCCCACTATATATGTGTATCTAAATAATGTAACTCAATATCCTACTTGGGGATAAGAATCTACATGAATTTGGTGGGATAGAATCAATGTGTGCTCATGTAGTATGTAAAAGTAAGAGTATGTACTTATTTAATCTCTAATGGAAGTCACAATATGTGTAAATAGTTTATATTTAATAATTTTCAAGTAGCATGCCACAAAATATATGCACTATAGTCACTTTGGAATGAGTGTCATGCATGTTTATATTATGAAAAATAATCAATAATCAAGGGTGATATGAATCAAAAATAAATGCTAGAAGAATAAAAATGATGAATAGATATGAGGGAGTTATGTACATTGGAAATTATTGTAAATTAATCGATGACTTGGTCCAAAATATGTTCCCATGGAGTTCCTACATAACATGTGTAATCACCATATAAATTTTGTGTTAAGACACCAATTGGGATGGGATTCTAGTGTGTAGGCCCTATGTTTTTAGGTGTGTTGTACCAATCTTATACATAATCATGTTCATATTCTTGGTCCTATAATTTTTGAATGCCTCTTTGATCATTATTTTCATCTATATATGTAAATCCAACTGTGCCATAGTGTGTTATAAAATTTTATGATGTATTTTATTGTTCTAAATGTGTTGTATCATTTGATTATTCTTGAATATATGAGTTTTATTTACTATAAATATAGTTGAATATGTATTTATTTTTTCTAATCTTGATGGATGGATTCATCCACTCTAGGAATTTTAACCATCATAGCTTCATGCTTGAATGTGACATAATCAAAATCTTTTCCCAATGTTGTCCCCATTGCTCTCATCCATGATTTTCCTAATTTTGCATTATATTAATCCAAGATAGGGTCAATGTGAAATATAATAGAACATGTTTTTGACCCTAGTGTTACTAATAGCTCAATGGATCTAATACAACATTGAGGCCTAATGATATTACCCAGATGTTATTTATCATACCCTAGTTATTGAAGAAGTGGCATGCTACATATATTGGTATCATAAAAAGAGGTGATCTCAACATTGATACATTTATTAACATCAATGTGAAGACTAATAATCAAAGGATATAGATATGATGAACACTTTTTATCTAACTCTTTTAGAACAAATTATCCTTATTTAGTTTATTTTAATTTTGCATGTCTTTTGTAAGAACCCTTTTTGAAGATGATGTCTTGTTTAGTTTGAATGTATTTTTACAATTTTTATTTTTGTACTTGTTATCATACTTATTTATCTATTTTAATTTTTTCTCTTTGTACTTGATCTTTATGTAAATTTTTTTTGCTCATCATGTTCTCTTTTTAGCATTTATTGTGCTATTTTTTTGATTAAATTTTTTACTTTTTGATATATTATTTTGGTAACTATTATTGTTAAACTTGATTATTTTGTTCAACTTGTACTTGTTCCTAAGGAGATTCAATAATAATTATAACATTCTGAAGCTTGAAAGTATGTGTAATTTTGTCTTTAGGTGATGTAAACCTTTGACAAAAATCTTGAATATATTCTTGCTATTATTATGATTTAATACTACAACAAGTATTGTCACTTTTATTATGTTGATTATCTTAAAACATATTTTTTTTCTTTGTTCTTGGAATATTATGTCTCCATAGTAGTTTATGATTTATCCGTTTTTACTATATATGAATCATTTTGATTTGTTCCACCTCCCATTGTGTAAAAAACCATTAAAATAAAATCTTAAGGTGTTAGTGAAATACATACATAAGGATCATAACATCCCACCATGATTCTAAAGCCCATAATCTAGGCTAGATTTATGCCTATACACTAGGATCCACTACATGTACAATCCATAGATGAACACTACAATGTCAACTTAGCCACCTGATCTATGACTTGAACCTGGGTGGAGGATCTAATACCAAATGTAATAAACCATTAAACTAAAACCTCAAGGTTTTGATGAAATTCATATATCAAGATCATAACACATAAGTGTCAATAGAGTATTAGATAAGTATTCTTATAGTTTGATAGGATATAAGACATGATAATCCAATTGTTGTTATAAAACAGTGATTCATAGTTTATAGGGATAAGTCTACAAGAGGTGGACATGAGCACATTGTGACCTTATCTATTGATTATGGTAATGTATGATTGAGTCTATTCCTAATTTTTTGATCTAGATTTGTATGAATACTTATGAGGGTGGATTATTGAGTTTTATGTGCTGATATGATGCATCTAAGACTTGAAAAATAGAAACCCTAAGTACTACACAAGAAACACAATAGGAATTAAATGAAAAAGAGGGGGAATAGGGTTAAGGGAATACCTAAGCTAGAATAATAAACCCCTTGTGATTGAGTGCTACTTACATATCCAAAATGTCCCTCAGGTTGATGCAGTTCTCCATCCTAGAGTGTTTGTGTGGTTTGTGATTGTGTATCTAGATGATTATATCTAGTAGATTTGATTGAATTACTTGATGTATAGATGCCCTTGATCTAAAATAAAATATATTAAGACTTGGACTATGCATATTAGGATGATTAATAATTAAAATAAGAATAAATAGTTCTTTTATTTTCTTTGTATACAAATTAATTGCTTGATAGATGTTAGTTAGATTGGGAGAAACCTTATGTGCTTATATAGAGGAATATTTCAAATATTTTTTGCTAATCAACCTTAAAAACATGTGGGAAGGGTAAAATTAAATGGATTTAATTTAAAAAGTTATTTTTGGATTATAAGGGATAAGGTTTCACTATTTGGATAGGGTCGTAGTGAGCTCTTATTCACCTAGTGTGGACTTGTCCTAAAAGCCTAGAGACCATTGTGACATTCTTAATATGGGTTTGTGAGTTGAATAGGGATACATGTGATATAAATAGATATGTAAGTATTATTGTTCAATATTCAAAATATAGATAAATCTCTCATATATATTATAAGTTAGCAAAATGGTGAATATACCAAGTAGGGGTACAAAAATCAAGAATAAGCATTGTCAAGCACGTAATGACTAATTTTGAGTATCTACAATTAACCCCTCTTTATTCTAATGTTTTAATGAAGTTAAATGAATATATTAAAGTATATTCAAACATAATTAAATAAAAGCACTTTGTCTTTTGATGTGATACTTGATTTTACAAGATGTCTTAGTACTAAACTCACAAAAGTATCACTGAAAGTAGTTACTATAGATATTTGAAGCATGTAAGATCAAGTTTCACTCAAGGAATATAGTGTATGACACCATAGTAACTATAAAAAAACATAATTAATATCATAAAATGTCATACAATTTGTGCATTAGATCAAATGTAAGGCACTAATGCCACATACAAGAGACAAGTAAATGTTACATACACACAAAGCCAAGAGCCCATAGACAAGTGACAAGATATTTTTTCATGCAATCAATAATATGTAAATTTTGCATAAATAAGGCCATATGTCACATAAAAACTTATCATGAAATAAAACTTGAAAAGAAGCATAGTGCAAATGAAAGTAGTGTACATCCATCATATGGATCCATAACATTGTTGCCAAATATCATATTAGGAAACACAATTCAAATGTATGAATGATTTAGCAAGACATTTGTATGATATATAACTCATTATGGTAAATAAGGTTATGGATATATATAACCTATTAAAATTTCCATTTTGATTGAAGATATGCCCCCAACTTAGCAAGGCTATTGGGTAATGAAGGAAACCCCAACATCAAGAACCATGTTAAAGTATGTCTTGTATCAAACTCATATACCTCATGAGAAAGCATTGTATATTAAAACATAAATTAAATATACATATACCAACATGAAATAGATAACATATGTAGATAATTAAGATATTAATATTTTAAAAATGTTTCTAGGTCATGATTTTGAAAATTTTGAAAATATTTTTGATTTTTTGAAATATTTAAATGTTATTGATTTTTCCATTTTTTTTGTATTTTTGAAATATATTGGAATTGATTTTTTTTTAAAAATATAAAAATCAAGGATTTTAAAATATAATAATTTATATGGATTGAAACAATCCATAACATGGTGTAAGGCATAATGTAAACAAGAGGAAAGGCAAGTAATATGCCCTCAATGTATGTGGAAATAAAGTAGATGAATCATATTGTAAATGATAAGCAAAAATATGTGTGCTTATGTAAAAAGTGATATTTATTAATCATGTAATTACAAATTAAATATTTAACATGTATATAAGTGCAATAATGAGTAAGTGGAATTTCCATAAAGAATGATTAATGCAAGTGATTTAAGATAGTTATTTTTGGATTGTTTGAAGTGGTTTGAAAAGAAACAGGGAAAGTGACTAAAGTGAAGATATAGCCAAGGGGTATAATAATGATAGGTAATTTGAGTTAAAATAAGTAGAAGGGATGTGAAAGCAAATAATATATGTACAAATTGAAAGATGCAAGCAACTTAACCAATTACATTTTTAATGAAAAACATGTATGTATACCCCATGGTGTGATATGAAGGAATGAATTCATGTGAAAAGGAAGATCCAAATGTGAATGTATCTAAATATAAATAATAAAAATATGATGTAATACACCCCTTTTAATTACTACTAATATGTCCCTAAGGAAGATCCAAATATGAATGTATTCTCATGTGTAAATGTAAAGCAATAGGTAAAGTGCCCAAAGTGAAGATAAAGCCAAGGGATATAATAATGCTAGGGCATTTGGGATAAAATAAGTAGTAAGGATGTGAAAGTAAATAAGTTATGTAAAAAGTGAAATATGCAAGAAAATTAACCAATTACATTTGTAATAGGAGGAATGCATGTATACCCCATGGTGTGATATGAAGGAATGAATTCATGTTAAAAGGAAGATTCAATTGTGAATGTCTTTGAATCCAAATAAGAAACATATGATGTAATACACCCATCCGCATTAATATTCATATGTCCCTAGAAGCCTATATTATCATGTGTATATGTAATAACCTATACTTATTGTGAAGAATCTTGAATAACTTATAATGTCATAGAAGATGAAGACCCATTTTTGGATACCATTGTTTGCTTAAGAGAATATACCATAAATTTATTACACCCATGTGTCTTTGTATCATGTTCATAAATTGATTATAAAATATGATATTTTGTGACTATATCATGCTCATGAGTAGTTGTAGAAACTAATTTTGGAGTATGCCTTTGTGAATCATGCTCTTGAATAGTTGTATAAAATATTTCATTACCACGTATTTCAATAACTATACCAACCAACTATTTTGAAAGTGGAATGAATACTAATGGTTCTAAAGAATGTTCATATTGTATTCCTAAAATTTTGAATATTTTATTTACATGAATGTATTTAAGATACTTATACACTATATATGGTACTAATCTAAGCTTTTGTATCTATGGGTACCCTAATAGAATATCAAATACACTTGTGATTTGTAGGATGAGGAAAGAGATGGGTAATATGAGTGAACCTACTTTAAAATATAGGATAATATGTCCAAGAGTCTCTTGTGTATATCCATTAAATGATTTTATATCTCTATAATTATATTTTATATGTCATGGTTCATACATTTTTAATAGATCCATTATCTATCATAACATTGTATATGGGTTGCTTGTCAACATATGATTTAATGAAGAGTACATGTCTATCTGAATCATCATATAAAACTTCATTATCATCAAATGTAATCATATGATGATATGATTGATTGAAAATAATTTTTTTGATGATAATATCAAGAAAATTCCCATATGTATAATGAGGAGGATGAGAATTATATGTATGGTGTAATTAAAAATTGTACTTTTTATGTGCTTCATGATTAGGAGAAGAATCCTTATATATTTTGAGTTTTTCATTGTCATTTGATTATGGCTTAGCCTCTTTATTAGGTGTACCAATATCAATAATATTTTCATCAATGAGATCTTTAATCTTGTGATTAAGATTGAAACATATGTTTGTAGAGTTCCCAATATATCTATGGTAGTCACAATATGCATTTCCATCAAAAATTTTAGATTGTCGTCTAGTCATGTCAACTTCCATTGGTGGATGAAGAGTGATAAGATTACATTAAATTATACTTTGCAAAAATAATGAGGAGGTGAAGGTAACCTTGAGAATTGAATCCTTGGTGGAGCTTGTAATTGGAGATTTTGTGTTACTTGTGAGATAAAATTAACTGCAACTTCTTCTGATTTCATTTAGTTTTCTATTATAATTTGGTTTGCTTTGAAATTTGAAATTTGAAGTATGAGGATCATTTGAATAATAATTTATCTTGTGAAAATTTATAAATTTAACATCATGTTCTTAAATTATATGGAATAAATCATACAAATATTTGAGCTTATTAAACATAATTGCCTCTTTGAGTGGTGCTATAAAAAGTTTAGTAAAGATATCTTAAATATCATTCTCATACATTTTATTTGTCATTTTTTCTAGCATAGTATTTTATATTAGCACATAATCACTTATTGTTTCAATAGAACCTTATTTTAGATTTAAAATTTGAGCATATGCCAAATTTTCACCAATGTTGATGGAAAAGTGTTTTAAAAATTGATTTGATAGAGGATTGAAATACCTTACTATTTATAGAATAAGTCATAACACCATATAATATAATATTATTTAATACTTCTTGTAAATATTTTTTTCAATAATTTTTCATTATCTACATAATCTAAACAAACTACATGGAAGGCATGTATATGTTGTTTAGGATCACTTTTTCCTTCATATATAGGAAGCTTAGGAGCCACAAATCCAACTAGTAGTGGATAACATACAATTTAGGGTACCAAAGGGTTATGAAATAATTAAAATTAATCCATATAAGGGCTAACATGAAAGATAATTTTCTCAAGTTGAGATAACTTAGCTTGTAATGCAAGATCTATTTACTCAAGAACAACATTTTTAGAGGTAACTAAAGGAATATGAGTAGTATGAAAAAGCATAAGCATGGATATATTTTGGAGACCAAGTGATGTTCCAAAACCAATATATTATACTATGGAGGTAAATTCAATAGTATAAGTGGAAACATTGGAAGCAGGGGATTTGACAACCTAAAAAAACAACTATTATGGTGGAGATGTGGCAAATTTAGCTTGATTCTCAAATGTTTATGATAGAATTAAACTAAATATATTATTCACATTATCAAGTTTATCTTAAATAACCTAATTAAATTCATATAATTCTTCCTTTTTCTCTTGATCTTATCCATTAAACTCATTTGGAATAATATGGGTTTCATGTTCGTTATGTGCATCATATTACTCTTCATGACTTTCATTATTAATTTCAATGAGAACATAATTTGTAGGGGATCAAGGAATTTTAATAATTGTTATCACTTGAAATTTCACCCCTTAAGGAAAATTTTCAATTCTCCTTGTTCAAGTGGCATAATGGAAACACCTTAGGGTTGTGGGTGACCCAAATTTGAGGTGAGTCTCTAGCTTAGGGCTAGTTACCTTGATGTACCACTTAGGATTTAACCTACTACTAACTTTGGGGGGTGAAAAGGGAGAGAGATAAATGAAAAAAAAACTAATATATGGAAGGTGATACACCAAATAGATGGTCTACTCACACCACTTACAATGCACTTGGAACCAAAGATAATCCCACACATACACTTCATCTAATTAAATAATCCTCTTCTACATCAATGTTTCAAGCATGGGGTCTTGAAGAGAGCTTAGTCTAAGAGGACTTAGACAATAGGTCTTATAGAAACACTAATGAATAAGCTACACACTATACCTACAATCCACATTAGACACTTCTTACTAACCTGTAAAAGAGAGCTTTCAAACTACACAAGGCACTAGGAAGGATAACATGTCAAGGTAAGCAAAATACACTTGCACAAGACCAACAACCATAACATACACTTAGTGAAATAATTAATGAGTTAAAATAACATTATTTATTAGTTTAAGGTAAAATTTGAGTAAATATTTGCCATACTTAGGTGGAGATATCTGTACAACAACCAAAAAGGCTAGTATATATATCAATTGTGAGAGAAGAGAGAGAAGGTGAAGTTCAAGAGTCACTAAGACACTTGTCAAGCAATTAAAATGATTTAAAATAGCATGAAATAAAGAATGAGATAGGTATTTCAAGTAAAACAAAGATAAATGTCTCTCAAACTTGTCTACCTCTTTCAAATGTGGTATAGATGCTCTTTTGCTTGCATAAGAAATTATCTTCATGATTTAACCTCATTAGACTGCATAATCACTAAGTAGGGTTAGGTTTGGTGATTTATCTAAGGGGGAGGGGTTAGTGAAAAACCTCTAAATGTATTATAATGGTCCCTAATCATCCACATTCTTCTATCCATGAGAAATCATCTCTAATAGCTATAAAAGACTCTCTCTCATGCACCTCTAACACTTGGCACACAAAATTCTTCCAATTATATAATATAATATATGCATGAGTAATAATGACACCTATCAAGAGTGTCCATTTCATCAGGTTCATGAGTTAAGCCTTAAATGGCTTCCCAATTAGAGTTTTACTAGTTTCAATAAGTGTTCAGTGCTTGTACACTATGATTGGATAAAGTGAAGGAGATAGAAGACACACTTAAGAGTTTATATACCTCAATTTATGAACATGAGAACATATTAAAAGTCCCAATATTTATCCTAAAGGTGATTTCATCTTTTAAAACTCCTCCACACCTCTAAAACCCACAAATTTGTTAAATAAAACCCTATTGTACACCATATATACAAGTAGGGTACAAATAAATTACATGGGGAGGATAATTGAAGAGTATTATATATATTAAAATCATTTCCTTGGATTTTAAAATCCATTTTGATGCTCTATTTTCCTTATCTTCCCAATCGGGTCCTAGTTGGGGTTTTGTGAGGGTTTTTGGTCATTTTGGGTCTTAGCCTTTGTTCATAAAGGATACACATTGAAATTATATGAAAATTACACTAATTAATTCTTAGGGAAACTATCCAATATCCTTTAATACCTTGAGTCTCCATGAAAAGATTCATGGAAGTTCTAACTATTTCAATCTGGCCACTTGTGTACTTCTAGTAGTTTGCATAAGCTTATGTGCACTTTAAGCCAATAAATTGATTATTTATGGATTTATATAAATAATAATGGTTAAAAAATATTTATTAACATCCCAAAAACATATTTCAATAGTTTTTAGTGGTCATCTGGCCCTAAAAGTGATAAGACTCCTCTCTAGGTACTAGGCTTAGATTAGGCCTACTAGGCCTACTTGTAGACTTTGTAGTTCATAAAACTTAGTTGAAATTTCATACCTATAATAGGGATAAAAAACATAAAATTTAAATCCATGAACATTATACAAATCATTATAATTCTTTTCAAAGGCTAAAACTGAAAGTGATGTCTCATTTGGGGTTAGGTTTATTCCTTGCTCACAAGGTCTGCCTGCAAACCTTGTTGCGTAGATCATCCTATTTGGTTTAATTCATATATAATATTATATTAATTTTTTTAAATATTTATTTCAACTTATACAACCTTATTTAAGGGTCTCTACACCTTCAGGCTCATCCTCCATCTTCAATTCCAAAACTTGCAAGGTTTTGTGCAAGAGGAAAGTGCTCTACCTCTGAGATAGTATAGAGGCATGTTTACCTATCCTATTATACAAAAAAAAGACTTTGAGGGGTTATTAAAGTTATTAGGATGATCCATACCAATATTTATCATATAAATCTAAGAATAAGATCTCTAACTCTCTCCATCTTCAAGACATGCCCTTTATAATATAGACTGTGCAAGGGTACTTTAAGAGTAGAATGTATGCATTAATGTTGGAGTCTTTTCAATGTTAAATATCCAATATGAGAGGTATATATGTGATATAATATTGAGAAAATATATGGTTCATTCAATATTTTAACCCCTTGAACCTTTTATTCCCTTTCATTCTCTTGAATTTATAAGATGATGGTTCTGCCTGACTGTGTTATTTACTATAGGTGAAAATTAGGGTTATAAAAAGGTATCTAGGTCCATATTTACTTGTTAATGATAGGGATATAATATAAATTGAACCATGAGAACCATTTTAACCTCAAAAACTATCCTTACCTTATATGCACTTCTCATACTTTAATCATCAAATCACTCACTGTCTGATTGAGGCACCCTTTGTTGGACTAAGCCTATAGGTCAAGATGGGTTTCTTATAACTTTTTTGTGATGATCATTAAGTTATTTGAAACTTAAATAAGGTTAAAAATGTTTATCACATCTTTAATTCACCTATATGCTTCATTTTGGCTCAAAATATGCCTTTCAGTCTTGACTATGACTCTTTCTCTTTGAGACCCTGTTGTAGGTCACTATTAGGATTTGTTTTAGGTATGTTAAGGCCTTTATGAAATCCTATAGAGTTAAATAATGTCACAAGGAACACACTTATAATCTTATAACCTCTCTTATCCCTTATCAATAGCTTTGATATTCATTAAGGGGGTCTATCTTGAATAAATGAGACACTTTGCAATTGACTTGCCTGTAGGTGGTTGTTCATGCCTCTATATGGATTAAGGGTGAGGATGGGAAGTTAGAAACACAAATTGACATATATTTCTATGATATCTCAATCCATGGATACCACTTGAACATTTATAACCATTCATATATGAAAATAGGCCTAATTTGTAACTTTGGTGGAAAAAAACCACTTTTTTGGTCTCAGACCTATAGATGTTAGTTAGACATTTTAGTATGTAAGAGCATGACTTAAATGTCCCCAAACTCAAGTTACTTATGATTTAAAATTTCCATAAATTTCAATAAGATACCCTCATGGAATGGATACTATATGGATCTATTAAGGTCTATCAAGAAATCATCTTTCAAACCTATCCAATTTTGTTAAAAAACATAGAGCTCTCTATTTTGTCATCTTAGGGACAAGTTCCCAAAACTCAAATTGTTTCCATGGAATGGTTTATCAATGACTCTTGGGATGCTAAAGGGATCAGTCATGTTCATCAGGCTAACATATAAATTCATAACCTCATGAGGCTAAACCCTAACCATTTCCTACTGTACAACACCCCTATAGCTCTATCAAACATTTGTAGATGCAAAGTGAACCAATCTACAAGAATAAACAAGCCTAGAAGAGGGTTTTTAGGTTAATATAACTCCAAGACCAAGAATATAGTGAAAAAACCTATGGAGAGGATGTGAGAAACACATGAAAAAATCAAATCTATCAAATTAGAGCAAAAGATTCTAAAACATGCTCAAACAATGACCCCTCATGGATGTGAGAACATAAAAATATACTTAGCTTCTTAGAAATGGTTAATAAATGAAGAGATATGAAAATAAAAAATATTTCCATGGATTTTAATCTTACTTAGACCCCTTTCAACTCCCAAGAGCACTCCCTCCAACTTTAATTGTATGGACTGTACTAAGCATTCAAAGTTGACCCTTCTTAGCTTGCAAAGGCAAAAAAGAATGAGTATAAGAAAAATTTGATTTATATAACATTTTATATGCACACCAGGCATGGTAAATATATTATGGAGTTGAAGAGACACTTTTCCCATATTTTTAGCTGAAAGTGAGCTCACCAAGTCTGTACAAGTGCCATTAATGGCCTATTTTCAAGGAGATCTCCCTATTTTCATGCATGAAACTACCTATTGACTACCTATGAATAATTAATAACATTTTATGACCCCATTTACAATTAAATCTTCCTTGGTGACACTTTTCTTCCTTAAATCATCCGTATAAGTCATTTAATGAGCCAAAAATATGACTAAAAGGCATTTTTTGCATATGAAGCATGGTAAAGGACAAATTTATGACTTAGGAACACATTAAAACATTTAAATTACCATATTATGACAAATATAACATAATTTTATCCTTTGACCATGTTTGACTAGAGTTGACCAAAGTTGACTTTGGTTGACTAGGCAAGTACAAGGAAGATAGGCTTACACTAACGCTGAAGTAAGGATAGGTGAGATGTTTAGACACAAATGAGACCATATTAGACATATAAGAACCTTTTAAAAAAATTAAATATGTAGGGGTTGACCCAATTTGACTAAAAGTCAAATTTGGTCAACATTTTTAGTAATTCCTAGGGGTTACATGTTTGCCTATGTTAAGGACGAATAGCCTTATCCTATCCATTAGGAAAAGGGAGTAAAATTCACTCTAAAAACAATAAGATCATACCTTAACCTGAATAACAAGATATTTTATTGATATCAAAACACATAAAGGAAAAACAACACACACCAAGACCAAGTAAACACACAAAGTAAAGGCACACTTGTGCTACTAAGCACTTAGAGAACATAAAGCAAACTAATTATGTACATCAAAAAAAACATACCTCCCTTGTTGGATCAAAAGTAAAGTATCTTGAATATCCTTCCTCATGAGATGAATGAGGGTGCCAATCATGCTTCCTTTTAGATGTAGGCTTAGATGACTCATGCCCCTTATTTGTTTCTTGGCTTGGAATACCTTTTGATGGAGTCATATCAAACAAGTATCCAAGGTAGATGAACTATTATTGACCTGGGAAAGATGCCTCATACTACTGTTCTTTTGTCTCGTCATGATAGATTTTCATTCCCATGAATGGAATAGCTTCTTGAATGTCTTTCATATTCTTGAAATGTTTCATTGCTCTTGTCTTTTGTTACAACCTCTTCAAACCCTTCAAGAAGTATTTTATCATGGAATTCTAGGAGTGTTTCTTATTCAAACTCCTTGATTTTTGCAAGAGAAACTTCACATGTGTTTCTAAAATCCATCTTCAAACCATTTTCAAAAGACTCATAGTCATCATAGATTAATCCATCATGATTTAGACTCTCTTGATGGTGATACCTCTCAACATCTACTTGCTCCCCCACATCTTGGGCTTGTTTTCTTATAACTTTTTCCTTCTCACTATCTTCATATTCTTTAAACATTTGCATATAAGTATTCTATATGTCTTCTTCTTGAAACATGTCATCTTTCTTACCCTTTTATGTAGTCAGATCCAAAGGAATTGTAGGCCCCTTGAACTTTCAAATTCATTAAAAATGTCTTCAAAAATTTTCCACAAGTAATCATCTTCTTTTTTATCAACATCATGAAGGGGAACAATAAAAGAAGTTCCTTTCTCTTCTTCTTTGGATACCAAAAGAACCTCTTCCAAGACTTCTTCTTCAACACAAGGAAAGTCTTGTCCATCATCATAACAATTCGATGTTTCCTCAATAGAATTTAGCTCCTCTTCATCATAAACCAAATCTAAAATTTTCATCTCCTTCTCCCTCTTGGTGCCAATACTAGGCATCTCAAAACCAAGAATTTTAGCCCAAGAAGGCTTCCAAGGAGCACTGTAATCATCACCATTAGAATATTATTTCTCCTCATTCAACTGATCCACATTAGATTCAATGACCTCATCTGCTTTAATATTTCCTTGCATAGATGAGAGATTCTACATTTTGAGTTCCAAATCCTCAATTCTTTTGTTAAGGTTTTCTTGGAAAAGCTTCTCTTTGGGGAAAATAAGATCTTCATTAGGAAAGTAAGTAGGAGGAAGTTGAGATGAAAGGCAAAATAATTATTAAATAAGGGTGGGAGGGAGTTGAGTAGGTTCAGATTTCTCTTCACTTCCAACTTCTCCACTTATACATTTTTTTTCCTTCTTTCCACAAGCTACCACTACTTCTTTCTATCTTGGGAAGCTAGGATTAGAGAGTCCTTCATGAGGATGAGATACAAATGGAGGGGTAAATGATTGGCTTAGGAAACTTGGGATTTCCTTGGGCTTATCATCTTGTCTCCAACTTGGGAAAGTAGGTTTAGGAACCTCATTTTCTACTGCCATGATGGATTATGTCAAATGTTGGTTTGCCAACTTAATCTCCTTATCAATATGGGCCGCTAACATCATCTTTATTCTCTCAAAATATTCTCTAATTAGGCTGTGGGATGGATCAACTTGCTCAACAATGTGTCCTCTTTCCTTTGGCTACTCTCTTGGATGGACTTCCAATAAGGGAAACTTTGGGGAATGCATGAAGGACTTGGGGCACTTTGAAGCATAATTGGATTATTATTTTGAATAAGTATAATTAACATACTTGAAGGCTGATGTAGGGTGTATTAGAGTTGCCAAGACTGAACTCGTTCATGAGATTTCAACCTCTCTTCTATGTGGAAAATTAAACTGTAAACATCAAGCATTTCACCTGTAAGACCTTACCAATTAGCTTTCTCAATGGGCATCTATTCTCCCTTGACTATCTCTAAAGCATCCCTCACACTCTTGATACAAACACTAGGGATGAATTTACCATAACCATTTCTAGTATCAAGGTCTAACATATAATCCTTATAGCCAATGAAAGTCTTCTTGAAACTTGCAATGGATTGACTTAGAGAGGAACTAGGTGAACTAGGTGAAACATAAGCTTGGGAAGGCTAATTATAGGAATGATGAAAATCATATCAAGGATGAATATGGTCATCTTGGGATTAACAAGACTAACCAAGGACTTGTTCATATTGATATGGGATGGGCAAAGATGAATATGTCTCACCAACTTGTGTTAAGACAAATTCAACATCAAAATAATCCATGAATAATTCATGAAAAGACTGTAAAGTAATAAACAACTTCAATTATAGTAATTAGACTAATTAACTAGTATATTTATGATTGGAGTCACCATTGGTACTTAGTATAATTACATCTAAAAGCTGATATATTGAGAACACCAAAAATCCTCAAGGAATGGACTATTCAATCCCATCGGGCATGCCAAAAACTATTGTCACTTGAACTTACACCCCTTAAAGATATGTTTCAATTATCCTTGTTCAAATTACATAATGGAAACACCTCAGGGCTATGGGTGACCCAAATTTGAGGCGAGTCTCTAGATTAAGGCTAGTTTTCTTGATGTAACACTTAGGATTTAACCCACTACTAACTTTGTGGGGTGAAAAGGGAGAGAAATAAATAAAAACAAATCTAATATAAGGGAGGTGATACAACAAATAGATTGTCTACTCACACCATTTACAATACACTTGGAACCAAAAATAATCCCATACATACACTTTGTTGGTTGAATATTTTGTCGATCAGCATACTGATAAACAAAATAGGTCTGATCAGCCAAAGTAGGAAGATTAGTCATCCAAATGTGTAGGTTTACCACATCAAAAGGGGACTGATCTCTCCTCTCATCAAGGGGAGGTTCCCTAAAGATAGGCTATATATATATATATATAGAAAATAATACTCAAGGGTAGGACAAACCATCCATCTCTCTTTCTTTAGAGATGATGTGTGCAGATCAAAGGAGAAACTCAAGGAAAATGACAAAAAGCACTCCTCTTCTTTTAGAAGTACTATTCATCAAGCCACAAGAATACTCCAGGTAGTAACAAAAAAATGTAACAAAGGATGTAATAACCAGCAAATCGAGATGCAGCACAAAGTCTCCACCTGAATTGCTCAAGAGTAAGATACAAAGGACAATGAGGGCACAAAGTCATCCCAAAGTCCTTTACATAGAAATGAAAAGAAAACAAACTGAAAGGCAATTATGGGGGCATAAAGTCTCTCCACAGTTGATTCTTTAGGACACCTTTTTGACTAATTTCACTAATCCTGCTTGTTAAATTAAAGGAACAGAAAATAAATCAAGGAAAAAGACATAAGAATAGTTTCCTCAACAACAAAGATATCACAGCATAAAGTCTGAAAAGTCACTTGCTTTCTTATTCTAGTAAAAAATATGATCAATAAACTGAGCTCAAAGTCTCAGAAGTGCCTTTCAATTTGGGCAAAGTTTCATTCTGATTGTCAAAAGGAGATATTTTTACAATAGAAGAGAGTCCCTTATATAGCCATTTCAAGGACTCGAGAATAGTAACACATCATGTTGCATTGGAATCTATTAAGAAGACAATCTAGAATTTACCCATTTGATTTTATCAATGCAGGGAAATAAGTCATGCTTATTGAAAGTTTGCAACTTTTAATGTCCACCTGGCGATCTGATCTTACCTTCATCGTTCCTCTTTTTTTGGTTAATTAAATCAGGTCCTAGATTTAGTTTTCTATTACGTTCCTTCCTTGCTTTCTACTGGTCTTGGTCTTGAAGTCTATGAATGCATTTTGGTCTGTAGGTTCAAAGGATCAATGGTTATTTTTTTGTCTTGAATTTGACGTTTGTGTGCCCATCACTATGTTTTTAATGATTAGTTCGCAATGTTGAATTTGACATCTTCAAAAGCGTCACCCCCTGGTCCTCTTTTGGTTCTCTATTTGGCACTTTTCTAGATTGGACTTGCCCTTTTGGGCCTTAAGAAATGATCCTTGAATGGCCTTTGAGATTCTTGTTTTACATCCTTCCTGAAGGGAAGGTGACCCTTCAGCTTCAGGAAGTGCCCTTTAAGTTGGTAGTTGAGAGTCCCCCGCAAGGGCACCTGCCCTTCGGGGTCCTTCGGCAGCCCTTCACAAATTCTCTTAGATAATTCCCACAGACAATTCCTGAGGACAATTCCTACAGACAAATTGTCCACAAAAATTTCTCGCAGACAAAAAGTCTGTAGAATTTCCATTTGCTTTGATTATTTCCATTTGATTCGGGTTTTTTCCACTTGTGACCACTTAGAATTCTTTCAGACTTTTTGTTTGAAGGAATTCCTTCAGGCAAAGATTCTGAAGGAATTGTGCCTTAGACTTTTTTGAATTCCAAAAGAATTACCTTTGCAAATGACCCTTCCAAAGGGTAATTTCATTTATCAAGTATCCTCCACAAGGACATTTGTCCTTCAGGAGGCTTTTTCCTTTTAAATTGAACCACCCCTTTGAACTTTGGTGATGAACCAACTGTTAAACTATTCCATTGAACCAAGGCTTTGAACCACTTGTTGAACCTAGGCTTTGAACCAAAATGGTTCAAGCCAATGAACCCTTTGTTTGAACCAACCGTTGAACCACTTCATTGAACCAATTGGTTGAACCAAGCTTTGAACCAAAATGGTTCAAGCCAATGGTTCAATTGAATGAACCAAGCATTAAAACACTCCATTAAACCAAGACATTGAACCTTTTCATTGAACCAAGATGTTGAACCAACCATTGAACCAAGTTTTGGTTCAATGGTTCAAACAAAGCCTTGAATCGATTGATGAAGCATTTGATTGAACCAAAGGATGAACCAAATGAGTGAACCAAAGTGTTGAACCACTTGATTGAACCCACCTTTGAACCTTTTGACGTTGAACCAAATGATGAACCAAAAATTGAACCTGCTACTGATGCTTGCCGATGGAGATTTATATTTGAACCAAGGTGATGAACTAATCTTGAAAATGACCAAGTGTTAGAAACTGATTCTTTTGATTGAAACCACCTGCAGAAGCTGTGAAGCTCGTTAAAATTGTAGAAATGAGCATGTTTGCAGAGTCCATAGAAACCAAGTCCATAGTTTTCTCTAACCTTGAAAGAGTCCATAGATTTCAACCTATAAAGCCCATTGAACTTGACCTGCAAAGTCCATAGATTTCCTCTTTCTATTGAGTATGTAGATTCAAGCCTATAGAGTTCATAGATTCAAGCCTGTAGAGTCCATAGATTTAAGCCTACAGAGTCCATAGATTTAAGCCTATATAGTCTATAGATTTAAGCCTACAGAGTCCATAGATTTTCTAAGAAGCTTGAAAAATGAGGGATTTGAATGTCTAGGACAAATGTTAAAAGGGAAGAGACAATTTTGGTCTGTAGGACCAAAATAGTTCAAATGTTATCCTAAAAATAGCTAATATTTTTGGGGAACAATAGCTGGCTCTAGTTGGGGAACTTCTATCAATTGCAAAAAGAATTGAAAGGAGTAGAATGTAGAATCTCTAGTGTCTTCATGTGTACCATTGGGTTACAGAGTCATGCTACCCAGAAATGAAAGGCATCAAAAATGGAAATAAACAAAATAAAACATGATTAAAAACTATACAAATATACATATGTACAGATGATATGATCTGATACTTCAAGAATTGAAGTATTTCAGATACTACTTTCTCCTGGTAGACCATGAAAATAGTGTGCCATCTTGGTAAACCAGTAGGAAAACATTTTTCCCCCAAAAATGGTGATGGGTGAATGGAGCTCTCCACCAAGAAACCAATTTTTTGTGTCTTCTTCTTGGCCTTTTCTTCTTCTTGTTCTAAGGTAGGATGTGGCCTTCAAAACAAAAGCCATAACTCCTTACTCTCTTAGTGAAGGATTCCTTTGCCTGATTTTGATTTGCAGCAGCATGGTCCACCATCATAACTTACTATTCTACTGGTCCAGTCTAGCACATGATTGGATTGACCATATCAAACTCCTGACAAACTATCAGATTAACATCTCTTTTGATGTGAAGGAGTTTGACTTCTTCATCTTGAGCAATCTTCAATTTAGGGAATAGAGATTCACATCTAGCTGTGTTGTTGGTGTTGCTAACTTTCAAATTGCATGAAGGAAGAATATCTGCTTGGGGAGACATCAACACAATTCTCACTTCATCATTGGTGGAAGAAATGCTGTCATCATCAGAAGCTGATCTCCTATCAGATTTCTCTCCATTAGAGATGGAAGATCCTTCCTTGTTTATACTGCACCCCACCAATTATCCTAAAGTCTTGTTTGGATCAATTCTTGGATTGTTAGCTACATGATTTTCATCTGTAGAAACATGAACATCCTCTATGGTAAAGAAATAATTACCCCTACCTGAAGACTCAAACAAAATTTATGTTACAAGGGCTAATGTTTGGAGGACCACGTATTTTGCCTCCTTTTCAGGGAGCAATCTCTTCATTACACCTTGGATAGGGATCCTTGCTTCAGATAGGTCCATGCTTAGTTCTCCTCCCACATCCTTGTAGAAATTTTGTCCAAGAAAAATGCCATAGGATGCTGGGATGTCAGCCACCAAGACAGTCATCTTGATTTTCTTGTCTGGAAAGGCTATAAATGCAAATTGGGCATCTTTGATTTACCCCAATAATGGTACTTGCTTGTTCTCTATGGAGAAACATCTCCCAAATGTCTTGGTCAGTGTGAGACCCAAAGACTCAGCTACTTTAGCAGGCATGGCATTGTTAGATGCCCCAAAATCAATGATGCAATTGTTGAGTTAATAACCATTTATCAATAAGGAAACATAGAAAGGTTCTATTTTCCCAGGGGCAATTGGAGGAGTAATAACAAGATTATTTGGGATAGGCATATTCTTTGGGGAATCAAGAATTATCTTTTTAGCTTTTTGCCCTGCAAGAATGATTTGGTTCTTGATACATTGGACTAACTTATCCAATTAATCAAGATTGGACTGCAAGTATTCAAATTTAGACATTTATATTTTTGTCTTTTTGACATGATCAATTATGTCAAATGGTTAAATTATACTAGGAATGGAGGAAAGTATTTCAACCTTTTGGGTTTTAGGAAGGATGGAAGGAGGGCTGGTTTGCAAAATGGGAGTAGAAAGTGAAGGTGAAATTGATGTACTTACATTTTGAGTGATCACCAGATCCTTTAACTAAAAAGGAAGAGGGGTTCCACGCTTAACAATCTTAACTGTTAGTTAAGGTTGCTCCTCTGTCTTCCCTTTATCAACTTTCTAGACTAATTGGTTCTTGGATCTGGTAAACACTGCATATGATCCATCAATAGTGTCTCCTTTGCTTCTAGGTTCATCCTGGTAGTTCAAGAAACTAATGTGGGAGTCGCCAGCTATTTCTTCTTGATTGTCTTCAAGGAGATTAGCATCATTTTCTTGATTCAATTTAGACTGGAAAGAGAACTCTGATTTTGCTTCAAAATATACCATTGCTGAATTGGTTGGAGGAGCTTCCAGAGCAAATTTTCCTTATGGGGAAGGTAATTTTGTTGACCTTGATTCCTGGTAGCATTGCCTTGATATGATTGATTTGGGAATGTCCTTCTGTATGAAGGAGCAGAAGACATTCCTTGAGCCATTTGCTTTTTCAAGGCTAACACTTCATTTGCTAGCTTTTGCACCATTCGATTAGTGGTGCCTGTAGATGCATATTCAAAAAATGATGAAGGTCCATTTCTATTTAGATCTATTCTTATCTTCCCTACTAAGATGAGATCATATTCTACCTCAGTGGCCAAAGCTTGAGCTACAACAAGATCTATTTGACCAACACGTCTCAAAAGAAAACTTTAGGTAACTGAGAATTAATAAAAAACATTTGAGATTCTCAGCTGTAGGTTAAGCTATTATAGGGATTCTATTTCTCAATTTGTTAAATTTGGCTATAAAGTCTCTCATAGGTTCATGAGGCTCTTTCTTCATTTATGTAAGTTGAGCCAGAAGTGTATGTGCATCTTCTGCAGGTTTGAATCTGGCTTCAAACTTAGCTTTGAGAGTATTCCAATCAGTCACAGACTAGGCCTGTAGATGATAAAACCAATCTGTAGCAACACCTTGTAGTGTCTCTACAAAAAGCTTGACTACTACATCTTCAAATTCCACTCCGATTACTCCACAAGCTATGCTGAAAGCTACAATGTGCTCATCAGGATGAACTTTCCCATCACCATAGAACTTGGGGAAGTTCTTCCTTGAATTGTGTGGAAGTTCATGTAGAGGTGGAGTAAGATTGAGAGGACCAAAAGCATTACCCCAGGGGCCTTGAACTGCCATTGTAGGATTATGAAAAGGAGGGATAATAAATCTCAGAGGGGTAACTATTGGCAAAGCTTTATCAATAGCAAAAGTAGATACTTCGTCTGGCAATGGAGATCTAACTTTAGTAAGAGGAAAGCTCTTGGTTCATTGGAGACAAGATGGTGAAGGAAACAAATCAAAATCACTTTGTTGTACCAACTCGAATACAGGATCAATGATACCTTTAGCCCTTTGGCTTCGTGTATAACTTGAATCTGCCAGATTGTGAAACAAAAATGGAAAAGAATTGACCTTGCTTTAGTTAAAGCTTGAGGCTTTAAATTGTGTGTTCTTTTTCAGTTAGTGTGGAGGTGAATGGATAGATTATAAATGGATAATAGATATTGATATCCCCAGTGGAGTCACTAAAAATTGTTGGTTGAATATTTTGTTGATCAATGTACTGATAAACAAAATAGGTCTAATCAACCAAAGTAGGAAGATTAGTCATCCAAATGTGTAGGTTTACCACATCAAAAGGGGACTGATCTCTCCTCTCATCAAGGGGAGGTTTCCTATAGATAGGCTATATATATATATATATATAAATAAAAAATAATACTCAAGGGTAGGACAAACCATCCATCTCTCTTTCTTCAAAGATGATGTGTGTGGATCAAAGGAGAAACTCAAGGAAAATGATAGAAAGCACTCCTCTTCTTTCAGAAGTACTATTTAGCAAGCCACAAGAATACTCTAGGTAGTAATAACAAAATGTAACAAAGGATGTAATAACCAACAAATTGAGATGTAGCACAAATTTTCCACCTGAATTGCTCAAGAGTAAGATACAAAGGACAATGAGGGGACAAAGTTGTCCCAAAGTCCTTTACATAGAAATGAAAAGAAAACACACTGAAAGGCAATTATGGGGGCACAAAGTCTCTCCGCAGTTGATTCTTCAGGACACCTTTTTGACTAATTTCACTAATCCTGCTTGTTGAATTAAAGGAACAAAAAATAAATCAAGGAAAAAGACATAAGAATAGTTTCCTCAACAACAAAGATATCACAGCACAAAGTCTGAAAAGTCATTTGCTTTCTTATTCGAGTAAAAAAATATGATTAATAAACTGAGCTCAAAGTCTCAGAAGTGCCTTTCAATTTGGGCAGAGTTTCATTCTGATTGTCAAAAGGAGATATTTTTACAATAGAAGAGAGTCCCTTATATAGCCATTTCAAGAAGGACTCAAGAACAATAACACATCATGTTGCATTGGAATCTATTAAGAAGATAGGCTGGAATTTACCCATTTGATTTTATCAATGCAGGGAAATAAGTCACACTTATTGAAATTTTGCAACTTTCAATGTCCACCTGGCGATCTGATCTTACTTTCATCATTCCTCCTTTTCTGGTTAATTAAATCGGGTCCTAGATTCAATTTGCTATTCTGTTCCTTCCTTGCTTTCTACTGGTCTTAGCCTTGAATTCTGTGAATGCATTTTGGTCTGTAGGTTCAAAGGATCAATAGTTATTTTGTTGTCTTGAATTTGACATTTGCATGCCCGTCACTATGTTTTCAACGGTTAGTTTGCTATGTTGAATTTGACATCTTCGAGCGTGTCACCCCTTGGTCCTCTTTTGGCTCTCTATTTGGCACTTTTTTGGATTGGACTTGCCCTTTCAGGCCTTAAGAAATGATCCTTGAATGGCCTTCAGGCTTCTTGTTTTACATCCTTCCTGAAGGGAAGGTGACCCTTCAGCTTTAGGAAGTGCCCTTGAAGTTGGTAGCTGAGAGTCCCCCATAAGGGTACCTACCCTTCAGGGTCCTTTGGCGGCCCTTCACAAATTCTCATGGATAATTCCTGCAGACAATACTTGAGGACAATTCTCATGGATAAATTGTCTGCAAAAATTTCCTGCAGACAAAAAGTCTACAAAATTTCCATTTGCTTTGATTATTTCCATTTGATTCGGGGTTTTTCCACCTGTGACCACTTAGAATTCTTTTAGAATTTTTGTCTGAAGAAATTCCTTTAGACAAAAAGTCTGAAGGAATTGTGCCTTAGACTTTTTTGAATTCCAAAAGAATTACCTTTGCAAATGACCCTTCCAAAGGGTACTTTCATTGATCAAGTGTCTTCCGCAAGGACATTTGTCCTTCAGGAGGATTTTTCCTTTTGCATTGAACCGCCCCTTTGAACTTGGGCAATGAACCAACTGTTGAACCATTCCATTGAACCAAGGCTTTGAACCACTTTTTGAACCTAGGCTTTGAACCAAAATGGTTCAAGCCGATGAACCCTTTGTTTAAACCAACCGTTGAACCATTTCTTTGAACCAATTGTTTGAACCAAGATTTGAACCAAAATGGTTCAAGCCAAGGTTCAATTGAATGATCCAAGTGTTGAAACACTCCATTGAACCAAGACGTTGAACCTTTTCATTGAACCAAGATGTTGAACCAACCGTTGAACCAAGTTTTGGTTCAACAGTTCAAACAAAGCCTTGAACCAATTGATGAACCATTTGATTGAACCAAAGGATGAACCAAAGCATTGAACTACTTGATTGAACCCACCTTTGAACCTTTTGACGTTGAACCAAAGGATGGACCAAATGTTGAACCTGCTGCTGATGCTTTCCAATGGAGATTTTTATTTGAACCAAGGCAATGAGCTAATCCCAAAAATGACCAAGTGTTAGAAACTAATTCTTTTGATTGAAATGACCTACATAAGCCATGAAGCTCGTTGAACTTGTATAAATGAGCCTATTTGCAGAGTCCATAGAAACCAAGTCTGTAGTTTTCTCTAACCTTGAAAGAGTCTATAGATTTCAACCTGTAAATCCCATTGAACTTGACCTGCAAAGTCCATAGATTTCCTCTTTTTGCTGAGTCCATAGATTCAAGCCTGTAGAGTCTATAGATTCAAGCCTATAGAGTCCATAGATTTAAGCCTACAGAGTCTGTAGATTTAAGCCTGCAGAGTCTATAGATTTAAGCTTGCAGAGTCCGTAGATTTTTTTAGAAGCTTGAAAAATGAGGAATTTAAATGTCCAGGACAAATTTTAAAAAGGGAAGAGACAATTTTGGTATGTAGGACCAAAATAGTTCAAACATTGTCCTAAAAATAACTGATATTTTTGGGGAACAACACACTTCATCCAATTAAACACTCCTCTTCTACATCAATGTTTCAAGCATAAGGTCTTGAAGAGAGCTTAGTATAGGAGGACTTAGACAATAGGTATTCATAAACACTAATGAATAAGATACTCACTATACCTATAATCCACATTATACACTTCTTACTGACCTGCAAAAAAGAGCTTTCAAACTACACAAGGCACTATGAAGGATAACATGTCAAGGTAAGCAAAATATACTTGCACAAGACCAAAAACCATAACATGAACTTAGTGAAATCATGAATGAGGTAAAAAAACATTCTTTATTAGTACAAGGCAAAATTTGAGTAGGGCTTCACCATACTAAGGTGGAGAGATCCGTACTATAGCCAAAAAGGCTAGTATATATAGTAATTGTGAGAGAAGAGAGAGAAGGTGAATTTCAAGAGTCACTAAGACACTTGTCAAGCAAGGAGAATGAGTTATAACATCATGAAATCAAGAATTAGATAGTTCCTACAAGGAAAAAAAATGCAAATGTCTCTCAAACTTGTCTAACTCCTTCAAATGTGGTGTAGATGATCTTTTACTTGCATAAGAAACTATCTTCATGATTTGTCCTCATTAGACTACCTCATCACTAATTATGGTCAAGTCTAATGATTAATATAAGGGGGAGGGGTTACCAAAAATCATCTAAATGCATTTCAATGCTCCCTAATCATGCACATTCTTCTGTCTATGAGCAATCATCTCTAATAGTTACAAAAGACTCTCTCATGCACCTCTCACAATTGGCACACAAAATGCTTCAAATTATAAAATATAATCTATGAAAAATGAGTAATGACACCTGCCACGAGTTTTTATTCCATTAAGTTCATAGCTCAATCCTTAAAATGCTTCTTAATTAGAGTTTAACCATTTTCACTAAGTGTTCATTGCTTGTTCACTGTGACTGGATAAAATGAAGGAGATATAAAACACACTTAGGAGATTAGATAACTTAATGTATGAACATGGGGACCTATAACAATTCCAAATATTTCTCCTAAAGGTGATTTCATATTTTAAAACTCCACATCTGCAAAACCCATAAATTTTTCAAATAAAACCCTATTCTACACCATCTGTACAAGTAGATACAACTCAATTACATGTGGAGGATAATTAAAGAGTCCTCTATATCTTCAAATCATTTCCCTAGCTTTTACACTCCATTTTGATGCTCCATTTGCCTTATCTTCCCAATGGGGTCCTAATTGGGGTTTTTTGAGGGTTTCTAGTCATTTTGGGTCTTAGCCTTTGTTCATAAAATATACACATTAAAATTATATCACAATTCCATTGAAATATTCTTATGGAATCTCTCCAACATCCTTAAATACCTTGATTCTCCATGTAAATATTTATGGAAGTTCTGAGTATTTCAATCTGGCCACTCATGTACTTCTAGTAGTCTGCATAAGCTTGTGTACACTTCAAGCTAAGAAATGGATCTTGATGGATTTATCTACATAATTATGGTTCTAACACCTCTATTCACATCCTATTAACAAATTTCAATGAGTTTTAATGTTCATTTGGCCCTAAAAGTGATAAGACTCCTCTCTAAGTACTAGGCCTACTAGGCCTACTTATAGACTTTGTAGTTTAGACCCATTTATTGACATTCCATACCTATGAGAGGGATTAAAAACATCAATTTTACCTCCATGAACATGATATAACTCATTATAATTCTTTTCAAAGGCTAAAACTAAAAGTGATCTCATTTATTGCTAGGCTTATTCCTTGCTCACTAGGTCTGCCTGCAAACCTTATTGCGCAGATAATATTATTTGGTTTCCTTATCTCTTCAAGTTTATTAATTTTGTTTAATATTTATTTAAAATTCTTGAAGGTTCTCTACATCTTCTGGGTCATCCTTTATCTTCAATTCCAAAACTTGTAGGGTTTTGTGTAAGGGGAAAGTGTTGTGCCTCTAAAATAGAACAAAGGCATGTTTCCCTATCCTCTTATCAAAACCAAGACTTTTATGGGGTTATTAAAGTTTTGAGTATTCTCAATATCAAAATTTATCCTCTAACTCCAATAATAATATGTCTAACTCTCTCCATCTTCAAGACAGGCCCTTTACAATATAGACTATGTAGGGGTGTTTTGAGAGTAGACTGTATGCATTAGTGTTAGAGTCTTTTCCATGTTTAATATACACTATGAGAGGTATTTATGTGATATAATTTCAAAAAATATATGCTTCATTTAATATTTTAACCCCTTTTCCCTTTTATTCCCTTTCATTCTTTTGAATTCACAAGATGATGGTTCTACCTAACTGTGTTATTTACTATAGGTGAAAATTAGGGTTCTAAAAAGTTATATAGGCCCATATTTACATGGTGATGATAGGGAGAGAATATAAATTGAACCATGAGAACCATTTTTAACCTCAAATACTATCCTCACCTTATATGTACTTCTCATACTTCAATCATCAAATCACTCACTGTCTGACTAAGGCACCCTTCATTGGACTAAGCTTGTAGGTCAAGATGGGTTGCTTATAACTTGTTTGTGATGCTCATTAAGTTATTTGAAACTTACTTAAGGTTACAAATTTGTATCTCATCTTTACTTCACCTATATGCTCCATTTGGGCTCAAAATATGCCTTTCACTTTTGACTGGGACCCTTTTTCTTTGAAACCCTATTGTAGGTCACTATTAGGCTTTATGTTAGGTATGTTAAGGCCTTTATGAACTCCTCTAGATTTCCATAATTTCACAAGGAACTCACTTATCCTCTTATAAAATCTCTTAGCCCTTCTCAAGCACTTTAATATTTATTAAGGGGTTTTATCTTGAATGACTGAGACACTTTATAATTGACCTACCTATAGGTTGGTGTTTTTTGCCTCTGTACAGATGGAAGGTGAGCATGGGAAGTCACAAACACAAATTGAAATCTCTTTCTATGATATATCAGTCCATGGATACCACTTGAACATTTATATCCATTCCTATATGAAAATAGGCCTAATTTGTAACTTTTGTGGAGAAAAACCACTTTTTTGATCTTAGACCTATAGATGTTACTGAGACATTTCAGTATGCAAGAACATGAATTCAAAGTCCCCAAACTCATTTTACTTATGATTTCCAATTGCCTTCCCTTTAAAAAAGATACCCTCATGAAAGGGCTACTACATTGATCTCTTAAGGTCTATCAATAAATCATCTTTCAAACCTATCTAATTTTGTTAAAAAATATAGAGCTCTCTGTTCTGCCATCTTAAGGACAAGTTCCCAAAACTCAAATTATTTCCTTGGAATGGTTTACCAATGACTAGTGGGCTGCCAAAGAGATCAATCATGTTCATTAGGCTAACATATAACTTCATAACCTCATGAGGCTCAACCCTGACCATTTCCTACTGTACAACACTCGTGTAGCTCTGTCAAACACCTGTAAAATGTAAAGTGAACCAATCTACAAGCATAAACAAGACTAGAAGAGGCTTCTTGGGTTCTTATAGCTCAAAAACCAAGAAGATAGTGAAAATACCTATGGAGAATCCTTGAGAAATAGATGAAACAATCAAATCTATCAAATTAGAGAAAAATATTTTGAAACAGGCTCAAACAGTGACCCCTCATGGATGTGAGAACATAAAAGGCTGCTTGGATTATTAGCAATGGTTCATAAATGAGGAGATATGAAACTAAAAAATATTGTCATGGACTTGAATCTGACTTAGACCCCTTTCAACTCCCAAGAGCACTCCCTCTAACTCTAACGATATAGACTATACCAAGCATTCAAAGTTGACCCTTCTTGGCTTACAAAGGAAAGAAAGAAGGATCATATGAAAAATTTGATTTATTTTAACTTTTATATACACACCATGCATGTTAAATATCTTAGGGAGTTCAAGAGACACTTTACCCATGTTTTTAGGTAAAGGCGAGCTCACCAAGTCTGTTAAAGTGCCATTAATGGCCTATTTTCAAGGAGATCTCCCTATTTTCATGCATGAAACTACCTATTGACTACCTATGACTGATTAATAACATGTTATGACCCCATTAACATTGAAATATTCCTTAGTGACACTTAACTTCCTTAACTCATCCGTACAAGTCATTTAATGAGCCAAAAATATGACTAAAAGGCATTTTTTGCATATGAAACATGGTAAAAGACAAATTTATAACTTAGGAACACCTTAAGACATTTAAATGAACATATTATGAAAAATATAACACAATTTTATCCTTTTACCATGTTTTACTAGAGTTGACCAAAGTTGACTTTGGTTGACTAGGCAAGTACAAAGAAGATAGGCTTACACCAAGGCTAGAGCAAAGATAGGTGAGATGTTCACACATGAGACACTATTAGACATATAGTAACCTTTGAAAAAATTTCAATATGTAGGGGTTGACCAATTTGACTAAAATTCAAATTTGGTCAACAATAATAACATTGTTAATTTTAAAAAAATCATCATTATTTACCATTTTAGAAGACATCAATGGAAGTTGCATATGTAAAATATAAATACCACTTAATCTACAACTATACGTTAGAGGCATACAATATGAATCAAGAGCTATTAATGGATATGAATATAATACAAGTAAAAAACAAGCTATAAAGGTGATCTAGGCAAGGGTTTGAATGACTTTTGAAGTCTCAAAAATACTGATTCATTCATTGATTAGTGTCAACATAATGTTTCAGAGCACTAAATATAGAGGTATAACCATGTTTTTATCCCAATAACTTCATTTTTAAGGGTACGATGAAAGTAACTTCCTTGGGTGATATACTCCTCTTAGGTGTACCAAAAGTTAGACTATTAAAATAGGCTTCTTATTGGTATAGAAAGGGACCCTATATGTTTATGCTATACTATGAGGTACTTGAAAACTAAAATCTATGTTTAGTGTTGTACAAAGGATATGAGTATTGGGTTAAACACCTCATGCCATGATGTCTATAAATATAACACCACATAGCCATTCATGATAGTAAATAAGTAGTTTTAAAACTATTGAGGATATATTAAAATCCTCATATTTATCTTTCCCATCACTCACTCGAGGCACACTTGGGTTGAATATTAGATTAAACTCTATTCTAAAGTGTAATTCTAGGTGTTTATAAACTTCTTGGTCATTAGGTTCTCTTCTTTAGTGGCTAGGTGTAAGTTCTCTTGCATTATTCATATTTAACACCCATTTTTGATTTTATGAATATTAATTAAGGATGAAAATATAAAAATAGATAAATTTAAAAATTTAAGATATTAAATCAATATAAAAATAAAATAAAAATAAAAAGACAAGTTGAAAAGGCAAGATATATTTCAAAATTCAAAATCACACCAAATTACTTGATCATATCATTTGGTATGCCCCATATCCTAGGTAAAACTTATAATAAAAATTTGGCCTCATGATATTATTAAGGTCCATAAGAGTATAATATATTAGTATAATAGGTAGGATACTTTACACATATATAACTAGTGCTACTTATTTTATTATGCTAGTACCTAATCCTTACAATCATTGATGGATTCATCGAGGTCCTAATGAGAAAAGAAAACATTTTGGGAAGGTAGGATTATTTGAAAGTTTCATGAATTTAGAATTCATGAGATGACATACATACTTTATTTGGTATCCTAAGATATACACTTTCTAAGTAAGGTTCTTTATATCCTTGATTTCAAAATCTCTTAGCCTTTCCCACTTGATTATATTATCTCGATTTCACTAAGGATTTATACATTGCCTTTACAATACCTTACCTCATTATTTCCCATTTTATCATTCATAATATCTCCTTGAAGTATATTTATGATAGATGATCACTTCCCTCTTATGTTTTATCTTTTTTTCTCTTTACTTCATATTTGACTCTCATAAAACTAATTATTACACCACTTGGATTTTTAGTTTGTGTGTTGCATGTTAAAACCAACAGGAATAAAATTAGGCCATCCTAAAAAATTCCCATCACCTTCAAATCCACACCATATTCATCACATTATTGATTGATTTAGATGATCATGTCTTTCTATGAGACTTCCTAGTGAAAGGATGGGTTTTATGGTTACTCTTTCCTTGATTCCAGTCTTTTTGCATCTTATATTTGGCTTAGAATTTATATTATCTACTTACATTTGATGTTTCATGATTGTCCCATTCTTAGTTTTATGTCATTTTTATGCCTTAGGTTTATATTATCTACTTTCATTAGATGTTTTAAAATCATTTATGATATTTTATCTAGTTACATATCCCTTATTTGATTTGAATTTAAATTTTAACTATTTTACATTGGATTTTTTAAAAATCTTTGTTTTTCATATCTCTTGTTTGTTGGATTATATTTCCTTTGATTACATTTGATTTTTATTTTATCATTTATTTGAATTATATTTTATTTATCTACTTACATTGTGTTACCTTTTGAGTCACCCTTATTCAATTTTTCATGAATTTTTCCATAAAAGAAGTTTACCTGCTTATCGCCTTTTGTGTGTGAATTTTTAAAATAATTGAACCTTTGAACTTGAACCTTTCTCAGAGTTCAAGAGTTTAATAAGTTCAATAGTTCAAAAGTTCAATATTCAATGTTTTGTAAAGAGTGGTGTTTACTCAGTTCCCTTGTATAAATTAATGTATCATTAAACCTATCGTTGAACCTACTATTTGAACCTAATGTTTGAACCTACATAGTGGAGTTCAAAAGTTCAACGGTTTAATGTTTCAAAGTTTGAAGTTTCTAGAAAGATCATATGACTATTGGTCAGTCTATGTAGTTCATCTTGTATCATTGAACCCTGAAGTTGAACCACATTTTCAAAAGTTCAATGGTTTAATGGTTTAATGACTATACTCTCATCTCGCCTCGAGGCTTTCTCTAAGTTAAAATTAGAAAGAGATTTAGAGGAAAATATATCCAAAACTCTTATAAAGTGGAAAATTTTGAATTTTCATGAGGTTACAAATAATCATTACTCATCAAAATTGTGCATAAAAAATGCTTGCCATTAATGCATATGTCAGAATGCATGTCTTATCAATCATGTTTAGCACATATTATTTTGGTTTAATCATTTGATCTGGTTAATATCTGTATCAAAAGAGAATAATTTATATTTAGCAAACAAGCATACTGGGTGATACAAAGGAGAACATCACAAGTGGTATAAGATATTGATTGCTCAAATTTGTAGTGATTTTAGATAAATTTAAAGGTGAGTTTTACTTTTACTATAAGTTGTTTCCTTTACTTGGTTGGAAAGAAGGATCCTTTTGAATTTATGACATCATTTAAGGAGTTTAAAACATTTTATTTTCATTATATCATCCAATTTGTAACCATGAAATCTATATGTCTCGATTATGAGCATGGTCCTGGTCTCATATGTTCTCTTCCTAAAATTGGGGACACTTCTCTGGTCCAATATGACTTGGAAGATTTTAAGGAAAGGGCTAGAAATCTTGTGTCAAATCCTATGATGCAAAAGATATTAAAAAGTGGCTTGGTTGAGGCTGTGGCCTTTCCCATGACTATCTAATACCTTGAATTAGTACTTGAATGCATGAATAGACAAGAACCTCAAAACAGGTGTATCAAGAATGTGGATGGCAATGTTTTACTGCATATCAATAGATAAACCCTAATGTTTGTAATGATAATTCCTTCCAAGGAACCATACTCTGACCTTAGTATTACTTCTTCATATAGTTATTTTTCATTAAAGAAAGTAATTTACAAGAGCGTGATTGCTAGGAATTGGATTTTGAAATTCTAAAAAGGGGGTTCTAGATTGCCTAGACCATTGATAAGAAATCATATGATTTTAGAAGTACAAGATATTATAGTATTACTACATAGAATAAAAGGCAATGCTCATGCATATTATTGGGAAGACTGGATGTACTTCTTCATACAAGTGATCCTCCAAGGAGAGCAATATTTAGATTGGGTGGAAATTGTATCAGAATGTTTGCATCTAGGTTTAAGTAATTATTTGGGAAATAAAGAGTTTTATATGTCTTCATACCTCTTCTATTTCTTGGCATCTACAAAACAATGGGTAGGATTACCACATGCACCCTTCACTGAAGATAGTAAAATTTATGACTATTACTCACAGTTGTAAATGCATAATTGCTATGAAGATTACATGAAAGTCAATGATGTTTTTACTAGGAGAATGACTTTTGAATTGTCAAACAACATCAATAAAAGGTTGTCTGATGAAGCTATGCAACTAATCAACATTTATGGTAGTTTCTTCACTCAGTTTTCCAAGTTCACTTATATCAGAGTTGGGGGTTTTGACAGTGAACCTTTAAGGTTACCTAAGTATGTTTTTGACTGATTTGTGTTAATATAAGTTTGTAGATAATTAACACATGTAGATAAAAAAATTCCCAATGAAAAATAAATTTTTTATATCATTTCCTATTGAACTTGGATGTTATTCATGTAAGTCAACTTTTGATGCTTTGAATTTAGAATTGGATCTTAAGAAATTCAATTTTCAATACTTCACAACTAGATCATAATTTGACAACAAAGGTTTTACTAGAGATAACTTGGATCTTGGGACAAGGTTTTCACATATCCCTTAATTAGAATATTATTGGGAGGATTGTTTAGATGAATTTGAAGTCAGAAAAAGATTGTGGTCTAGGTTATCCTTAGGGAAAATTATTACCCTCAATTTAAATATGGACATTTCTAGAATTTATGACAATGATGAATAGGTGACTGATCAGCAATTTGAGCAAATAAAATAATCACCTATTCTAGAAATTGACTGAGAGAAAAATGAAGAAGATAAAATTGAGGTTAAGACCCTCCTAGTGATAAGGAGAACTGAGAAATGGTTGAGAGAGCAAAAAATGTGGGGAGCTCAAAACATAGCTTCCCAATAATGTACATCAATAATTGAATCACCATTCCCAATAACCTCCTCTAATTAGCTTATTGCTATTTGTCATGCAGGTACTTTTAGAGCAAAAACTAGAAGGGATCCTATCACCAAAGAATTTGAGAAGGCCATTATAACTACTCTACCTCCTCGTGCCACTAGATTAAGGACCCAAAGAAAGAGAAAGAGTCAAATTTTTTAAAAAGTAATTGTGGATTTGAATTCTAAAGAAGATTTAGGAGAATCCAAAGGTGGTAAAAAATATGGTTCACCAATGGTGGAAGAGGTTAGTGCAGATCAACAGATAGTGATTCCTTTTGATTCTACGAAACTAATAATTTTTTCAAATCTACCTTCTAATCAACCAAATCCTGATAAAGATGCCTCAGCCTCTGCACCCAAGTGACTGGAAATCTCAATTAGTAAAAAAAGGAAAGTAGTACCATTTTATTTACCCTTGGAGGATATGGTGAGTAAATATTTAGGGAAAACTTCTAAATCCAAAAAGTTAAAAACAACATCTAGGTAGATGTTGACCATAATACAAGGAATTAGAATGTAGAAATAGCTAGGCCAAGAACTAATGAAGAAGTTCAAGATCCTATATTTTAGGATTTTACAATTAAAAAGGTGGGTCTTGGGACTGCATCACGTGCCACAGATGTGCATCACCTTGAAGCATCCACTAAAAGGATAGTCAGTAGAACTTGGAAGGAAAAACAAGATAAAAGAGAATTAAAATAGACTGTGTAGTTAATGGTAGAATACATTGATGCTATTCATAGTCTAGATCCAAAATTGATCACCTAACTGCCCCTATCTTTTGATCCAAAATCACTTGTCAATTAAAGGATGTTGGACCAGATACACAGAGGCAAAATGGTTACCAAGGTATTTGATAATTGGTTGGATAACATCATTCAAAAAGGTACATAATTCATCTATAAATTGAAGAATGTATATGATCTAACCATAATTACTATTGAATATTTGAAGAATCAAAATGATTTGGGGATAAAATATGAAGGAAAATGGATGAACGTGATGAACCAGATTGATGAAGTAAAAAAGTATGGAATAACAAAGTTTTTCTCAGAGAACTTGACAAGTCTGGATGAAGATGTATTATATGTAAGTAAGAAAAATATTGAATGGAGAAATTCAGTATCCTGACAAGGATGAATGGAAATCACAAAAATGATCAGGGAAATAACTGAATTCATTCAGTCATTACAACATGATCTATAGAGTATTGATATCAAATACATAAAAGCTGATGGAAAACTAGAAAAAGATATCAATATTGTGATTCAATCCTTTAGGGAAAGGATCAACATCATTAAAGAAAGTGACAACTTATCAACTAAATATTTTTCTTAGATTTAAAAGGTAGATTCACTTCTTTGTCTCTACATCGACACTCTCCCAGAACACAGAAAAAATGGGGAAGATTTGGAGGGAAAATACAATTTGGAAAGTAAGGATAAAACATGTCAACATTCCCAATCTTATGAAAAGTTAAGAGTTTGTTACATCATTTTAGGAGTGGAAAGCTCAATGTGTCTACCCAACAGAACACAACAAATCTAGAGATCCTAGTCCATCATCTCAACAATGATTTTACTTACATACTTTCTTTTATTCAGTTATTTAGTTGCTTTTCTATTTGAAACTTGATTTTTATTGAATTTGTAAAAACTAAATCCCGTATGGGTCAAAGTTACTTTAAATCTAGTTTATTTTGATAGGTGGATTAGTTATTGTAACTATATATATATATATATATATATATATATATAATTGTAAAAGACGTAGATAAGAGAGAAAAAATAGGAGTTAGAAAATTTTTGAACTGGACCACTATTGTTGAAAATATATGTGATGTTTGTCTAAAACATTTTTCATCTGTGAATGAAAAGGAGAATTAATTGTTGAATACTTAGATCTATGCATTTGAGTATTTCAAATTAGGTTTTTTGTGTGAAATCTTCTTTTATATAGTAATTACTCTTCCATTAGACAATTCATTATATGTGTTTTATCCTTTTACTAGTTCAACTATATATATATTTAATCATTATTGAAAAAAGAATATGTGTATTCTATTATCCATTACTATTATAAAATCTCACATTCATAACATGATGATGTGTGGATGTTAATTTACCTTTAAAACACTTTTTGGTTAAAAGTGTATCTAAATATTTGAATTCATTAAAAATCTTAAAGGGAGTTATACCTTAATTCAGAGGGGAACTAGTCTTAATAGTTTACCCATTTGTTTTTAACTTATTTGTTCTTGAAAGAATAAGGGTATGGAGTCAAAATAAAACATTTTTAGATAAGGACAAATATATTAGCCAATAGTTTTTGGCAACTCCGCTAGGGAATCAAAATTTAAATCTTTATTGAAAGATTAGTCGCCTTAATATGAAACAACAATGGTGCTTCCACATGAAAATATAATTCTTGTTTTGCAACCTAATCTTGGTTTTCAAGATGAACAAGAAGATATAATTAGTCAGTTAAATACTCTTGCTTGGCATTCTCATTGAAATATTGATGATTATAGGATAATAAGTAGAATTTTAGAAAAAGAAGAAGAATTGGCTGATAATATGAGATTACTGTTACTCATGCAAAGAAGGAGGCAAGTAGAAAACATAGTAAGGAATTAAACCCCCCGAAGTGCGAAGTTAACAATTATAATATCATAACCTAGATTCCAAAAGATACATAAGGTCTTTGAAAAGATAAGGAATTGAGGATTCTTCTTTTCAAACATTACAAAACTTAAATTTTCCTTATATTCCTATTTGCATTAGAAAAGATAGAAGTAGACCTCCTAGCCCTCCTAAAACCTCTACATCCTTTGTCTATCAAGCCTTAACTCTTTCTGGTACCATCTTTCCTTCTACCATAAGTTTTCTTCTAATGGCCCAACCTTGGGGCGTAGCCATAGGACCTCTAAATTTAGAAGCCAACCTGATCCTTTGCTTTAAAATGCAAGGGAAAATTTACCCAAATTTAATGGAGATGGAAGATAATCACTAGAAGAACATCTGAGTGCCTTTATAACAGCATGTGGTGTGTTAGGCGTGCAACATCAAGATGTAGCCATAAGGCTTTTTGTGTAAACTCTAACTGATATTGTATCACAATGGTTTTATCATCTAACTGATTCCTCAATCACAAATTGGAATGATATGAAAATTTCATTTTAAAATAGGTTCAAAAGTGTAGAAGATGAACATTCCCTTCTTGCTGAATTGACTCAGCTCAAGAAAGAGATACATGAACCCATGAGGGAATTTATAGCTAAATTCAATAGAATTGTGCACAACATTCCTACTCCTAAAAGACTGACTTCTAAGAATTAGAAATGTTTTTTTATTAATTATATGCCTCTTGATATAAGTTTTCATCTCAAAAGAGGTGTAATTTTCAATTTAACAAATGCACAATCATTGGCAGTTGAGTTAGAGGATGATCTTATTATGGCCAAAAAATGGAAGAAAGAAGTCTAAGTACCTAATGCTCATCCCTCATCCTCTATGGATCCTATGGTTCAAAGGATAGTTAATGATATGATTTCCCTTAAGAGATAATTACCAAAGATTAGTACTTCATTCCAACAACCATATCAGGATATGGGTAGGAGAAATCAACAAGCAAATGCTGGTAAGACATTACCACTTGCATCAACACAACCAAGATTTGATAGTGAATCTCCTCTTGGAAGAAATAACATGTGTGTCTTTCATTTGAATACTGATCATGATGGAGATTCTTGTCTAGAGATGCTTAGATCTACTCAAATGACTACTACTCAAGATGTCTTAGGGGAGATTACTGAAGAAGAAAGGAGCTTTGAAAGACCTGGCGACTCTGAAATACACTTCCTAGAATATGATTCAGATTCAGAAAGAGAAGGTGAAATATTGGTTACTCTTGAAGATCCTTCATGTGCTATACTTACTATAATTCAAAAGAATTTTAAGTTTTCTAATGCTTAAGAAGTACCCGTTAAAGGTAAGGAACCTTTTACTAAAACTTCTAATACTAAGACATAAGAAACTAAATTGTTACATAGAAATGATTGTGAGACTTCTTTTGATATTTTAGAATTTTGTAAGTCTACAAAAATTCAAATATCCTCTATTGAATACCTCAGGTTGAAACCTAATGAAATTGATAAATTGATTAAATATGTCAAAAATGGTCCTACACAAGTTGAACCTAAAAGTCAATTAAATGTTAACACTAAGTCTCCCATTGCCTAATTATTTACTTCTCTACCTAAATCACCCACTCATACTTCTAGAATGAACCTCAATTCATCTGATGATACTCCTTATATGGCTAATATGCAACCCATTTTACATTTCTTTGTTCATAAATGGTCATAAACTCAACAATTGTATCATAGACTCAAGTGCTTCTAATAATATAATGCCTTCTTCTATAGCCAAAGCCTTAGGATTATCCCTTACAATAATATTTGGTAGATGTTATTCCATGGATGGAAAATAGATTTCTTTGCTCAAATAAATTAAAGATGCATGAGTTGCTCTTGTAGCCTATCCTGATAAAAAGGTGAAGTTGACTATTTTAGTAGTAGATATTCCTGCTAGTTATGGAATGTTGTTGAGAAGGAATTTTTGCAAAGATTTGGGAGGGAAGATTAAATTATATTGGTTAGAAGCTACAATTCTCATGGGAAAGCTGAAAGCTAAGCTAGAACCTGAACCTCAATGCAAGTTTACAGTATATCCTTCTGATGATCTTAAGTCTTAGATTCTATTTGAAGAATGTGAATTTGGTAATTATTTTCTCTCCTCTAAAGATTTTAAGGAAGAATATGTCCCAAAGTCTCTTCGTTCAGATGATCTATGGACCATGGAATTTGATGGTAGTTGTGCTACCACTGGTTTAGGAGCAGGATCTGTGTTGATCTCACCTAAAGGTGAAACTTTTCCTTACTTTTTCAAGCTAGAATTTTAAAAAACTAATAATACTACAGAATATGAAGCTTTATTGCTTGGGTTAAATGAAGCTAAAATAAAGGGTATAAAAATACTCAAGGCAAAAAGAGATGCTAAATTAATTGTCAAACAAGTGAGAGGCATTTTCTCAGTTAAAAATGATAGATTAAGACATTACAAAAATAGAGTTTGGGATGAGATAGAATGTTTTGATGCCTTTTCTATTGAAGCAATTCCTAGAGACTAGAACACTCAGGGAGATTCTCTAGCAGTATCAGCTTCTCTTCTTCTCCCACACCTTGATTTCAAAAGGGATGCATATAGAATAGAACTAGCCTATCATCCTAATGTCCTGGATAATGCTAAAAATTGGCAAGTTTTTGAGAGTAATAAATAGATCAATTTTTTTTTGAGAATGCTAATATGTTCTTGGGGACTTATTTTGAAGGTTCTAAAATAGAATGTAAAGAATTTAGTCCTGATCCAGGGATCAATCCAAAGGATGATGTAATTCAATCAAAAGGAGACAAAATCCCTAAAGGATTGGTCTCTCTAGAACATTTGTTCACTAGATAAGATGAATATACTAAAGGCAAACTTGTCCAGAATCCTAACAAAATGGAGGACTATAATAAAATAAATATTAGAAGTGAGATTGACCCTAAATGGATCTCCATTGGTAGGTGTTATTCACCAGAGGAGAAAAATGGATTAATTAATCTATTGATTAAGTATAAATATATCTTTGTTTGGTGCTATGATGATCTTAAAGATTTTAGACATGGACAGTTTCATCATCATATTCTTTTGAAAGCAAATGCAACTCCTTTCAAGTAGAAGCTAAGAAATTATAACCTTTTTGAAGCTATCTTTAAAGAGATTGACAAGATTTTAAAGGCTAGGATTATTTATCCAATTCATCACTCCACCTAGGTGGTGAACATTGTTCTAGTATGTAAAAAGAATGGGGAAATAAGAATCTCTGTTGACTTCAAAAATTTGAATCAAGCCAGTTTAGAAGATAATTATCCCTTGCCTATGATGGATCACATCTTGCAAACTATTGTTGGGTTAGAAATGATGTCCATGTTAGATGGGTTCTCTGGTTATAATCAAATAAGTGTGGTTGTAGCTGACCAACACAAAACTGCTTTCACTACACCTCAAGGAAATTTTACTTATAACTGTATGCCCTTTGGTTTGATTAATGCTAGTGTAACTTTTCAACAGGTGATAGATTCATCCTTTAAAGATTTGAAAGATAAGATTATTGTCATTTATCTTGATGATTTAACTATTTTCTCTAGAAAAAGAGAGGATCATTTGAAGGATTTGGAGACTATTTTACAAAGATGCCAGAGTCATGGGATATCTCTTAACCCTAAGAATTTAATTTTCTATGTTACAGAAAGAAAGTTATTAGGACACCTAGTTTTAGAAAGTGGAATCAAAATTGACCCAGAAAGAGTTAGAACAATACAACAACTAAGCCTTCCTTATAATAGGACTACAATTAAGTCTTTCTTTGGTCAGATTAATTTTCTCAAAAGGTTCATTCCTGATTTTACTGAGATTACAAAATATATTGTAGGAATGATGAGTGAAAAACAAGTATTCAGATGGAATGAAGATGCTAAAAAAGAATTGAGATATTAAAGAGGTAATTGCACAAACACCTACTTTGGTAAATCCTAATTTATGAAAAGATTTTGTTATTTACTGTTATGCTTCGGAACATACCATGTCTGGTATCTTGTTACAAAAAAATGAATTGAATGTAGAAGCCCCAATAGCCTTTATGAGTGTTCCTCTCAAGAAGCATGAACTTAAATATTCTTTGTCTAAGAAATAAGCTTTTACTATAGTGAAGGTTGTTAAACAATTAATATATTATATACTTCATTCTCATTCAGTTATATTTGTTCCTAGTTTGGCTGTGAAAAGTATTCTGACTCAGCAAGATGTTGGGATGAACAATAGAGCAACATGGGTTCCTAAAATTCAAGAATATGACCTAGAGATTAAGCCAACCAAATTAGATAGAGGTCAAGGTTTATACAAATTGATAGCCAGAAGTAAAGACGAAGAGGAACTTCTTACTATCCTATTGGTGAGCTTACAAGATCTATGGTTCCTAAACGTGGCACACTATCTTACTTATGGAGACTATCCCAGTCATTTATCGTTAAAGGAGAAAAAAAAATTGAAGTTAAAATCAAAAAAATATGTGATTTGGGGTGATGTCCTATACAAAAAGGGATTAGATGGAACCTTTTTGAGGTATGTAGATAAGGAACAACAATCTAAACTATTGTAAGTTTTTCATAATGAATCCTATAGTGGACATTTCTCTTCTTTAATCACAGCCCTCAAAATCCTTAGAAATTATTATTATTGGCTAGGTATGTTCAAAGATGCATACAAATGGGTAGCTAATTGTGAAAAATGCAAATTATTTTCAAGAAGACCACAATTTACAGCATTACCTCTGAGACCTATCATTATTGAAGAACCTTTAAAATAAAGTGGATTAGACTTCATTGGGCCTCTTTCACCTCCATCAAGTGCTGGTCATACACACATTTTAATAGCAACTAATTATTTTATGAAATAGGTTGAAGCAACCCCTATGAAGAGAACCACTTCAAAAGTGGTACGTAATTTTCTCAAAGAAAATATACTGGTATATTTTGGTGTTCCTCAAAAGATTGTGACAGATAATGCTACCAGTTTTTCTTCAATGGGACTTACTTCATTCTGCTATGAACATAGTATCTCTCTTTCTCACTCATCAGATTATTACCATTAAGGGAATGGATAAGCAGAGTCCAATAATAAAAATTTAATATCTATCATAAAGAAATTGGTGAGTGATAACCCCAAAGATTGGCATAAGAAACTATATGAAGCACTTTGGGCTGACAGGGTAACCCCAAAAAGAGTAATAGGAATGACACCATTTGAGTTCATTTATGGGATAGGAGCAAAATTATCATTACCTCTGGAATTATCTGTAGCTAAATTACAAATGTTATTGAAGATCAGTACTTTCAAGATTATTTAGAGAAAAGAGTTATGTTTTTAACTAAGATTGAGGAAGAGAGAAATGAACTAGTTGACCAAATTACTACTCATCAAAACAGGGTTAAAAATATTTTTGATAAAAAAACTAGACCTAGAAAGTTCATGGAAGGAGATGAAGTATTGCTATGGGATAAAAGGAGAGAACCTAAAGGAGCACATGGAAAATTTGATTCACTTTGGAAAGGACCTTTTAAAATTCATTAGGTACTTGGTCCTAATTCTTTTAGCTTGGAATATCTGGATGGAACTATTTTACCCTTGTCCTATAATGGACAGGATCTTAAGTTGTATCGACTATGAAATAGGTATCCCTTGTTTTTTACATATCCTTTCCTTTGTTATCACATTTTGTGTTTTCCTTTCCCATTTTTGGTTTGTCTTTCTCCTTTTCTTCCATTGTTGTGTTCTGGTCTACATAACCAGATTTTTTGAGTTCTCTACATTTTGTCATAAAATACAGTCCCCAGTTAGATTTAATGTTACCTTTTGAGTTGCCCTTATTCAATTTTTTGTGATTTTTTCCATAAAATAAGTTCACCATCTTATCGCCTTTTGTGTGTGAATTTTTAAAAGAACTGAACCTTTGAACTTGAACCTTTCTCAAAGTTCAAGAGTTTAATAATTTTAAAGGTTCAAAAGTTCAATATTTGATGTTTTGTAAAGAGTCATGTTCACTCAGTTCCCTTGTATAAATTAATGTATCATTGAACCTACCATTTGAAGCTACATAGTGGAGTTCAAAAGTTCAACGGTTCAATGTTTCAAAGTTCAAAGTTTATGGAAAGATCATATGACTATTGGTCAATCTATGTTCGAAGTTGAACCACATTTTCAAAAGTTCAATGGTTCAATGGTTCAATGACTATACTCTCATCTCACCTCGAGACTTTATCTAAGTTAAAATTAGCAAGAGATTTAGAGGAAAATATATCCAAAACTCATTATAAAGTGGAAAATTTTGAATTTTCATGAGGTTACAGATAATATTTACTCATCAAAATCATGCATAAAAATGTTTGCCATTAATGCATATGTCAGAATGCGTGTCTTATCAAGCATGTTTAGCACATATTATTTTAGTTTAATCATTTGATCTGGTTAATATCTGTATCAAAAGAGAACAATTCAAATTTAGCAAATGAACATACTGGGTGATATAAAGGAGAACAACACAAGTGGTATAAGATATTTGACTACTCAAATTCATAGTGATTTTAGATAAATTTAAAGGTGAGTTTTACTCTTACTATAATTTGTTTCCTTTATTTGGTTGGAAATAAGGATACTTTTGAATTTATGACATTCTTTGAGGAGTTCAAAACATTTTATTTTTATTATATCCTCCAACCTGTAACCATGAAATCTGTATGTCTCGATTACGAGCATGGTCTTGGTCTCATATGTTTTCCTCCTAAAATTAGGGACACTTCTCTAGTCCAATATGACTTGGAAGATTTTAAGGAAAGGGATAGAAATCTTGTGTCAAATCCTATAATGCAAAAGATAGTATGAAGTGGCTTGGTTGAGGCTATAACCTTTCTCATGGCTGTCCAATGCCTTGAATTAGTCCTTGAATGCATGAATAGATATGAACCTCAGAATAGGTGCATCAGGACTGCAGATGGCAATGTTTTACTACATATCAATATAAAACCCTAATGTCTGTAATGAGAATTCCTCCCAAGGAACCATACTCTAACCTCAGTATTACTTCTTTATATGGTTATTTTTCATTAAAGAAAGTAATTTACAAGAGCGTGATTGCTAGGAATTGGCTTTTGAAATTCCAAAAAGGGGGTTCAAGATTGCCCAGACCATTAACAAGAAATCATATGATTCCAGAAGTATAAGATATTATAGTATTACTACATAGACTAAAAGGCAATGCTCATGCATATTATTGGGAAGAATGGATGTACTTATTCATACAGGTGATCCTCCAAGGAGATCAATATTTGGATTGGGTGGAAATTGTAGTAGAATGTTTGTATCTAGGTTTAAGTAATTGTTTGGGAAATAAAGAGTTTTATATGTCTTCATACCTCTTTTATTACCTGGAATCTAAAAAATAATGGGTAGGATACCACATGCACCCTTGGCTGAAGACAATAAAATTTATGACTATTACTCACAGTTGAAAATGCATAATTGCTATGAGGATTACAGGAGAGTCAATGATGTTTTTATTGAGATAATGCCTTTGAATTATCAAACAACATCAATAAAAGTTTGTCTGATGAAGATATGAAACTAATCAACATTTATGGTAGTTTCTTCACTTAGTTTTCCAAGTTCACTTATATCAGAGTTGGGGGTTTTGATGGTGAACCTTTAAGGTTACCTAAGTATGTTTTTGATTGATTTGTGTTAATATAAGTCTGCAGACAATTAACACATGTAGATAAAAAATTCCCAATGAAAAATAAATTTGGTATATCTTTTCCTATTGAACTTGGACTTTATTCATGCAAGTCAACTTCTTATGCTTTTAATTTAGAATTAGATCTTAATAAATTCAATTTTCAATACTTCACAGCTAGATCACAATTTAAAAGCAAAGGTTTTACTAGAGATAACTTGGATCTTGGGACAAATTAGAGGATTATTGGGAGGATTGTTCAAATGAATTTGAAGTCAAGAAAAGACTGTGGTCCAAGTTCTCCTTAAGTAAAATTATTACCCTCAATTTAAATATGGACATTTCTAGAATTTTTGATAATGAAGAATAGGTGACTGATCCACAATTTGAGCAAATAAAACAATCACCTATTCCAAAAATTGACTGGGAGAAAAATGAAGAAGATAGAATTGAGGTTAAGACCCTCCTGGTGATAAGGAAAACTGAGAAATGGTTGAGAAATAAAAAATTGGGGGGAGCTCAAAACATAGCTTCCCAACAATGTACATCAATAATTAAATCACCATTCTCAATAAGCTCCTCTAATCAACTTATTGTTATTTGTGATGTAGGTACTTATAGAGCAAAAACTAGAAGGGATCCTGACATCAAAGAATTTGGGAAGGCCCTTATAACTACTCTACCTCCTTGTGCCACCAGATCAAGGACCCAAAGTAAGAGAAAGAGTCAAATTTATAAAAAAGTAATTATGGATTTGAATTTTGAAGAAGATTTAGGAGAAGCTAAAGGTGATAAAAAATCTAGTTCACCAATGGTGGGAGAGGTTAGTGCAGATCAATAGATAGTGATTCCTTCTGATTCTGTTGAACTAATGATTATTTCAAATCTACCTTCTGATCAACCAAATCCTAATAAATATGCCTCGGCCTCTACATCCAAGTGGCTAGAAAGCTCAATTAGAAACAAAAGGAAAGTAGTACCATTTTCTTTACCCTTAGAGAATATGGTGAGTAAAAGTTTAGGGAAAAATCTTAAATCTTAAAAGTTAAAAACAACATCCAAGGTAGATGTTGACCCTAATATAGGGAATTAGAATGCAAAAATAGCCAAGCCAAGAAACAATGAAGAAGTTCAAGATCTTACAGTTTAAGATTTTACAATTGAAAAGGTGGATCTTGGGACTAAATCACGTGCCATAGATGTGCATCACCTTGAAGCGTCTACTAAAAGGATAGTCAACAAAATATGTAAGGATGAAAAAGATAAAAGGGAATTAAAATAGACGGTGCAATTAATGGTAGAATAAATTGATGCCATTCATAGTCTAGATCCACAATCGATCACCCAACTACCCCTATCTTTTGATCTAAAATCACCTATCAATCAAAGGATGTTGGACCAGATACATAGAGGCAAAATGGTTACCAGGGTATTTGACAATTGGTTGGATAGCATCATTCAAAAAGGTACAAAATTCATTCATAAATTGAAGGATATATATGATCTAACCACAATTACTGTTGAAGATTTGAAGACTCAAAATGCTTTGGGGATAAAAGATAAAGGAAAATGGATGAGCATGATGACCCAGATTGATGAAGTACAAAAGTATGGAATAACAAAGTTTTTGTCAGAGAAGAACTTGACAAGTCTGGATGAAGATGTATTATATGTAAGTAAGAAAAATATTGAATGGAGAAATTTAGTATCCTGATAAGGATGAATGGAAATCACAAAAATGATCAAGGAAATAACTAAATTCATTCAATCAGTACAACATGATCTAGAGAGTATTGATATGAAATACATAAAATATGATGGAAAACTAGAAAAAGACATCAATATTGTGATTCAGTCCTTTAGGGAAAGGATCAATATCATTAAAGAAAGTGACAACTTATCAACTAAAGATTTTTCTCAGATTTTAAAGGTAGACTCACTTCTTTATCATTGCATTGACACTCTCCCAGAACACACATAAAAGATGGGGAAAATTTGGAGGGAAGAAAACATCTGGAAAGCAAGGATAAAACACATTAGCATTCCCAATATTATGAAAATTGAGGAGTTTGTTTTAGCATTTCAAGAGTGGGAAGCTCAACGTGTCTACCCAACCGAACATGGTAAATCTAGAGATCCTAGTCCATCATATCAACAATGATTTTACTTACATACTTTCTTTTATTCAATTATTTAGTTGCTTTTCTATTCAAAACTTGATCTTTATTGAATTTGTAAAAACTAAATCTCATATGGGTTAGATTTACTTTAACTCTGGTTTAGTTTGACAGGTGGATTAGTTATGGCAACTATATATATATATTTTTAATTATAAAATATGTAGATAAGAGAGAGAGAAAAGAGGAGTTAGAAATTTTCAAAATTAGACCACTGTTGTTGACAATATATGTGATGTTTGTCTAAAACATTTTTCATTGTGAATGAAAAGGAGAATTAATTGTTGAATACTTAGATCTGTGCATTTGAGTATTTCAAATTAGGTTTTTTGTGTGAAATCTTCTTGTATATAGTAATTACTCTTCCATTAGACATTTCATTATATGTGTTTTATCCTTTTACTGGTTCAGCTATATATATGTTTAATCGTTATTGAAAATAGAATCTATGCATTCTATTATCCATTGCTGTTATAAAATCTTACATTCATAACATGATGATTTGTGGATGTGAATTTACCTTTAAAACACTTTTTGGTTAAAAGTGTATCTAAATTTTTGAATTCATTAAAAATCTTAAAGGGAGTTATACCTTAATTCAGAGGGAAACTAGTCTTAATAGTTCACCCATTTGTTGCTTAACTTATTTGTTCTTCAAAGAAGAAGGGTATAGAGTCAAAATGAAACATTTTTAGACAAGGAAAAATCTGTTAGCCAACACATTGGATATTATTATCACCAAGTACTTTCTTTGTAAATCTTATGTTTGCTTTAGATTGGTTAAATCTATCTACATTCGATGTTTTTCTTACAGTCTTATTATGCATATTTTGTTTATCTATTTTTATATTTAATTACTTTGGATATAATTTTTACACTTACCATATATATGTTTGTATATGTATGTATATATATATATATATATATATATATATATATATATATATATATATATATATATATATATATATATATATATATATATATATATATATGTTTGTATATGTATGTATATACATATGTATGTATGTATGTATATGTATATACATATATATTTACACACACACACACACACACACACACATGAATACATATGTACATACCTAGTAGGTATGTATGTACACACACAAATATGAATGGGGCATATGAGACAAAACATCAAATCATGATATCACATACAACCAAGCTATAAAGATATATTTACTAAAATATCAAATAAACATTTTCCATGTAGAAAAAAATGTGAAAAATCAATGATACACACACAAAAAATAAAAAATAAGAATAAGAAACAACAATAACACACACAATGTTTTATACATCTCATATAGAACCACATACATACAACATATATGATTTAGAGGCTAATGGCTGCAAGGAATAACTCATACACAAAAATTAGTTTTAGGAGGGCATTTGAAGTTAAAATTATTAATATAACAAAGATAAAATGACTAGCATACATATAAACACAAAAATAGATTTATTCCTAGGGAAAACCCTTTTGGGTTAAAAACCAACAAAAAAACTACTTTTTATTCTTACAAACTAAACATCTTACAATGAAAATAGAAGTTACAAGGTTTTGAAACCTTCATATAATGCATTATTATATAATATACATGTACACACTTAATTGTGTGTATTCAACATGTAACAACCTTTGTTACAAATATATACTAAAAATCTAGTTCTATCTTCTACATCATATGAATAGTCTTAATTATAATACTCATGATTATAACTTATACATAAATTCATGTGTAACACCCTTCATGCAACCACCATTGTACCAAGTGATGAACATGTAACAATCCTCAATGAGTCTACATCAAAGTGCCATTAGGGAATTACAAACACCTCTCCAATCTAACATCTTTAGTTACACAAGTGTAAGTTCACCTTCAAGTAGCTTTTTATAGATCAACATGTTACACAAATATTTACATCATGTAACAAAATGAAAACCTTGGGAAGCTATCATAGATAATTTACATGTAGCACTACACAACCAAACCAATTTTCATAATTCATCTACTTAACACCCTACATAAGCATAACTTATGATGGAAAGTTCAAACATTCACAACAATATCCCATTTTTCAAACACTTTTCATAATGGATCACAAACTCATCCTTCAATAACTTTGAGTAGCTATAATTATTTCCTTTTGACACCAAAATAATTTCTCAACACTCACTACCTTTGTCAATGAATCCATAAAGTTTATTTTGTGTCCAATTTATCTAGAGACACCTTTCTAGTTTCAACCATTTCTTTCATAAAATGATATCACATGTCAATGTTCTTTGTTTAAAATTCATAACTTGGGGTTTTTACTAGAAAAATGTGACTTGATTGTTACATATTATCTTTAATACTCCTTGCTTGAACCCAAGAGTATAATAGATCCTTTTAATCCAAACTAATTCTTTACTTGCATGAGTTGTGATATATTCAACTTTTATGGTATATATTGTAACACTATCCTACTATTTGCTAATCCAAATTATCACTCCACCAAAAAAGTTAAATATATAACCATTGGTAGACCTATGAAAATAAATATATCCAACCTAATTAAAACATACATATCCTTATATGATCAGAGTTATACCTTCATCAGGTGCACCTTGATAATATATCTCATAATCAGATGTAGATACGTGAATATTATCTTCACCACTATCTAGTGCTCCTTACCCAGATTTGATATATATCTATTGACTAATACTATTGATTTTTAAATATTTGGTCTTGTGCATACCATTTTTTACATTAGGATTCCCATCACACTTGCATATGGAACTTAAGATATGTCCTCCAACTCTTCCCAAGTCTATGGACATAGGGAAATTGATAACTTCTAACCAATTGGGAAAGGGTGCACACCAACTTAGTGTCCTACATCTGAAATCATTTTATAACTATCTCAATTTAATTCCTCATGTCAATCTAAAGCTTCTTGTTTGCATAATCCCATTTAATTTACATGCCTAAGATAAATATCATAACACCAATATCCTTCATGTTAAATTGCATAAACAGTTGAGACTTCACCTGATTGATGATGCCCACTTAATTTTTTATCAAAAACATGTCATTCACATAGAGGATTATAATGACAACAAGGATCAACATGATTTCACACATGCCATATTCCAACCACATAACTGTCAAAATTAGGATTCCATATTTTGGGTGATTGAATCAAGCTATACAAGGACCTTTTTAGTCTATAGACCAAGTCCTTTTTCCCCTTCATCTAAAATCCATCATGTTTCTAGATGTAGATTTATTCTTCATGCTCACCATGGAGAAATGTTGTCTTCATGTCCTTCTTCTCAATCTCTAGACAAATATAAAAAAATAGCTAAAAATAATTCTAATTGAAGTTAATTTTTCAATAGGATAAAATGCCTCACCAAATTTTATTCCCTCAACCTGAGAAAGTACTTTAGCCACTATGCAAGCTTTTTACCTCTCTAGCTTCCCTTGCACATTTTTATTATTTTTGAAAACCCACTTATAGCCTATATATTTTGATCCAATAGGTAGCTTCACTAGGTCCTAAATATCATTATTATCTAGAGAATCCATTTCCTTATTCATAACATTATTCTAAGAATTGCTTTCTTAATAACCAAAATATTCCTTCACTATCTTGGGTTCATCACTATTATTCACTGATAATAAGTATGTAGATTTTTTTTTGGTGGGATGTACATTTTAAGCATTCTATGCACCCATTCTAATCTCCTTCGAGTAGGATTATCTAGATCCTCTTCTTCTTGTAACTCTTGTGACTTGTCATCCTTTGCACCATACTAAAATATACTCTTTATCATCTATTACAACATGTATCTTTTTTTATTCCTCCTTTGTTTTGGTTTTTTAGTTTTTCATGCACAAGAATCTTGGGCACCTCCCTAAAGACTAAATTATAGATATAGACCACATTTTTATTCTTTGGATTCCATAACTTATATAATTTTATGACACCCCCATACCTAACTAATGAAGACACATTTTATAAACTTGATGTCAAGTTTCAATTTATTTTCCTTTGGGTTTTGAAAGTATGCCTTACAACCATAAATGTGTGGATGATTCAATCATGGATTATTACTAGTCCATGGTTCTTATGGAGTCTTGAGAGTAGTATCAAATGATTTAGCCCAATTTTTTCCTTCAAATACACATCACTCAGCATGCTCTAGGCCTTTTTCATCAACTTCCTATTCATCCACTCTACACCTCCATTATATTGTAAAGTGTATAGAGTCATATTCTAGTTTTGAATAACACTATATCTATAGAAATTTTTGAATTACATCAAGTAGTACACACACCTATTGTTTATGTGAAACCCTTGATCTTTTTTTCCATCTACTTCTCCACAAGGGATTTGAACTCTTTGAATTTATTGAGAACTTAAAATTTATTCACAATGAATTAAACTAAGGTATTACGAGGATAGTCATATATGAAATTCACATAGTAGGTAGACATTTTAAATGATTGAATATTAATTGGTCCAATCACATCATTCATAGATTTCACTTTATTGCACACTAATTTTGGGAAAATTCTTTTGACTCTACTTTCCATAGATGTAGTGTTCATATAATTTGAATTCCAAGGGAATATTATCCATCCCTTCTTCCATATGTGTGGTCAATAACATGCGTATAACCTTTTTTCTAATATGACCTAGTCTTTGATGTCAAAACATTATCTCATCTGTTGTAGCCAACATGCACATTCCTAATTCAACTTTAGTCTAAATAACAAATGAAATATTACATATAATATTGATCGTAGCCACATCAATATATAATAGTGTACCAATGCACACTCCCATTGTAAACACCAAATCTCTCTACACCATCTTGTAATCATCTTTATTGAATAACACTTGTACACCAACATAATTCATTTTTATCAAATAAATTAAATTCTTAGCTAGGCCAAATTTTTTAAATATACATGGGAGAGAATTGATCCTCCCATTTATAAAACTTAGCTTCACTCTACCTTTTACCATAACTCAATAAGTTGAGTTGTCTCCCAAAAATAAATCACACCATCATACTCTTATTATTTATAGAGCCAATAATTCAAAATAGTAATATGAAATGAGGAACCAAATTCAAAAATCCATTCATATTTACATGTGTTTGTGCTTGGGGATGCTAGACACACATATCTGTATTTATCACTATAAATATTTAAGGATTTTCAAAATTTGTTGGTTTAGCTTCATCCACCTTGTTTTCATTACAATCCTTCTTAAATTTTCCTATCTTGTCATGAATATAACACTTAATATTATAATTATAGGACTTATTTAATCTCTCCTTCAATTTTTATCACTTTCCTCCTTTATTATACTTGAGTCACTCTTGTGAGTGACCTCACATTGTTAGTTTGATAACTATCCATAGACTTTCACTATAACTCATTTGATAATAGAGCCAAAAATACATCATAAAGATTAATCACCAATGTATTGCTATTGATATCCATCAAAAAATTATCCCATGAATTTGGAAAAGATCAAAAAAATGTGTTACACCCATCATATTCATCAATCTAGATGTTGATGAATGTTAGTTGGCTAAGCACAATGTTAAATGTGTTAAAGTGCTCTATAATTGAGTCACCCTCATTGATTCATAATGAATATGACTTATTTTTAAATAAAATAATTTTCAAAAGTGACTTAATGAATATGACTTATTTTTAAATATAATACTTTTCATGAGTGTCTCAACATGGTATAAATTTCTTATCTTGTCCCACATAAGTTTCAAAGTCTTTTCCTCTGACATGTTCAACAACAATAAAGAAAATAGACATAATCTAATATATTTTAATGTTTTCCTATTAACTTTGTCCCACTCTTCATGGTTCATACCAAAGGGTAGCATATTTGAAATGCAAAATTATTGATATATATATATCATGAAGAGTTCTTCCATATTGATTTCCCATAGTTTAATGCTATAACCTTTGAATGTTTCAATTTATATCCTATTACTTATAGTCATTATTTTCATATAAGATATTTTGAAAAATTCCCACTTTAATAAAACCAAGTTCTACAGGATATGATAACTTATATGAAGCTTATAACCAGGATCTAATACCAAATTATAGGAATAACTTGTACATAACACTCAATTGTAAGAGGAAGATATTGGGAATTATGAATCTTGACAACACAAAGATAAAATGAAAAGTATACATATAGACAAAAAATTTAACCTAGGAAAACCCTTTTGGGTAAAATACCTAACATAAAAACCTACTTGTTTTTTAATTTTTTTTTAACTATCTTATAATGAAAATATAAGTTACAATGTTATGTAACCTTCGTATGATGATTTATATTATAGTATACATGCACACACCTAACCATTCATATTAAAACTATAACAACCTTTGTTACACATATAAAGTGAAATCTTAGTTCACTCTTTTACATTAGATGATTAGTATTCTTGAGAACACTTGTGATTATAGCCACCACTTTACGTCACTTGTAATTCCATACATGCAAATTAATTATGCATGTAAACTCCATTGGTGAAAATTAATGAACATGTAATGATCCTCAACATGTCTATGTTAGAGTGTCATCAGGTAGTTGTTAACACTTCTTCAATCTTTCAACTTCAATTATAAAAGTTTATGCTTACCTTTAGGTAATATTTCATATCTCAACATGTTTCATAGCTCCTCACAAAAACTTAATATGACTTTAACACTATGGAAAAAAAATCAATAGAAACATTGCATAAATATCATATAAAATTACTAGGCAACACTACACAACCACAACGACTTATGTAATTAACTTGGGAAATACCCTACATAAGAAAAACTTGCATAATGTAAAGATTCATGCAAATTTGAAATATTACCAACATTGGTTACCTTCATCCCTATGTTAGGGATGAGCTAGGTTCTAATAATACATAATGTCTCTATCTTCTTTGAGTGATCCTTGTAAGCTAGTAGTCATAGATTTTAATCCTATAACCTCTCCCTCTACTTGGGCCACTCATACCTCTAGTGTAGTAATCTGGGCGGCTAAAGCCTGCTCTTTAGTTGTATCCACTATTATCATAGTGACACTATATCTCTAGGAATATGAATGGAGCCACTAGTGTTTGGTAGGGGGGGGTACAATAACTAAGATGCTAGAAGGTTCAAGGCTTTTATAGGCTACAGGAGATCTATAGTGGCTATCCGGTTTGCCAACTTGCACCAAGATATAGATAAACTTATAAACCAAGTTAGGGATATCATGATCAAATACATAAAGGATAAAAGTATCTCTAATTAATATAACCACAATAAAATAAGTAGCTAATACTAGAAAACTAGTTGCATTCAACTTGTGAAAATGAAAATGTTGAATAAAGAAAGATAACAAGTAATATGCAAACTTAAAATCAAGGGAAATTTTAGGCCAAATGAAAGACATTTTAGGATTAAATACATTTCCAAGCAATATTTCAGGAGCATTCCTAATCTAAGTTTGAGCTAACTCTTTACTTTCAACACTATTTTTTCCCAATAATGCAATTTTTTGGTTTAACAAGAGAGTAAATTATTTATGCAAATTGTATAGAATATTTTGAGCATTTAGAATTCTACTATGTAATGAGAAATATTTATAATGAATGCATGACATATTATGTAAGATATTTCAAGCAACAAAGATATTATTAACCACATAAAAATGCAATAAAATTCAAAAACTATCCTAGATAATTAAGTAAACAAGCTAAATCACTAAAATAATCAAACCCTAGCATGCATACTATTGCACACAAACAAGGATTTCACTTTGCATAACAAAGTGCCCTCATATAAAATTCAAAGTGTGAATACTTTCTACCAACCCATTATCCAAGATAGGAAGCAAGAGAGGAAGAGGATCAAGTTGTGTGTGATTTGAGTCCAGACCAAGAGCGAAAAGTTGTAGAAGAGGTGAAGGAGAATCTACCAACTGAGAGAGATCTAATATAATGAATACAAGAATAGGTGCAATAGAGTCTTAAGGGAGATAGGAAAAAATCAAAAGCTTTAGGAACACTATATATAGCAATGTGAATCACCAAGATAAGCTGTAGAATAGTAGGGTATCCCCTATCACAATGAAAGCTAAGTGTGCCAAGCAAGAACCAAGTGAGATTCAAGAAGGTAGCCACGATTTGAGTGTGATGATCAAGTGGGAAGATCAAAGAAAAAATGTAAGAGAGAGAGAGAGGCTCAAATGAATGAAAAAGTGACATATATCTCAACCCTAATCCACTAAAATTCTAAAAATTAGCCATTTCTAGCCATTTGGGCCCAAACAAGGGGATTTTTTATGAATTTTGCCTAGGCCTCAGCCTAGGACATAGATTTAGTGAAGGAAATGTGTGGCCTAGCCTATGAGTTTCCTTTCTAACCCATGGCCTATGTCAAATGGCCAATTTGGGTGGTCAATAGGCCTTCAAAAGGGCCTTGGGAGGTGTCGAAAGAGCCTATCTAGTGTACAAAAGGTTTGAGATGTGATAAGGATATATAGGGTATGAGAGTATGATTCAAGAAAGGTAAAAGTTAGTGGTAGATGTTGTGAAGTAGGATAACTAGGGTAGGTATTCTACACGTGAGCCAATTTATAATCATAGAGAGGACTAGGGTCATGAGAAGTATAATTACATATGCCCCTAAAGTACAAGTAGTTGGTGTTCAAATGAATAAGGAGTGTTGTGTAGTATGTAAAAGCCACACAAAATAAAAAGAAAGAAATAAATAAAAAATATAAAAGATAACATTACTTTCACTTACTAGATAAAGATGGTGGTAGAAAAAGTTGATGGCTCAATCCACAGGTGAGAGTGTAAATGTTGTGTAATCCAAAATCCAACTCTAGGTCTAGATCTTGTGAATAAGGGACACAAGTGATATCAAATCAAATCATATAATCCAAAATGACATTTAGTAACACATCAAACCAATTCTTCTCACTGTGAGGGATATGGGTGAACTAAATGTCCTCAAAGAAAGAGATCAAATCATGCACTACCTTGAAGAGAGGGAGAAACTTAGAGCTAAGTATGGCCTAGGCACTGATGAGTTGAGACACAACTAAGAGTGAGTCAGAGAATAAATGCACATAGAATACACCTAAGTCATGTGCATCAATCAAGGTGCTAATGATTACATGATACTTAGTGAAATTATTTATCTCATTGGTAATGAAGATTATAGTTAAAAAAATCTCATGGCCCCATAGATCATTGATAACCCAAGCTATAGTAGCAAGTCTTGGGTTACCCCAAGTACCACCATCTATGTGAATCACCACTAAGAGGTACACCATGATGGGGATTAGGAATACAATAATATGTTGTATAAGGATTGTCTTGACAAAAATTAGGATGAGTCAGTTACATAAGGGAGATAAATAACACAATCAAGTTATAATTGAGGGGAGAAGACCAACACTGACTATGGGATAAGGTGATAAAGGGTGGTAGGATGTCTATAAAGGGATGAAAACTGGTAAGTTAATACCAAATCAAGTCTTAGAATAACCAAAACTATGATCCCACACCTAAAAGAACCATAATGCAAGAGAGATAGGGATTTAATAGGTATTAGGTACAAATGATCTGAGAAACTACTGACTAAAAGAAGAAGAGAGATCAACTTCTATCCCAAGGTGTATCTAGTAAAGAGTACACAATCTTGATAGGCTAGAGGACCTAGGGATCCAATAGACCAAAACGATACGAAAACCCATCTAAGGAGGACTCAAAGATAGAAATAGAATCTTCCATTACATCTAAAATAGGCCAAAATCTCTAAGATGAAGGTTTTGTGGTTTGAAGAGCAATAAAAAAATGAAATAGAGGTTGGGAGAGGGCAAAAGGAAGGCCTCTAGCCTAGGTCATGGCCTACCTAGGAAATTCCATAACCTAGACCACTGCCAAGCCATAGGGGCTATGGCCTGTCCCACTAATAGGCTATGAATTAGCTCAAAAACCTATGGCCTGGGCTATAAAGGGATAAAAATAGGCATGAGGATCTTGATAGGGCCCAAAACTTATCCAAAAAGGAAAAAGAGGGGGGAACAAGAAAAACATGTTGGTTGAACATGTTTATCTCATTCCAAATCACACACAACTAAGCTAGGGTCATGTTGATCTCTACTAAAAATGTGAAGAAGAGTTAGAGTGATAGAGGTAAGAAAGGCATCTCAACTAGTAGAGTCATCACCTCTATGTGGGTGCCAACCAGGAGAGAGTGTCTCAATGCCAACCACAATGAGAGGTGAGGAGGGGTGGTATGAGGCCAATGCAAGATAAATACTAACTAGGGAAGGCCATAGCAAGTCTCAAACAACAAAAAATACTAACCAACACCACCTAAAGGCACTATAGAAAAGGAGAGAGGGAGTTAGTAAAGGGATAACTACTAGCAAATAATAGCCTGACCAACTTAAAGAAGCAAAAGACTCTGCCTCTATCCCTCTCATGAAATCCACTAAATAAGGGATTGAAGAGGATGTTCTAGTAAGCTTTGAGGCTTACCAAAGCACCATAGGCCTAGGCCTAGGCCCTCCCCCAAGGGAAGGCTACCACTTCACCCTAAACAAAGGCTTGCCCTTGAGGTAGGCCACTACTTAGCCTATGAAGATTCTAAATAATAGGGAAAATTTAGGAAGAAGGAGATGGAGAATCCATATCCTTAGATTCAACAGTCATGACCCGAAACATAGGAGTGCCAAAGGTGGGGTCATTATTGGTGAAAAAGACCTATAAACCAAAAAATTAAGAGGATGGTAGTGTGTACAATTCATAAGCATGAGATAATTGTAATCTATCCTCTCAATGATTAGGTTGCATGTTATATCATGGATGGGATATCACTCAAGATTGGACTTAGCTACTCTAACAATCTCCATGAGTAATGCATTGAGAGAGTAAATACTTTGATGGGAGAAACACAATAGAGGGGAAGATCAACATTCATGGAGACATATCAAAAGAGATATTTGAGAAGGGAAGAGCCATCCTAGATATATGGGGTAGGAGAGGGAGTTGGTGATTAGAGGCTAGACTCCAAAGGAGTGAATGTTGATTGGTACTCAACCAAATCCAAATGTTCATCCTTAAGAAAACAATATTTAGAGGAAAGAGCCTTGGGTGAACCCATAGGACCCCAAGAGGAGAAAACCAAATCCTCATTAGAGGTATTTGTCTTAGTATAGTTAAATTCTTATGGGTCTAGGTCTACCTCCATGGTATGAACCTCACCTTTATGTATGAACTAGACCATACAAAAAGTTTCCAACATGACGGTTTATATGGTAATGGTTTAGGGATGGCCAATGATCACGTTGTATGAGAGATCTAAGTCTAACACAAAAAAATTAATCCTAACTATCTTAGGGCCAAACTTGACCCAGAGCTTCATGTTTCCCATTAGAACAACTATGTCATTATTAAAACTGATATAGTTATTATGAGAATTAGATAGCTTCTTCTAACTAGTTCCAAGCTCATTAAACACACATAGGGGCATGATATTCAATACAACTATTGACATGGTGGATTTCACCCTCTAAAGGGAGGCTCAACTCTCTTCTTCCATGTGACACAATAGAGACACCCCTCTTGTTATGGGTTACAAATGTGAGGGATGAATCTCTAGATTAGGGCCTAGCTCCCCTTGATGTACCTTGAGGCACTGAATTTCCTAAAGTTAACAATGGGGGGGATGAAAAGGGAGAGAAATACTAAAATCAAAACCTAAACTAATGTGGTGATGCACCAAAATGGTTGATCTACTTAACTTTGACATATAATCTACACCAGAAAGAACAATCATAGACTTCATTTAAATGAGAACCTTTCCCGCATTAGTGTTTCAATAGGGGATCCTATGGAGATACAGGGAGGTAGAACTACTAGAGGTGTTCTAAGACACACTATGGACATCCTGTTCACATGCACCTATACTCTAAGTTAGACACTTCTTGTTGACCTGCAAGATAATAACTCACAATACACTAGATATGTTGGCATAAACTTATGAAAGCATGAAAAGGAAAAATGACTTAACATAAGATAAAACCATAGACATATGCAAAAGTGAAAGCTCAAATGGAGGTAAAAATTATTATTTTAATTTAATGTAAATTCCTTTAGGGCTTCACCATACAATGCTAAGATGTCCTTTCTCAAATGAGAAGTTACAAATATATAGATAACTTGGAAACAGAAAGCTGACAAATCAAGGGATGGAAACCCATGCTGAGTTAAACACTTCTACAAAGACCACAAGCCCATGATGCTACCATATTATTCCAATTACATATGAGAGAGCCATGTTATAGATGTCTAAGATACTACCCTTGCTATCTTGGGCTTGCAAAAGGATGGGATACTCCTTCTACCAACTGACAAAGACATCCCCAAGTTGTGTTGACTGGACCATGCTCTCTTCAATGCTAGCTGCAACTAGTTGTGCATTAATGGAAAATCATGAAAACACGGGATGCTCTCCTCTATAGTTTGAAAACCAATTCTTTTATTGGTTTTTGGTATAGACTATTTCACCTAAGTGAATTTGCTCTTCTTACTGATGACACTTGTGTCACTTGCCTTGGTGTGGTTCATCCTTAGGTTTATGCTTTGACTTGTCATGTTACTTGGAACGTTTTGAGATTTTAATTTATTATGTTGTATGGCCATGTTTTGGGTTACCTGCCTTGTTTTCTTTTACTTTGTTATTTTCCTTTGCCTTGGCTTTTTCCCTTTTGTATTTAACCATTTGGGCTCTCAGGCATTTATTATTTCTTAGGCCTTTAGATTTTTGTAATGTGAATTTCTTTAGACAAAATGTCCAAAATAATTCCTTCATACATTCTGTCCAAAGGAATTCTCTTTTGGGCTTGCCTTTGCACCTTTCTTTTGGTGAACCTTTGTGCTGCGCTTTCCTTCAAACATTTTGTCTGAAGGAATTATTTCATTTGATTGCTTCTTTTCCCAAAGGTCATGTTCCCTTTGGGCCTTTTGTCTTCATCCTCTCTTACTTAAATTTCCTTTTGTAAAGGTTTCTCCTATCCAAAAGCACCCTTCATAAGGGCAGGTGCCCTTTGGAAACTCTGAAAATGACCCTTCAAAAAAGTGAAAAGAGTCCTCTTTCTTGACTAAGTGCCCTCCATAAAGACACTTACCCTCTAGACTTTCTATGACCATCAAATTTATTTGGATAAAATGTCTAAAATAATTTGACCTTGGCTTGCCTTCTTAGGTTTTCCTTCAGACAAAATGTCTGAAGGAAAACTCCTTCACTTGTCACTTTTCTCAAAGGGAAAATTCCCTTTGGGCTTCTTGTCTTTTCCCCTTTGCTTCAATTGGCTTCCCTTTGCAAGGGCATTTCAAGCCAAAAGTGCCCTTTGAAACTTTTGTATTGGTCCTCACATCGATGAAAATCCCTTTGTAAGGTCCATTCTACCTTTAAACATACCCTTCAAAATTTTTGTAAAGGTTTGTTTCATCTTTGAAGTGCCTCCTATAAGGGCACATACCCTTTAGGTAAATTGTAAATCACCCTTCAGAATGCCTAGGTGCCTTCCACAAAAAAACACTTGCCTTAAGAAGTGTCTAAGACCAATTCAAGCTCTTTTGAAGGACTTACTTAGAAAAGCTTTGAAGTATAAATGTCTCAAAAGCTAATTGCTTCTTCCTTACCCTTTTGGGTTTTTGAATGAATATAACTCATGAAAGATCATAAGTCAAGTAATCCCACAAATCCAAATTGAACTAATCTGACCCTTTTAGGTTTTTGAACTTATTTTACTCATGAAAATTGACAAGTAAATTACTTTGCAAAACCCAAATTGCATTGGAACTGGCCATAGACCCTTTCAAGTTTCTCAAGTGCTCCTGCTTATTACTTTTAAAGCTTACAAGTAATGTTATTTTGAGAACTCTATTTTCTCTATGAGTGATGGAAAAGATTAATTCTTGATGAGACAACACCTAAACCTACACAAAAGCAACTTTTCCTTTATTTTTAAAGGGTTAAGACCTAGTTTCAAGGCAAAAGGTCATGAAGAACAAGGTTTAAATGGAAAAATAAGGGGGGTGACCATTTTGACATGCATGATTAAAAAAATGGTCAACAAATTGGTGACTTATAGGGGAAGCATACCTGCTATGCTTGAGAAGACTAGTGGCCTAAATGTCCATTGGGCATGGAGTTAGGATGCATCTTGGAGAAGTCAACAATAGATTTGTAAGGACCTAAGAACCAACAAATATTTTACCCCAAACGACAAGGAAAAAACTCACACAAAGGCTAAAAAAACTACACACATGCATAATATCACTTAGGGAAAATGAGGAAAAATAAGGAAACTATGTACATGACAAAAAAAACCTAGTAACAATGCTTAAGATATATCCCATTGACTGGGATATGTATCTCTTTGCCATCCAACTTGGAGAGTTGGAAATCATTGTGTTGCTTGCATTGGGTGATGACATATGGGCCACTCCATAAAGTGTTAAACTTCATGTGCCTTCCAGGCTTGGCTCGATCCTCAACCCACTTCAAGATAATGCCACCTTCTGAGAAGCTCTTTGGTGTAGACCTTTTATCAAAATGTTTCTTTGTTTACTATTGGCAGCTAATCATGGCATCCATGGATTGGTCTCTCACTTATTGAAGCTCCATTAGCTCACAATACTTGACTTCTAGGCTATTGCTTTCCACCAATTGTAGCTGATGGGCAAGATCTAAGGCTAGTAACTCAAGTGAGATGAGAAGTCTAGCTTCCCTTCCATACACAAGTGTGTATGGTGAATTTCCAATCACCCTATTTGGAGTGATCCTATCTACCTAAAGAGCTATCTTTAACTTGGCATGTCAAGTCCTTTGATTTTCCTCCATTTTCATTTTTATGATCCTAATCAAATTTTTATTTGTAGACTCAACTAGCCCATTCCCTTGTGGATAGTAGTTGGAAGAAGTGATAAGATAGATGCCATACTTTAATTCCCACTCACTTGTCTTCATTCCCAAGAAAGCTAATGCATTATCTAAAATGATTGTGGTTAAGACCCTAAATCTTATCACTATACCTTCATAGAAGTCTAGGACTACACTTTTATGGCTTATTTCAAAGCTATAGCCTCTACCCACCTTGTGAAATAATTTTTGGTAGTCAAAACCCACTTGTGGCTAGCACTAGAAGGAGCATTGATCAACCCTATGATGTCCAACCCCCATTACATGAATGGTTATTCCACCTAAATAGGATGAAGAGGCATGGAATCTAGTCATTGCTTCCCATTAAATAAGGCACATTTTTGACATTTCCTCACCCAAACATGAGTGTCTTTCAATAAACTAGGCCAAAAGTAACTAGCCATCATAATCCTTGTAGTTATGGCCTTGGGAGAAAAGTGGCCACTAGATGGTCCATCATGGAACTTAGACATTACCTTGTCAACTTGGTTTGTATCAATACATCTTAATAGTACATATAAAAATTATTTCCTAAACAAAACTCCATCCACTAAGACATAAGGAAGAGATTGGAGTCTAAAATATCTCCTCTTGGTCTTATCAAGACCTTATGGACACTCTAGTTGAAAGGAAATAAACCATGTCTTATGCCCAACTCTTCATGATTGTAGGTATAACTACTGTAGGTTCATCATGGAGTACCAAAATTTCCTCCTTTGGCTCTTTCAAGTTTGTAGCGAGGTGTTCACACAACCCTTTTCCTCTTACCAGCTTGGTGGTCTTGATCTCTACGTCATACTCCATTACTTTGGTGATTTAACTTGACCTTTTCTCATTCAAGTCTTAGTTTAGTAAGAAGTCTTTTACACTAGGATGTGGTACCATGATGTGAATTTTTTTGTTAGACAACATATTTGTGAACATCTTCAGACTTCGTATGACTACAAGTACTTGCTTCTTAACATACATTTATCTAACCTCATAGACTTCTAAACCTTGGTTGAAAAAAGAAAGAGGTTGTTCTAAATTCTAACCATTTGCTTGAGTGAGCATAATAGAGATTACCTCTTCATTCCCAAAGGTGTATTTATTGAATTCCTTGGAGATGTTTGGATTAGCCAGGGTAGGATCTTGGGCAATAGCTTGTTTGATGCCTTCAAAGCTTTTTCTTCTTCTTGTTATCCATGTGAACGTCTCATCCTTCCTTAGCATGGAAGTTAGTGGCTTGACAAGATCAAAAAAGTTAGGAATGAATCTCCTAATGAAATTTATTTTACCAAATAAACTTTGCATTCCCTTCTTGTGCTTAGGTAAGGACAATGCAAAGATGGCATGCACCCTCTTTTGATCAATGGACAAGGCTTCTTTTGAAATAACATGGCCCAAGAGCTTACCTTTGTGGATAGAAAACACACATTTATTTGGGTTGAGAGAGATGTCAAACTCTCTACACCTTCCAAATATTTCCCTCAAGTGCTTCAAATGTTCATTTTCCCCCTTGGAGAAGACTGTCACATCATTGAGATAAACCAACACAATGTCATTGATCAAACCCTAAAAAGCCATATCCATAACATGTTGGAAGGTAGCTCCAACATTTGACAATTTGAATGGCATCTTCCTATAGGTGTATGTTCTCCACTTGGTGGTTTAGGCTATCTTGTATTGGTCACATTTTTATACCAAGATTTGATTGTACCCAGAGTAGGCATCTAGGAGAGAGAATCTTTCACTTCCTATCACCATCTAAAGAATTTTATCCATACTTGGAAGGGGATAGTGATCTCTCAGTGAGACTCTATTCAGGTCTCTAAGATCCACACACAATCTAACCTCTCCATTCTTCTTCCTAACAAGGACCAAATTATCCAACCAAGAAGAGTGTTTTATAGGGAAAATGATCCTAGACTTGATCAGTTTGGTGAGTTCCTTCCTCATGAGAGGCTCAATCTTTAGATTAATTGGCCTTTGCTTTTTCTTGATAGGTTTGGCACCTTCCTCCAACTCAATAGTGTGTTGGGCAAGAATTGGATCAAATCTCTTCAAATAACCATACTCCCAAGTGAAAACATCAATAAACTCTTGACATAAAATAATGAAAGCATGCTTTTCCTCATTGGTACACACCTTCCCAAGTGAAAGTATCTTATCCTTATATATCTCTACCCTTTCATAATTTTCCTTCTTAGTTGACATGCATTCTTTGTCTCTCTTGAGTTGGCCATCTTCATTGAAAATGCTCTCAAGAGTTACCAAACCTTCGGGAAGCTTGTTGGTCTTTAGTTAAATAATCTACCCATCATACTATTATTGTAGCTTGGACTAATTTTTGGAAGTGAACTCAGCTTTTTCCTACAAGAAAAGTTCTATTTGTTAGTTGCTTTCAAACACCTACCAATTAGTGACATTTTTGGGTATGGAGGGCCTCATAATCACCTTTAAATGAAGTTAATTCTTGCTTTGTCTCACCCCCTTTGGGATATCAAACTGAGCACCAACTACGGCTAGTCTATCCATATGCTTGTTCTCCTCTCTTAGAATGGAAATGATGTTGAAAGTAGTGAAGTTCTCCACAAGGTGCCACACTCTATGCTTGTAAGACTTGAGTAAGGAGTTCTTAGTCAAGCTTTGACCTCTCACTTGGTTCACAATCAAATCACTATCCCTAAACACCTACAATTCTTTGATTCTTCTCTTCCTTTCCCATTCTAGGCCATGAACAAGGGCCTCATACTCTACTATGTTGCAAGTGCAGGAAAATTGAAACCTAAAAGTTGAGAAGTATTTATCCTTTGAAGGTAAAACCAACATTGCCTTACCACTAGCTCCCAACTTGCTTCTAGATCCATCAAAGAAAAAATACCAAAAACCATAGTCCTCTTGATCTATCTTCATCAATTTTGGCATGAAAGCATCTTTATCATGCATGCAGTAGACTCCAAGACTAGCTTCTTCAATGAAATTTTAAGGATCATGCTCAAAGTTGTCATTTCCCCATTCATCTAGGAGTAGGTCAACAACTCCTACAAGGGAAGATGATGGAGATTGGTCCACCTAGAGCTCTTTTTCATCAATGATTATGTAGTTCACATTCATTGCTTTGGGTGAGTATGGCTCTAAGTGATCCTTGTGGATGGGATTTGACTCAATATTTACTTTAGTTCCATACTTTGTCCTGAAAACCATGTAAGACCAATTGGATACCAAGTATCCACCTATCTTGGATGTGAAATCCCTTGACAAGCAAAGAGTGAATTAAGGAGGAACATATACCACTACCACATCATGGGGAATTCATAAGGTTGGACAGGCATGGAGAGTCAGATTCAAGCCTCTTACCATTCCCAAGATCTTAATTGGTTATCCATCCAACTGTAGAACTCCTTTGGTCATTTGCTCATACTTGAGGCCTAACTTATTAGTGCTCCAGTATCAATGATGTAATTGTGGACCAAGAAATAACTAATAATCAAGGATAAATAGAAAGGAGGGACCTTATCATCTTTCTTTGCTTTACCTACCATGGGAGGATCCCCATTTACTATCAACACATTATCATTTCTTGATGGGACAGCTTGCTCACCTAGCCCATATAATTCCTTTTGGAGTATATCCTTTTGTCTTGGAAGTGATAAAGAATCCCATAATGAGATTTTCATGTGTAGCTTCTTAATTTGGTCCACTATATTGATTGAAGGATTGGCCCCTTTAGATTTATCCTTGGGAACATTCATAACCTATGGTGTAACTTGAGGAGCTAAAGCTACAACTAGTGGCCTGTAATTGGGAAAATTTTGATTTGCTTGTGGTGGAGGAGATGTTATAGGTGCTTGAGTGGCTGCTTGAGCTTTATCAATGGCTCTCCTTTTAGACCTGGTGTTGGTGCAACACCAAAATTCTAATTACTTGTGCCCCTCACATAGTTGACTACGTAGAACTCTCCTTCCAAGTGATTCATAAGAGTGGAATCAGATTGAGCCTACCTTCTATTCATCCCAAGTTGTGTTGATATCTCAAAATTTGAGAATTGGGCTGCTTGATCACCTTGTGTGGTCATGATTTGATTTGGTATCTCACTAGCATAAGCAACCTATTCTTGGCCATGCTCCAAGGGTGGATAATTGGTTTTCTCTTGCAGCAAATTATATTGAGTGAGGATAAGAGCCTTGGAAGATGAAGGGGTATTTGGATTATAGATTTGATAAGGCTTGACATGTGTAATTTGACCTTGCCCTTGATTATAATTTTGGAAGGGGGGCCTATTTGCTTTCCCAAACTATTGGTATCCTTGATTTGGCCTATAACTTTGAGCTTGTTATCTCTTGAGGGTAACTAACTCATTGGTAACACTCTGCAGTAGGCTCTTAAATTCATGGATGTCATTTACAGGGGTAGTATCCAACTTCTCTTGATTAGGTAGAGGAGCTAGAGTGGGCACAATAGACTATATTGAGGGCTATAAATCAAGAAAGAGTGGCATATGAGGTCTAGGATCTATCTTTCCTACTTGAACAAGGCAATTTTTAGTAGCTATGGCTATCTCATAAGTAGTGGGTAGAGTGTTCCCACCCATGGACTATATCATGACAACAATGTCACTATTTAGGGCCTTCAAGTAGTAAAAAAAAGCATAGCTTCGGGTTGGCCTCACAAGAATTGGGATTCTATCCTAAGTATTTTGGAACCTAGTGTTAAAATCTTGCATAAACTCATGTGGGGCTCTCTCCATGGTGGTTAATTGCTCAGCTAGAGACAAATGGTCACTTTTTCCCCCAAACCTATTAGTCAAGAGGGTCCCTAACTCATTCCATGAGCCAACTAAGTTCATAGGCAAGGTCCCATACTAGTCTAAAACTTTCCCTTTAAAGGACAAGGCTAGAAATATAATGGACACATTTTCCTTAGTAATATTATGGATGTTGCAGAGGTTGGTTATGTTTCTAATATGCTTGACAACAGTGATTGGGCCCTCTCCACTAAAGGGAGGAACACTTTTGAGAGTTGTTCTTGGAATTGGGTCATACTACTAAAGGTTCAAGGTACTTTTACCATTGAAGGCCATAAAAGGGAAAGCCCTAAGGGCTGCCATGGCTATGAAAGGATTTAACCAAGGTCTCCTTATGTAGGTATATTTTATGGCTGGTTTATGAAAGTGGGTTACTACATAAGGGTGGGTATTTGCAAACCTTAGCCTTTTCATTGAGTTCAAAGGCAACTCAACAAATTCAAAAGGGACACCTCTAGAAGATCTCATAGTGACCTTTGGCATGGGATGCTAGGATGATCATTAAATAGAGACTGAGTTCCTAAATGGAGTCACTAGGTGCTGAATATAGCTCCTTTTGGATTTTTTTTAATAATATCAAGACCAACACCAATCCTAAAACTTGTAGGACACAAAAATTTGTCCCACTGGGTGTGCCAAAAATTGTTGATGTAGTGTATTTCACCCTCTAAATGGAAGCTCAGCTTTATTACTCCATGTGACATAATAAAGATACCCCTCTTGCTATGGGTTAAAAACATGAGGGATGAATCTCTATATTAGGGGCTATCTCCCCTTGATGCACCTTGAGGCCCTAGATTTCCTACTACTAATAATGGGGGGGTGAAAAGGGAGAGAAATATTGAAATCAAAACCTAAACTAATGTATTGATGCACCAAAATGGTTTATCTACTCAGTGATGACATATGCTTTACACCAGAAAGAAACAAGAATACACTTCATTCAAATGAGAACCTTTCTTGCATCAGTGTTTCAATAGGGGATCCTATGGAGATATAGGGAGGTAGAACTACCAGAGGTGTTCTAAGATACACTATGGACAACCTATTCACATTCACCTATACTCTGAGCTAAACACTTCTTGTTGACCTGTAAGAGAACTCATAATACACTAGATATGTTGGCCTAAACTTATGAAAGCATGAAAAGGAAAAATGACTTAACGTAAGATAAAACCATAGACATATGAAAAAGTGCAAGCTCAAATGAAGGTAAAAATTCTTTTTATTTAAGGTAAATTCCTTTAGGGCTTCACCATACAATGTTGATATCTCCTTTCTCAAATGAGAAGTTATAAATATATAGATAACTTGGAAATAGATAGCTGACAAATCAAGGGATGGAAATCCATGTTGTTGTTGTATTATTCCAATTGTGTATGGGAGAGCCATGATATAGATGTCCAAGTCACTACCCTTGCTATCTTGGGCCTACAAAATCATGGGATACTCCTAGCAATTGACAAATCCAACCCCAAGTTGTGTTGACTGGACCATGCTCTTTTTAATGTTAGGTGCAACTGGTTATGCATTAATGGAAAATCATGAAAACATGGGTTGCTCTCCTCTATATTTTTAAAACCAATTGTTTTATTGGTTTTTGTTAGAGACTATTTCACCTAAGTGCATTTAATCTTCTTGTTGATGACACCTGTGCCACTTACCTTGGTCTGGTTCATCCTTAGGTCTGCGCTTTGACTTGTCATGCTACTTGGAACATTTTGAGATTTTAATTTATTGTGATACATGGCTATGTTTTGGGTTACCCACCTTATTTTCTTTTACTTTGTTTTTTCCCTTTGCATTGGCTTTTTTCTTTTTGTCTTTAACCATTCAGGCTCTTGGGTGCTTATTATTTCTTAGGCCTTCAGGCTATTAGTATTGAGAATTTCTTCAAACAAAAAGTCCAAAGGAATTCCTTTAGACATTTTGTTTGAAGGAATTATCTTTTGGGTTTGCCTTTGCACCTTTATTTTGGTGGGCCTTTGTGCTACACTTTCCTTTGGATAAAATATCTGAAGAAATTCTTTCCTTTGATTGCTTCTTTTCTTGAAAGGCATGTGCCCTTCGGGACTTTTGTCTTCACCCTTTCTTATTTAAAGTTCCCTCTGCAAAGGCTTCTCTCATCCAAAAGTTCCCTTCACAAGGGTAGGTGCCCTTCAAAAACTCTAAAAATGACCCTTCAAAAAAGTGAAAAGAGTCCTCTTTCTTGACCAAGTGCCCTCTACAAAGACACTTACCTTTCAAACTTTCTATGACCATCAAATTTTTGTAGACAAAATTTCTGAAGGAATTTGACCATGGCTTGCCTTCTTCAGTTTTCCTTCAGACAAAATGTTTAAAGGAAAACTCCTTTTGCTTGTCACTTTTCCTAAAGGGTAAGTTCCTTTTAGGCTTCTTGTTTTTTCCCCTTTGATTCAATTGGTTGCCCTTTGCCAGGGCATTTTGAGGCAAAAGTGCCCTTCAAAACTTTTGTATTGGTCCTCACACCAATGAAAAGACCTCCATAAGGTCCATTCTACCTTTAAACATACCCTTTGAAAGTTTTTTAAAAGTCCATTTCATATTTGAAGTGCCTCCTGCAAGGGCACATACCCTTCGAGGAAATTACAAATGACCCTTCAGAATGCCCAGGTGCCCTCCATAGAAAAACACTTGCCTTAAGAAGCATCTAAGACCAATTCAGGCTCTTCTAAAGGATGTACTTAGAAAAGCTTTGAAGTAAAGACATATCAAAACCTAATTGCTTCTTCCTTACCCTTTTGGGTTTGTGAATGACTCCAACTCATGAAAGATCATAAGTCAAGTAATCCCACAAACCTAAATTGAACTGCTCTAACCCTTTCAAGTTTTTAAACTACTTTTAATAATGAAAATTGGCAAGCAAAGTACTTTGTAAAACTTGATTTGCACTAGAACTAGCCATAGACCCTTTTGGGTTTGTCAAGTGCTCCTGTGTATTACTTGTAAAGATTACAAGTAATGTTATTTTGAGAACCTAATTTGCTATGTGAGTGTTGGAAAAGACCAATGCTTGATGAGAAAACACTTTCACCTGCACAAAAGCAACTTTTCCTTGATTTTTAAAGGGTTAATACCTAGTTTTAGGGAAAAGGGTCATGAAGAACAAGGTTTCAAGGGAAAAAGAAGGGGGGTGCCCATTTTGGCATACAAGATTCACAAAATGGTCAACAACTTCTTAATCAATGATTCATCTCTTAACCTGATAATAATCAATGGAAATCTCAATATAGAGGGGGAATGGATCCCTCTTACAAGAATCAAAGTTTCTAGCAAAGAGGTAGGGTTGAAAGATAGGATGGGAGGATGAGGGTGATTGGATGCATCAGAATTAAACAACACTTTGATGTCATCCTATAGTGGGTCCTCATGAGAGAGACCAAGCTTATCAAATATGAGTCCCCTTTTCTCAAGGAAAAGGTGAAGAAGGTCCCAAATGGAGATCCTAATTGAGAGGCCTTGTAACTCCTCTATGATGGATTAAGAATGCTATCAAGCCTAGGGAGGGATATTACACTAAAATTCAAATATGATTTTGGGATTCCCTACCCCCTAGGCTAGATAGGAGGCCCAATACCACTAGTCTCTCCAACAAGGTTTATGACTTGACTCTATCATGTGTTGACAAAGCACTCACACCCAATAAAGGCTATGTTAATAGTATTAATGACCTTACTACTCTCATTCTTGGCTTTCCCTCTTAGGTTAGCCTAGGAAGAGGATTTAGAAGAGGTAGAATAGAAAAAATGGGAACAAGGGGCCTTAGCCTTTGATTTACTCTTTTTATTCTTATTCTTCTCCTTTTCATGGTTAGGTAGAGGCTACTTAAACACATTAAACTTGTGGTTGGGTTCTTCAAGTGGAGAAATTTGAGATGGAGGCATGGATTTCATGCCATAATTTTGGGTAGCACAATTAGCATCATCATGGCCCTTCATCTAATGGAAATTATAAAACTTGGTGAGGTTATAAGGAAACATCATCCATTATTTTATTTTGCTTGATTCAAAGAGTTATTTTTAGTTGGATTTTTTCTCAAAGCATTTACCTTGTAGCTTTCCTTTTTGTCCTTCTTCTTAGTATTAGAATCAATGGCACCATCACCAATAACATTATGGTTGTAATCATGAAAAGAGGATGAATTTTGGGTTGGAAAAAAAACACATGTCCACATGCACCTCAAAAACTTAAATCTTCAAACACTCATTAATAGCTCCATCATATGAGGTGGGATCATGCTTGAGGACCTCAAGGTCAACCTCATGTCTTAATCCTCACATGAATATGTCATAAATATAATCATCTGAGAACCTAGTTCTACATGTATGGATGGCTAAATTCTATCTAAACAAAAAATCAAAGTTTGACTCACCCTTGGCCTACAAAATGGAGGTAAGTGATTAGATGTTGAGGTTAAATGGTCTAGAGATAAAAAAATTATTGGAGGAATTCATATAAAATGAGTTAAAAACTTGAGAGATAATCTAGAGGTAGATTATGAAACCAAACAAGAGCTTCAGCTTACATGGAATGAGTGAAGATCTTCAACATCATTCCTTTATTTCATTTCCAATCCATACACATCATCATGAATTGCATAATATGTTCCATGGGAATGGAGTCCCAAGTCCCATTGAACTTAGGTAGTTTAGGGATAGGAGTAAGAAGGGGAATAACACACACCCAAGGGGATAAAGGATTCCTACAAAGATCTTTGTAGGCATGGTTGATAATAGGTTGACAATGAGCTTTAGGTAGAGGCTCATGGTGGTTATGATGTTATCTATGATAATAGGCCTCATCATAACCTTGATTGTAGAGGGGACTATGCTGAGGAAGCTCCTGATAAGAGAGACACTCACAGTGTAAATCATCCTTAGCATGGGGTGGGGAAAGACCATAGAAAGGGTATTGTTCCCTATAGGGATGATGGGATGACATGGCATACTTATGGAAATGGTCATGGTGATCTAAGTCTCCATGATGTTGGTCACATACCATCAAGTAAGGGTCAACCTAAGCACATTGATACTTGGGATAGGCATCCCATGAATCTCTAGTCCGTAGGTGGTGATTGAAATCAACATGCTCTTATAAAAATCTAAAGGATGAACTAGGAGGATGGGAGGAATCCTCGTGATGGATATGCCTCACCGAGTTGGAATACCTATGACCCAAAACATGAACATGAGGGGGTTATCATTGTAAAGTCTCTTACTAAGAGAAAGGTGGGGAACTCATGTGATAACTAGTTAATGCACTCAAAATTGAATGTGTGTGAGCTTTGTCTCTAGAAGAAACATGCCACTAACTCGTAGGGGAGAAGGGTGCACTTATTTCACCTAAATGTGCCTATGAAAATCATCAATGATCACAAATAGTTCATCAGATATTAGTCATGTAAGGGGATCCTCATCACCTCAAAGGGTAAATGAGTCATGGCATGAGGCTGAGGGGAAACATCATTAGACAAATGAATCTCAGACTGGTGAAAAGGGGACTAATTCTATTGGTTATAGACCTACCAATCTTGTTCCCTTTATATTGTGAGAGGGTCTAGATCACCATGCTAGGTTGAGGGAACCTCTTGGATCCTATGGTGTCTATGACATTCTATTACAGTTGTGGATTACTCATGAGTGAGTTTAGGGATAAGGCCCTGAATCTAATGGGATTAACATCCCAAGGGTAGGAGGTCAACTATGGATGAAATGAAGCACAAGAAACATAAGAGACAAAAAAAGGTAAATATATGGATAACCAATAGGGAGAATGACACAAAACCAAAGAAAGAGAGAAAAACCAAGGCAAGAATTGAAACATAATTAAAGCAAAGCTAACAACTAATAGAGGGGAGTTGGCTAAGAGAGATATAAATAGGATAAAACTAGCATGAGATAGTATGTGGGGTCTAACTAGGTGTGCTAAAAGGTAGCTCTAAGAATATGAATGGAACCACTAGTGTTTGGTAGGGGGTAACATGGTACTTAAACAAACAACTAGGAAGCTAGAAGGCTCAAGGCTTTTATGGGATACAAGAGATCTATAGTGGCTATCTAGTTTGTCAGTTTGTACCAAGATATAGATAGAATTATAAACCAGGTTAGGGATAACATGATCAAGTGCATAAAATACATAGGTATCTCTAGTAGTTATAACCAAAATAAAGCAAGTAGTTAAAACTAGAAGACTAATTGCATACAAATTACAAAAATGACAATGTTCAGTAAAGATAGATAACAAGTAATGCATAAAATTATAAGAAAAATAACTTCAAGATAAATTAAGATGTTTTAGGAAGAAAATATGTTTTCAATCAAGGGTTTAAGATCATGACTAATCTAATTTTGAGCTAACTCTTTACTTTCAACACTATTATTTCTTAATAATGCAATTTTTTGATTTAGCAAGAGAGTAGATTGTTTATGCTAATTGTATAGATTATTTTGAGCATTTAGGATCATAATATGTAATGAGAAATGTTTCCAATGAAATCATGACATAGAATGGAAGATAATTTGATCAAGGAAGATATTCTTAACCACATAATAATACAAGAAACTTTAAAAAGTATCCTAGATAATGCCTTAAATAAGCTGAAACAGTCAAACCTTAGCATGTATACTATTGAAAAAAAAAAATAATTTCACTTTTCATAGCAAAGTGCCCTAATATAAAAATTAAATGAAGTGTAAAAACTTTATAACAACTAATTATCCAAGCTAGGAAGCCAGAGAGGAAGGGGATCAGGATATGTGTGAGCTGAGTCTAAACCAAGAGCCAAAAGTTGTGGAAGAGGTGAAGGGGAATATGTGAATTGAGAGAGAGCCAATGTAAGGAGCACAATAATAGGTGAAATTGAGTCTTAAAGGAGATAATAAAAACAAACAATATTTAATAATACTATAGAGATTAATGTGAATCACCAAGATAAGTCGTAGAATTATAGGGCTTCCCCTGTCATAATGAAAGCTAAATGAGCCAAGCAAGAATCGAGTGAGATTAAAAAAGGTATCCAAGATTTGATTTTGATGATCAATTTGGAATATCAAAGAAAACATTTAGGATATATTAACTCAAATTAATGATAAAGTGACATATATCTCAACCCTAATTTGCCAAAAGGCAAAAAACTAGCCATTTCTAGTTGTTTGGGCCCAAATAGAGACCTTTTTTGCATGTTTTACTTGGGATATAGCCTTGGCCATGGATTTCATGAAGTAAATATGTGGCCTAGGCTGAGGTTTTCCTCCCTAAGCTATGCCCTAGGTCAAATGACCACTTTGAGTGGTCAATATGCCTCTGAAAGGGACTTGAGAGGCATCTAGAGAGCCTGTCTAGTGTATAAAAGATTTGAGATGTGATAAGAATGTATAGGGGATGAGAGTTTGATGAGGTAAAGGTCAAAGTGAATTGAATATTACTTAAATTAGGATAACTAGGGTTAGTATTCTACACATGTGCCGATGTGTAATCATAGGGAGGAGTAGGGTCACAGGAAGTATGATTACAAACACATGTCACCCTTTTAGTCACTAAACTCACATGTGACATAGCTAATGTTACCAATCACAAACCTCTCCTTTTTATGGTACTATTATAGATCTAGACAAACTAGGATCCTATCCTTACAACTAAATTTCTAACACAACATTTTTGACTAACCTAAACTAGCTAGTATGCTCTCCCATAAATGGTGTTATGGTATTTGACATCTCCATCATGTTGTGCCCTAGTGGCATAACATACGAGATATCATTATGAGTGGCCTCAGTAAATGATCCATAATTAATTATCTCTACTAAATTTTCATAATAAAATATAATTCAACATTAAATCAAGATATATATAATCCAAAATAAAATATATCTCAATCCTCTAATATATTTATCTATAAATACATAAAATGTAGCAATCAAATTATAGCCATAATTTTATACTTGGAAGTGCACCTCTTGTATGGATAGTCATCCCATCATTTAAAATTCTAAGTAAACAATCATGTTCTTTTCCATCCTATCTTTTGTGAGCCCCAATGGTCGCTCTATGTAAAACTATGATTGATTATCTCGATGTTCATTGACATTATCATATGATCCATGTCTAGGGCACTAATTGTGATGAAGCTACCATAGGTACATATAAGACATATTATGAAGGAATCCTTAGCCTCTCTCCCCCCATTACTACCTACAGTGTGACTTGACATCGATGTATCCTCTTCTAAGACTGAGGAGTGTGTCATGGTATCAAAACTATAATATTGGTGGTGGTTCTTGTCCTCCAACCCTTAAATTTTTGTTTTCCTAACACTATAGGGTGGAAAGGTTAGTGGTGATATAGGGTAGGGATAAAAAAATGACCTATAACCCTAACACATGATTTTGACTCTATACACCATTTAAAATGCTCAGCCACCTTAGCCCAACCTTAAGCTCACATTTTGGATGGCCATGATGGCCTATGTATAATCCCTTTATATGATATTAATGTAATATGATATTTATAGATGGTATCTAACCTTGGATACCTTGTGCCACTCCTTGATGAAGGAACCCATGCTCATCATCTAACCTAGGTTATGGGATCAATAATTTTGTGTGGTAAACCGATAGGGTAGAAAATCAAGAACCTCATATAAATATAGTAGGAAGAAAATATGATTGATCTCATAGTAATTTATACAATAAAAATCATGTAATACTTGCACTTAAAAACCTCACTCCCATGCTATAAATTATGTCATGTTATAAAGCAGGGTGACACATGATAATAAGAAATAAATGGAAGTCTCCATTAGGATTATGATTAAAAAAATTGTCTAGTCATCAAGCCTATGGTCACATTCCTATATGTCTAAAACATTTGATACATATACATCAAACAAGTCTACTATCAGTGACTGATGGTTAAATATCTTTAACCCAATGGCTAACTGAGTTAACTCATATCTCTTATCCATTGTCTCAGATGGATCACTTTAGTTTGTGAATATTGCTACAAAATTTTATAGTTGTCTATAAAAGTCCTATTTTATTTTTTCATTCAAAATCATTCTTTTCCTTAAATTTTTAACTTTTTAATTATTTTGATGAATCAATTAAAAAATTATATTATATCATATTAGTTTCATTAGAATTTGGTGGATTAAATTTTATTTCATATAATAATTATTACAAGATTTATCCATAATTGTTAGTAAGGTTGTGATACAAATTTTCATTCTATAATAGGAATTGACCCACAAGCTCACCAAGTTGTTCCCAATATTTATACTCTTTTAAGACCCAAATACAACTCATGATTTGGGATTGTAAAAAATATTGAGACTTGAATCAAGGTGGTATTTCTACCAATCTTTTACATATATGCTAAAACATTCATCAACATTTTATAAATTGATCTTCTTCTCCAAAAACATAACAAAATATCACAAGCAACAAAATATCACAAGACAAAAAAATAATGAGGGATTTATTCAAGGGTTTGTGTCATCCCTTAATTATTATTAGGCCCCTAGGTAGGGATTTTTTTGGAAATTAACACTTAATGCATGCTAATTAATAGTTTGTGAATGCAGGGCCTAATCATATACGAAGTTTCATGATAGAATGAATGTATTAAAATAAATAAGTGCTTCAAAGTTTTCTTGAATTATACTCAAAATTCTTGAACTAATTAATTTAGCACTTTCATAATTTATTCCTTTAATAGATTATGGCTATTCATTGTTTTTTTCATGTCTCATATGTAACAATGCACCTATGTATTTATATAATTATAAGTTTTGAATTAGGATCATATTAGCACACAAGACAATGCTTAACATGTCATAAAGGCCAAAGAATCAAGGAGACAAAACACAAGAGATTCAAAACATGTGTTAAAATAATCCACACCAAAAACATACATTATACTATTTTGGGACAACTATAAATGTATCAATAATAGCCTAATATCAATTAATAATCAACAAACACAAAAGTACCCTATAATTATGGAATTCCATAATTAATAACTAACCTGTACCAAAATTAGGTGTATACATACTTATCCAATTTGATGTTTATGCATGAATATATATCAAATTAAAAAAAAGGAGCATACAATGAAGATTATAAACTCTTGAATCTCCTGTAAAAAAAATAACACCCCTGTAGAATTGAAAAAGGACATATACATGTGGATAAGTGCCCAAAAAATCAATGAATTACTAAGATCAATAAAAGGATAATTAAAATTGATATACTTGATTATCATTAGTTTTTTAGTAGTGATCCCAAGGTGAGATTTATACATCTTTAAATCTATGCAAGTGTTATGTGAGTTAAATGAGAATAAAATATGCATAGATAAGTATTAAAAATAATATCTTGTTGAAATATAAAAATTATAAATTGGAAATTATGAACCTAATATGGTTGTGAAATGCGAGGATGATTTTTTATGAGTTCCCTAGCTCTCTAAATTTTTACCAAGTAAGAAAGCCCCTATGAAAATATAAGTCTTAGAGCCTGTGCTAGATCATGCATTTATTTGAGTATAAATTATAGTGATAAAAAAATCAAAGATAAATAAATCAAAATTAATATAAAAATATTGGGGTTTAAAAATGTATTGGAGGTATCTTGTGATGGGAACAAGTATTATGTGTTGGGTACATCTTGAAACACCTCTATGTCACAACCTTTTCATGGAGGAAAAAAATAATGTGGAAATAAATTGATCTTAGAGTACGTAAATAAGAATAAATATAATCTCTAAGACCCTTTTGATATGTGGGATAAACTTGTGAAACAAATATCTCAAAAGGAATGCTTAGGTACATCATGTGTAAGTTAGGAAATCAAATCACTGATGTCTAACATATTAAGATATCATCATGAACATATATATGTCAGATAATTTTCCCCACATTGGCATGTAATGTGATTAATATAATAAAAAATGTAGCTTACCTATAAAAATAAAAATATAAGCAATGAAAGAATAATAGTAAGATGCCCCAAGTGGGAAATATGTAATCCATGAAGCATAAAGGTAATATACCCCAAATGGGCCAAGTATAAAAAATTTAAATGAAAATATAATGTTCCCTAATTAGGAAATATGTAAACAAGAATGATATGCCCCTCATGGTAAAAATGTATTCCATAAATCACTAAGGTAGACACAAGGTAACATGCTCAATACAAGTAATGTATCAACATATATATCAATGTCAAGTAGAAATATGGAAAATTTACCCTAATATATGCATGGTAATAACCATTGAAATGCATGAAATAAAAGAGAAACATCTACATGATATGGATCATGGAATTAAGAGGACTGTGGTTATGTATATACTAAACTATGGAATCCAATACTTGACAATGACAAAATTGACACACATTTACCACACATGACTTGATCACCCAAATAAGATCCTAATTCACCATCCTCTCACACTTTCATTCCATCTTATGAGCCAGTCATTCCATTTTATTATCATATAGCTACAAAAACCTCACTATCTTCTTTAAACTTTCTAAATATCTCATGTTGACTTCTAGAGTCTTAAAGTATTCAAATTATACATGGGTTAGTTTCAATGATTGCAATTGTTATCATAAATCAATAATGACCCATTGTAGTTGGAACCATCCCACTCCAAAAAATGACTATTTTATAAAATCAAACCCATCTTTAGGGTTTTCCCAAAAATCTAGCATGTCAATTGTGTGAGGAATTGTTCAAATGGATCCATATATAAACAAATTAAGGACTTATTTAAAAGGGATATAAAATTATATATTAAAAATATATACAATATTTCAAACTAATAAAATCTTCCCTATTCTTCCTAATTTACATACTTATCACTAGGATCAATCATAAGCCAAGTTTGAAGCACTCAAAAGCTAGGTCAAAGTAAGAATTATCAAGTAGCAAAGCCAATCATTAGTTTTATTTACATATTTAAGGAACACAATTTCACAACCATACTAGGTTGGAGAAATATGTGTGTCTTTATTTACCTCATTGTAGTATTGGATATGTATGCAATGGCCAATCATCAAATAAGGATTATTGGGGTCAACTCAACCCATTACACTTCTTGCATTTTTTTAGGTTTCTATTTATCATAATCAAATCTAGGGTATTAAGGCAAAAGAGGTTGATTTATGGATTTTTTATCATCATCAAGGTTTAGGATCACAAACATAGATAAATAAAAGATATTTATAGGTAATAATATAGTCATTATGTTGCACTTTTGTATATGCCAATTCTTACTAGCACGTTAGTATCAACCTATGATACTACCTTGATGCTACATAACCGACCCAACACAAAAAAAAAGTGAATTTATAAATCAAGTGAATAAAAATCATGCTTAACCCTAATTTTCACATCCAAAACATCATCACAATTATATAGTAAAAAAAATCTAAGTATCATGATCTCTTTAGTACTTTCCATATTTAACACATGCACTAATCAAATCAGAAGAATCAATTGTTAATTATTTACATTCAAATGTATGCTTGAATGCCATATCTTATAACTTAAATTTTATTTAAAATTTATATCTTAATTAGATAAATCTCACCAATTAATCCAAATTAGGTAAAATAACCTAATATAGATCATGACACCAATCATGAAGTAATGTAAAGTAGACAAGGAAAATAAGGAAGGTACACTAAGCATAAAGTAACCTTGTCACACAAAAAAATAAATAAAGGTAGGCCCATATAGAGTAAATATGGGAACCAATATGAAATACATATAAAAATAAATATCATGCACAAATAAATCAAATAATGCACACTAAGCACATAAGGATTAAAACATATAAATAAGCTAGTGTCACATACAAAATATACAAAAGCACACAAGGAATACATACTAATAATATTTAAAGTATTATCATGCTTATATTATAAGAGAAAATATAGAAATCATACCTCATGTAGAGTAATAAAGGATAACATATAATCATACAACACATAGAACATACATAGACAAGCATGAAACACACAACAAACATGGAAATCATGCAAACTATCAAGCATATAAAGAAAACACTTAAGGAAAATCATAATAAATGAAACATATAACATGAAAATAACCTATATGACCAAACACAAAACACTATTAAATGCATAAAAATATCAATTATCATAGGAACATGAGCATATACAAAAGTTTTAATCACATAAGAAAACAAGAAAGAGGCAAGATAAATCAGAATATGTAAGATCAAATGAAACCTTGATATGATAAATGAATTATGAAAAAATAAAACCTAAAGTGCTAGAAAGAGATTCCCCAAAAAATTCCCTCAATAGAAGTATGCCAAGTGCCCCTGGCATATTGTGAATCCATATTCATATGTATGTAGTTGTTGCATATCAATAAATTACTATCTCAATAATTTCATTAATTACAACATATGTATATGTAATATAACCTATATGAATAGGTGGATAATCATATAATGTGTGTCATAATAATAATATGAAAACTTTGGGCCACTCATAACTCAATAATATAAAGGTAAAATAATTTTATAAGACACAATAATCATGGGAGACATAGAAGTAAGCAATAAAAAAGAAAGGGTAAACCACATATAACATTATAAGTGAACAAAGTGATATAATACATCATAAAAATATATATTATTTAGGTTCCATGATGAGATATTAATTATCATATATAATATCTAATTGTAGGATCTCTATGCTATTTGCCATAAGATATTAAAGTTGAAGACTAAGACCACTAATAAAATTTATAAGGCATGATGGAATCCATGAGCCTAAAGATAATAAATCATTATCATCATAGTCAATTTTTAATATTATTCACTGATTAATGGATGCCTCTGATATAAATATTTTATTTACGGTGATTTGTTTCTTTTAGAGGCATATTATCCAATGATTACATCCTCATTAGAATTGATTTATTTCTTTGTATTTTATGTGCCCTTTTTTAGGTAAATGTTATAATGATTATTGTTGCACTTCCATGTACACTATTTCATTATTAATTTACATTTTTAAGCATTTCTTATACATTTCATCTATAACCACTTGACTTTAATGTCCAAATTTCAAAAAATTATGTAAAGTAGAGGGAATCTCTCTCATTTTATGTATCCATGGTCAACCAAGGAAAACATTATATGATCCAATAATGGGCACCACATGAAATACAATTTTGATTGTTCTTAGACCAAATCTAATAGGAAATCTAATGTAATGATATTACTTCACCAAATAAGTAGAATAATAGAAATATATCACAATGATATGGAAATAAAGAAGAAAATATGAATAATAGATAAGCCACTTCAAGGGGGAAACCTCCCAGATATTTGTAATAAGAAATGAATACTCAAATATGATGATAAACAACTACCCACAACCTCTTACATATAGTCTACCTAGGCCATGGTTACTCCATAGGATGACATACTAACCCAATGAAAGCATATATAAATGTGATATAACATCAAAGAGGGATAAGTAAGACACAAGTTGACTATTACTATCCCAATAGGTTAGGGGCGTATCATGCCATTCTCCTTCAAACCAATGTTGTACTCAATGTTGAACAACTCTGGATGTTATTGAAAAAAATATTTGTCCTCCCAAGTTGCATCCTCACTACTCAGGTTCTTCCACTTGATCAGATATTCCTTAATCTCTCTGGTTCTCAACCTCTTAGTACATGTTTGTAGGATCTTCTCTGGTTCCAAAATGACTTGTCCTTATTCATCTAGTTTTGGTAGCTCTATCTAGGCTAAAAATTTCTATCTAATGACCTTATTCAAGTAGGAAACATGAAATACTAGTTGTATGAAAGATTAATGAGGCAATTATAGCTTGTAATCCACACTTCCAATTTTTTTACAAAACCTGATAAGGGCCATAATTTTTAGGATCAAGTTTATTTTCATTTTTTGTTGCTTCAAGGACATCTAATTATAAGGATAAAAACATATAAAAACCCATTCATCTACTTCAAAATGTCATTCACTATAGTGTTGATCTACTTTTTGCTTCATCTTATTTTGTGCCAATGCCAAATTCTCTCTCAAACTAGCCAAAACCTCTTGTTGATGATGAATGTGATCCTCCACATCTCAAACCTTAGTTTTCAACCTTAAGGAAGAAGTGATGGAAGGTGGATGGTAATCATATAGTCCTAGAAATGGGGATATTTTAGAAGAGGTATGGAAAGATGTGTTATACCACCATCTACAAGTGGTAGTCATTTAGCACAACATATTGATTATTATATACAAAACAACAGAGATACCCCTATAAACATTTGTTGACCACTTATATTTTTCCATTAGATTGGGGGTGGTAAGATGAGTTATGAGCTAGATAAGTACCCAAATAATAAAATAGTTCAATCTAAAAATTACTAGTGAAACTAGAATCATGATAACTTAAGATTATTTTTGGGGTTCCATGTAATTTTAGAATAGCCTCCAAAAAAATAGCCGCTATAGTACTTGTTGTAAATGGGTGTAAAATGGCAAAAAATGGGCATATTTTATAATCCTATACGTAATTAATAATATAAAATTATTACTTTAAGAATAAGGTAAATCCATGATGAAATCCATGGAAGCCTCCTCCCACCTTTGATTGGGAATTGCTAAAGGTTGTAACATACCTAGGGTCTTAATTATCTCACTTTTGTTATATTGGCATATAAATTATTATACACCAAAATTTTATACATATCCCTTGAGTGCTTACTAAAATACTTCTCTCTTGATTCTATGATAAGTTTTTAATAACCTAGATTGTTCCCCAATTGGGAATGCATGTAAATCTGCAAGAATCTTATGCTTCAACTCTGAATCTTTGCACAAGTATAACATATCCTTATACCATAGGGAATTACCTTTCCATTCAATTTTTTAAGAGTCTATATAACCTTCTTGGATATTATGAATTATAACCTATGTATCCTTGTCCTACCCCTACTCTAACCTAACTTCATCTACCCAATCTACCTGCAATATGGACATTGCACAAAGTAATGCTTCTGTGGATGTATCCCATCTAAATAGTGTATCTAATACTACATTATATTTACCCTTATTGTATATGATTTCAAAATCATTTTACCCACTTTTTTTTCCTCAGATGATAATATTTTCTCCAAAAACTATTTGAGACTATTATGATCCATTTTCACCTTAAAATGTCTACCCATCAGATATGACCTCCATCATTTTAGTGCATGAAGAATAGCCATCATTTATTTCTCATATATAGGTTTTTAGATATTATTAAATTTGAATTTATGATTCTCAAATGCAAGGGGTCATCCTTATTGTATTAGTACTGACCCCAACCCTGATTTAGAAGCATCACATTCAATACTTAACATTTTAAAAAAGTTTGGAGTAGTCAAAATTAGGTTGGTACACATAGCTAATTTCAATTTCTCAAATGATTTAGTGGTGTAGGGACTTAATTCATCAAAAAGAAACTAACAAACCAATATGACAGTCCTATCTAAGCATTACTTGTTTGATGGTAACAACAGAATCTATTACAAAAAAAATACATAGAAGACACAAATAAAACACTTTAGACCGTTTTTCTTATCCATTTACACTTAATTTGAAGCTTTGAAGTGATCAAAAAGGTTGGATTAAGCTGCAAGACTCTACTTGCTGTGTTGATGGGTACATAGGCTTGTAGCCCTGCTAGGCCTGATTTTTGGCCATATCTTTCACAAAACACCTAATATCCAAAACATATAAATTTTTCCAGATATCCATTTGGAAGTTACATAACATATATCAAGACCAGGTATAGTTGTTTTGTATGGAATGGTACTTTTGACCCTTATAACAGACCTAATTAGGCCTCTTAACAACCCTGTTTTGGTGTTTGGGAGAGTTTGGGGTTGAGTTAGATCATGAAAATTTTAGGTGATGTGCCATATGACATCATAAAACTAATCCAATCACAAAACACTTTTTATTTAACACAAAACTATCTTAAAATCTTGCTTTTATACTCAGAATTGTAGGAAAATAGGGTTAAAACACATGCATACAATAAACCTCACTTTCCCATATAGTACAGCCATGAAAATTTGTAAAGAAGCTAAAAATGATAAACCCACAAAAACTATAAATTTTGGGAATTTTATACTATACGGTTCATGATATCAGCAAGGCTCTAGTTAGGGTCTAGTTTACACCAAATTTGAGCTACAGGGAGCATCCTGGGGAGTTAATAGACCAAATAAATTTTATTGGTCTTGTATTAACCTCCTCTATAATCCTGAGTAGTCATAGAGAAGATAATACCCTCTTAAGTACTGACTGCAAACTTCTTCCTTGCTGCCCTGTCTGGTCTACATAGTCTTGAGGAAAGATTGAACAAAAACAAAAAAAATGACTCCAAACAAAAAATCCCAATTCATTAATTCACCAATAATATATACATATACACTTGTTATACACGAAAATCCCCCATATGAACCATATTTTATCAACTTAGATACTCAAATCCTATACTAGGCTTCACACAACCTCCCAAAATGGGGTAAAACAACTTTTCTAACATAAGAAGACTCAAATCACTTAATATCTCACCCAATAGACTTGAAATCATCTGAGGATAAGATATTGGGTTTTATTTGACCAATATTTACATATATTTAGCCTTTTGCTCACATATAGGTCTTATTTCATGCTTAAAGGATACTTAGACAAATTTGAAAATTTGAAAACCTAAGAAATGGAAGGAAACTAACTTAGCACACTTAGACACACTGAAAATCAACCAATAACATGACAAACACATTCCTAGCATGAAGATTCTCTTGCATCATTCTTCCAAGGAGCAAAAGAAGTATTCTTCACTTGTTGTTTTTCTTCATCAACTCTTTCATGCATGTGCCCAACTTAAGGATGTCATTTGTAGTCAACCATGTTGCATCTTTAGTTGGTAGATTCTTCCACTTAGTTAGATACTTGAAATATTCTTTGCCCCTTGTCTTTTTAACCACTTTCTTGTCCAAAATGCTCTCAATCTCCTTTGGCACTTCCTTTGGTAGTTGTTGCTCCCATTGGATAACTTCATCTACCCCTATTTCAATCTCTTTAGCTGGTTGTCCTTCATCTTTGTATGGATATAGATCTGCAACATTAAATATTGGAGAGATTCCAATCCCTTTTGGCAATTCTATTTCATATGCATTATTTGAAAACTTCCTTATTACCTTGCATGGTCATATTTTCTTTACATTTATCTTGTTGTATTCCCTTTTTGGGAACCTCTCTCTTCTAAGGTGAGCAAGAACAAGGTCTCCAACACTAAAATTGACCTCTCTTTCCTTTTGATCTACTCTTAGCTTGTACTTGATGGTGTTTTCTTCAAGTTTCTTCTTTACCTGTTCATGCAAATTTTGCATGGCATTGGAAAATTCTTCTGCATTAGCACTCCTTGTCTCCATGCTACTTAGATTTATCAACTCATACACACCTCTTGGATGCATTCCATACATAATTTGAAATGGACTCAACCCTGTACTTCTGTTATGAGAATCGTTATAGGCAAATTCAGCTTGTGTAAGTGCAAGATCCCACTGTTTTGGATGCATACTTAGCAAGCTTCTCAAGATGTTACCTAAGCTCCTATTGACAACCTCTATTTGGCCATTAGTTTGGGGGTGATAGGCTAAACTAAAACTAAATTGTGTACCCAATTTATTCCATTAGGTTCTCCAAAAGTGTCCAATAAATTTGGTATCCCTGTCAGAAATAATGCTTCTAGGCAATCCATGCAATCTAACAACATCTTGAAAGAATAGATTAGCTATGTTAGTGGCATCACTTGTTTTTGAGCATGGAATAAAATGAGCCATCTTTGAGAACCTATCTACCACTACAAATATGGAGTCATGACCTTTTTGAGTTCTTGGCAAACCAAGTACAAAATCCATGCTTATTGAATCCCAAGGCCTATTGGGAATGGGTAGTGGCTGGTACAAACCTGCATTTTGACTACTTCCCTTGGCATATTGGCATGTTTTACACCTTTCAACCAATTTATTAACATTATTACCCATACCTGGCCAATAATAATGAGCACTCAATTGTGCTAATGTCTTATTCTGCCCAAAATGTCTTGATAAGCTACCACTATGCTTTTCCTTCAACAAATTTTCTCCCATGGAACTCTTGGGTATGCAAAGCTGGCTGCCTCTGAATAACAGACCCTCTTGGACCATGAAATATATCTAAGGACTTCTATCAACCCCTACTAGATTCATGTAAGCTTCATATGGTTCCTTGAAGTTTGGATCTTCCTTATATAGTTCCTTTAAATCTTCAAATCCCAAAATGCTTACTTGAGATTCCTGCATGATTAGATTCCTCCTGCTTAGAGCATTTGAAACCTTGTTAGATTGTCCTTTCTTGTGCTTAATAGTGAATGTGAAGATTTGTAAAAATTCAATCCATTTAACATGCTTTTGACTCAACTTATTTTGATTGCTAATGAACTATAAAGCATAATTGTCAGTGAACAAAACAAACTCTTTAGGCAAAAGATAGTGCCTCCATTTCTTCAAAGCTTGTACAAGAGCATAGAATTCTTGATCATAGGCTAAGTACTTCTTCTTAGCATCACTTAATTTCTTACTAAAGTATGCTATAGGCTTCCCATATTGGCTTAGAATAGTGCCTATTGCAATTCCACTAGCATCACATTCTACTTGAAAAAGCTTATTGAAATTAGGAAAGGTTAGGATTGGTTCTTTAGTTGCCTTCTTTTTCAATAATCTAAAACTCTTATCAACAGCCTCAGTCCAAAAAAAACTTCTTTTATCACCTTTGATTGTATCTATCATTGGAGCAACAATTCCACTAAAATTTCTTATGAATTTCCTATAGAAGCTAACCAAACCGTAAAAGCTTCTTACCTCATATGTGCTCCTGGGTATAGGCCACTCAAGTATAGCCTTAATATTCTCCTTATCCATCTTCAATCCTTCTTTTGAAATCACAAACCCCAAATATATCAACTCTGTCTTCAGGAAACTACACTTTTTTACATTGATTAACAATTTCTCTTTATGTAGCTTACTCAATACCATCCTCAAATGTTTCAAATGATCTTCCTTAGTTTGAATAAACACCAAAATATCATCCAAATACAATATCACAAACTTACCAGTGAACTCCTTAAGCACTTCATTCATCAGCCTCATGAAGGTGCTTGGTGCATTGGTTAGTCCAAATGGCATGACTAACCACTCATAGAGTCCATTATTGGTCTTGAAGGCTATTTTCCATTCATCCCCTTCTCTTATCCTAATTTTATGGTAACCACTTTTCAAGTCTATCTTAGAGAAATATGTAGCTCCACTCAAACAATCAAGTAAGTCATCAATTCTAGGCAATGGGAATCTATACCTGATAGTAATCTTGTTGATTGCTCTGGAATCTATACACATTCTCTAACTCCCATCCTTCTTAGGACTCAACACTATGGGGACATCACAAGGACTTAAAATATCTCTTACCAATCCTTTGTCTAACAATTCTTGAACTTGGTGCTTGATCTCTTCATTTTCCTTTGGTGTCAACCCATATGCAACCTTGTTTGGAAGATTTGTTCCTAGAATCAAGTCTATGTGATGGCTAATGCTTCTCAATGGTGGTAACTCATTAGGTAAATCATATACCATAGTATCAATATAATCATTCAACATATCTTGAATCTCTAGAGGCAAATCAATCAACTTAGTACTAGTGACTACACTCCTCGGCTTACCAATCACAGCAAAGTTTACCTTTTCTTTCTTCATTTGATGTAGAAACTCTTTACCACTCATTATCAATACTTTATAATTCTATCCTACAATAACAACAACCTCTTCTATCAATGGTGTGAGTGTATGTTTGATCCCATCCTTTTCAAACATGTATGTATTTTGCCTTCCATCATGCATGGCCTTCCTGTCAAACTGCCAAGGCCTTCCAAGCAAGATATGACATACATCCATGGGCATGAAATCACATAAAATCTGATCCTTATATTTTCCTATCTGAATATCTACTTTACATTGTTCACTTACCAAGAGTTTGTGTCCTTTTTGTAGCCAAGAGACTTGATAAGGTGTAGGATGTACCTCTTTCTTCAAGCCTAGTTCTCCACCATCTTAGTTGACACAATATTGTCAATACTCCCACTGTCTATGATGACTTTGCATCATTTCCCCTTACTTTTACATGTGTTTCTAAATAGAGTTTTCCTTTGAGGTGGTTCTACAACTTCTTTTTTTGGCTTCAACAAGATTCTTTTCATCAAAAGAGACTCACCTTCTTCTGGGGTATCTTCATAAGTTGCTGCAACTTCTTCACTTTTTTCTTCACCTTGGGTCACATGTACACCTCTCTCATGGTTGGTAGAAGGGTTCTATAGACACTCATATGCCCTGTGTCCTGCATACTTGTTGCACCTAAAGCATTTGCCCATGAATCTTCCTCTTCATCTTTGATATCCTTAGTATGGCTTTCTTCCTCTTGGTGTATAGCTACTTCTTGAGCTTTGTGAGATGCTAGCCTCTTCTTGAGATGTTTGTAACTGTCTTCTACCTCCTTGAAATCCTCTACCTCTGATGGATCTGCCCCTTCATCTTGAGAAGGATGTTTGTTTTCTTGCAATCTTCTCCTCAGCTTTCAAGGCAAATTGATATGCATCTTCAACTGTCTTAAGAATGAGAAGACTAATCTCATCTTGAATGGAAAACTTCAAACCATTAGTGTATCTAGCTACCTTCTCTATGTCATCCTCAATATGACCTGATCTTATAGTCAACCTGTAAAAATCTTCAGTGTATTCTTTTACAAACATCTCTTTTTGCTTCAAATTTTTTAATTTCTTGAAAAGATTGGCTTGATAGTCTTTAGGCATAAACTTACCTTTCATTTTTTCTACCATTCTATCCTAGCTTCTGATCTTTGGCTTCCCTTTCTTCCTCCTTTCTTCTTGCACTCCATCCCACCACAGGGATGCATGGCTCTTTAGCCTTGTCATGGCATACTTGACTTTCTTATCATCTTCTTCAATTCCTTCATACTCAAAGTATTTGTCTAATGCACTAATCCAATCAATTAGTTCTTCCACATTCAAATTACCTTCATATATTGGAACCTCCATTTTTGGCTTTGTGTTCACCTTCATAATGGCTCTAATCAACCTATCTTTAGCTATTTCTTCTTCCACCACCAATTCATCCTCTGGTGACTCCTCTTCTCTATCACTGACTTCACCCATGTTAGTGTCTCTTCTCTGAGCCATCTCTAGGTCTTGTAGCCTAACTGTTAGGTTCCTAATCTCTTCTACCATTGCAACCTATCCTCCAGGTCTCCTTCCTCCAGCTCCACCTCTGTTCTTAACTCTCATGGCCATCTTGCCTCTTCTTCACAAATCACATTCTTCTTCTCTTGACTTTGATCTTTATATTGTGCACAATCCCTTGGGCTCTGATACCAAATGGTTTAGGGACTTAATTCATCAAAAGGAAACTAATAAACCAATATGACAGTCCTATCTAAGCATTACTTGTTTGATGGTAACAACAGAATCTATTACAAAAAAAATACATATAAGACACAAATAAAACACTTTAGACCCTTTTGCTTATCCATTTACACTTAATTTGAAGCTTTGAAGTGATCAAAAAGGTTGGATTAAGCTGCAAGACTCTACTTGCTGTGTTGATGGGTACATAGGCTTGTAGCCCTGTTGGGCCTAATTTTTGGCCATATCTTTCACAAAACACCTACTATCCAAAACATATAAATTTTTAAAGATACCCATTTGGAAGTTACATAACATATATCAAGACCAGGTATAGTTGTTTTATACGGAATGGTACTTTTGACCCCTATAACAGACCTAATTATGCCTCTTAGCAACCCTGTTTTGGTGTTTGGGAGAGTTTGAGGTTGAGTTAGATCATGAAAATTTTAGGAGATGTTCCATATGACATCATAAAACTAATCCAATCACAAAACACCTTTTATTTAACACAACTATCTTAAAATCTTGTTGTTATACTCATAATTGTAGGAAAAGAGGGTTAAAACACATGTATACAATAAACCTCACTTTCCCATATAGTACAGCCATGAAAATTTGTAAAGAAGCCAAAAATTATAAACCCAAAAAAACTATAAATTTTGGGAATTTTATATTGTATGGTTCATGATATCAACAAGGCTCTAGTTAGGGTCTAGTTTACACCAAATTTGAGCTACAGGGAGCATCCTGGGGAGTTAATAGACTAAATAAATTTTATTTGTCTTGTATTAACCTCCTCTATAATCTTGAGTAGTCATATAGAAGATAATACCCTATTAAGTACTGACTACAAACTTCTTCCTTGCTGCCCTGTCTGATCTACATACATAGTCTTAAGGAAAGATTGAACAAAAACAAAAAAAAATGACTCCAAACAAAAACTCCCAATTCATTAATTCACCAATAATATATACATATACACCTTTTATACACGAAAATCCCCCATATGAACCATATTTTATCAACTTAGATACTCAAATCCTATACTAGGCTTCACACAACAACCTCCCAAAATGGGGTAAAACAACTTTTCTAACATAAGAAGACTCAAATCACTTAATATCTCACCCAACAGACTTGAAATCATCTGAGGATAAGATATTGGGTTTTATTTGACCAATATTTACATATATTTGGCCTTTTGCTCACATATAGGTCTTATTTCATGCTTAAAGGATACTTAGACAAATTTGAAAATTTGAAAACCTAAGAAATGGAGGGAAACTAACTTAGCACACCTAGACATAAAACTCAACCAAGAACATGACAAACACATTCCTAGCATGAAGATGCTCCTGCATCATTTAGTGGCTGCATCATTCTAGTGGAAGGCATCCTTATTTAGAAATGCAGTGAGTGGAGTTACTATGCTACCATAACCTTTCACAAATCCTTAGTAGTAAACTATTAGTCTTAGGATTGCTCAGAGGTTTTTGAGACTTTGGGAATTGGCCAATCGACCATAGCTTTGATCTTATGAGGATTAATTTTGACACCTTCATGGGATACAATGTGACCCAAGTACTCTACCTCATATAATCCAAAAACACATTTGGATGGCTTCACATAAAGATGATGTTATTACAAAACTATCAACACCTATTTCACATGTTTTAAGTGTTCTTCCCATGTATTACTGTAAATCAATATGTCATCAAAGAAAACCAACATAAACTTCCTTAAAAAAGCTTAAAAATAGTGTTCATCAAGCTCCAAAAATTAGATGGTGCATTTGTAAGACCAAAGGGCATTACCAAAAAATTATAATGGCCCTCATGAAATCTAAAATTAATTTTATTAACATCTTCATCCTTGATTCTAATTTTATGGTACCCCTAATGAAGATCCAATTTCATGAAATAAACAACACCATGTAACTCATTAAGTAAATCATCAATTAATGTAATAGGAAACTTATCTTTGATGGTGTACTTATTGAGTTCCCTATAATCTAAGCACATTTGACATGTGTAATCTTTCTTATGCACCATGACCACTAGTGATGAATATGCACTCTGGCTATGCTTGATGATCCCTGCCTCTAACATCTCATGGAAAATATTTTTGATTTCACTTTTTTATGCATATAAATATATATATGGTATGATATTTGGTGGTTAATCCCTAGAAGTAATTGAATGGCATGATCATGTTCTCTTTTTGGTGGTAGTCCTTTTAGCATGGCTTCAAAAAATAGATGGGTAGTCATCAAGAATCATCTATATATCAGGATGTGGAGATGATGTTATAGGTTAAAATTAAATGGAACATAATCATGATATAAATCCTTTTTCCCCCCTTTTTATCATTTTTATCATCTGATGTGAACTAACTAATTATGTATATTTTTCTCGTAATCCCCATAGTTCAATTTTAGAAGTTCATCTCATGAATAGTTATTAGAAGTTCATTTCATGAATAGTTATTAGAAGTTAATCTCAATTGTACCCAAGGTTTTGAGTCATTAGAATCTCAAAAAAATGTCTACACAACCCATGGGAATAAAAACCATAGAAGAATCTAGATTATAGTCGCCCATAGCAAACTTAGTACTATGACATTTCTTTAAACAATTGAATAGGTCACCATTTGCAATCATGACATGAAATTTAGGTGTTGGGTAAATGAAACAATTCAATCAAGTGTAAAAATTATGGTTGATGAAATTATGTGTACTCTCTAAGTCAATAAACACTATCACCTTTTTTTTCTTGAGTATAACCACCACCTTAAGTGTTTGAGGAGTGTTAATACTCAAAAGTGCATGATAAGAGATTGTAAGTTTTGAATCTTTAGGTACCTCTTCTATCTCTTCCTCATCATCATTGGAGGCATCATCCTCTTCATACTCTTCATTGGATCCCTTAATGTAGAATAAATTCTTCTCAGCACATTTATGTCCATTTCTCTACTTGTTATCACAGTCGAAACATAATCCTTTTGCATGCTTTTCTTCAATTTGTTGATGGGTTAATTTGGTAGGTGGAGGAAATGATGGTGTCAATATGCTATGATCTCTAAAGTTAGTGAATGGTTACTTATTTTTGGCTATGATTTTTTCCTTATCCATGTGTTCCATGATAATAGAATCAAAAACCTTAAGTGGATTAAACATGCATACCTCATGTTGAATGTGGTCCTTGAGGCCTCCCAAAAATAGGTCATTTAGGTTCTCATAAAAAATTATCTCCACATGTAAACATAGGTTATAAAAATTATGAATATAATCCTTGACTGAACCAGTTTGTTTCAATTTTACTAGCTGGTTGAATTAATTCTCTATCACACTATAGTTGTAATGTAATTATAGCTCCTCTATAAAAATTAACCAGGTGACACTAAGAGTCATCTTTTTATTTTAATCACACAACCATAAATACCAAATGAATTATTCATGTTATAAATACAAGGATGCCATGGTAATATTTTTTCCACATGGGATTTGATATAGATAAAAAAAAATCTCCATTTGGTTTATCCATTTGAGTGGATCCTTTCCACCAAATTTATGCATATCTACCTTTGGTAACATGTTCCATTGTGGCAAGGTACTTGGATTTAGATTAGGATAGTTGGAAGATCCACCTTGGTGGGTTTATGTAATAGTGATATAGTTTGATTTGCTTGATTATTTTGTATATCCATCATGATATTTTCCAAACTAGATTATACAAATTTCATATTAGATTGTATGCCTTGCATCTCACTTTGAATGCCTTGAACATTATAGTCAAACTGGCTCACTTGTGATCTATCTTAGAGAACCCTAGTATAAATAATCTAGTAAATCCCCATTTTAACTCCATATATTCCTTGTGAGGAGTTTTAGCTAGAGTTTCATCACCCTTTCCTCTTCTGCTAGTTTGTGGTCCTGTCATAAAAGGGCTTGACAATGTCGACCCTAATTGCCACTTTTGAACTGACTTTGACCAAGATATTTTGTACTTATTTTGACCTCAAATTATAAACTAAAATAAAATACCCAAGTTATATTTTTATAATATTTCCAAAAAATTAAAGAACTCTGAAAAATTCCTTGAATTGTACACTATATAGTGAATTTATGAAAAACCACAAAATGGTGATAAATTTTGCAAAATAGATCCAATTGAGATAACATTTTGATGGAAGCTTAATTTAATCATTTTAAACATCAAGTAAAATAATTTAAGATAAAATCATAACCATTTGTGAGATATAGACAAATTACAAGATCTAGGGGGTTTGATGTAATTATGGCCCACATTGACGCTCTAATACTGCTTGTAATGATATTACTCCACTAATGAAGTAGAATAACAAAAATATATCATAAAGATATGGAAATATATTATAAAATATCAATAATAGATAAGCCACTTCAATGGGGAAACCTCCCAAATGCTTACAATAAGAAATGAATACTCAAATATGATGATAAACAACTACCCACAACCTCCTATATATAGTCTACCTTGGACATGCTTAATTTATAGGCCGAACTACTAACCCAATGAAAGCATAGATAAATGTGAGATAACATCATAGAGGGATGATTAAGCCATAAGTTAGCTATTCCTATCTTGATAGGTTAGGGGCATAATATATAACATAACCAATAGGTTCCATTTAAATATAGTCATATACTATGATAACCATAAGAGTATAGGCTGAGTCATCCATGTTAAGTCTAAAAATAAAAATAAATTTATCAGTGAATATATGTTTTCATTTTTTCACTAAAACTTGTATATGTACCATCTAGTTGTATTTGATCACTATCAGTTAAATATTGTATATTATGTTTCAAATTAATACATATGTATGTAGAGTTCCCTTGAAGACTATAAAAATGAAAATATGCATTAGCATAAAAATATTTCAAAAATGGTCTTCATGTATCCAATTACATTGTTGGTGGTAAAGTAATCAAGTTGCATTCAAGTATCTTTAAGACATTTTTTGGAAATTTTCTCAAACTTGTAAATTTCCTACACTCATTTTATTTAGGTAAAGCAAGCTTCTTAGAGGTTTTCCAAGTAACATTGATTGTTTTCATGGTGTCATTATTGGGTTGTGACTCATGGTCATTATTTCATCCTTCAAACTTGGTTTATTTTGAATTTTTAACTAGATGGAACATTAGCCTCATATTTAAGCATGTTGGCCTTTAAAATATTGATCTTAAAAATTCTAATCATATGACAAAGTATTGAAAGATACTTTTTATTTGATAATTAATAGTATACTATAAATATGTTCCCTTTTAATATCATCATATCCTCTGATAACCATAGAATGATAGACTAAGTCATCGACACTAAGTCTAAGACTATAAATGAATTACTTAGTGCATATAATTATATTTGAAACATTATCAACCATTATGCTATATTTTCATTTATTGTGTATAAATTATCATATAAATAATAGTCCTTCATATGAGCTAATGTGGAATATACTCTTTGTTGGGAGGGGGTGCACCGGAAGCACACAATTTGATTACTAAACCAAGCAACTTAATATGCGGAAATTAACCAGATTCACCAAGTAACTAGAATTCAGAATAACACATGATATGAGAGACAATACCAAATTGTATTAACACTTTATACAGAAAAGAATACAATAAAGAAGATGCCACTTCTTCTCCACCACCTTACAGAGGTTTCCCACACCTCAAGTGAATAGTAATTCTCCTCCCCAAAGCTCTCCCTCTCACAGGTCCCAACACCCAACTCAAATACAGAGTTGGTGTTCACCTCCCGTGCTCCACGCACAACACAAGTGCTCCACGCACTCCACAAGTACTCAAGGTACTTCAAGTAGATCTCCCATGAATCTGCAACAACCTGCAATTCAACAGACCATACTTATGGAAGGAACTGCCTTGCCTTCCTCTTGCTCTATCTGAGTACACACCTGTACTCCAAGTAGATCCTGCCTGATACTGCTCCCTGTAGTGTTGCTGTCTGTATGACCTTGCACACCTGAAAATCAAGCAATGGTTCCAATCACCTGTGAACCTCGACCTTACACACACATACACCTGCAGATCAACGATCTTACTTATTGAAGAACCCAGCTGGCTCTCCAATCCAGCACCAACACACCTGGTACTGTGGCACTAGGAGGAACGCACCATAGCTCTACCTCACACACAGAAGGAGCTTATAATTATGCTCTCTTACTCCCTAGCACACTTTTCCAATACAACCATGAGTCTATTATATAGATCTCATCCAAACAATGATTAGACATCTAATTACCATAATTAGATCCGCAGCTATGAGTCTAAAATTAGCGCTCATCATGCAAACTCTTGGTTCGTTAGTTCACTGCCCGTAATTAACTCGCAGTCGAACTACACAGGCGACCGACGTCGGTCCCTTTCCGCCAAGGGTCGCTGACGCCGACCGATATATGACCGACGTCGGTTGCATTCCTGTCTTACCCTGCCGACGCCGGTTGGCCAGACCAACGCCAAACACTTCTGACACTCAGCAACTCATTCTGCAACCTCCTCCATGTCTGCATCAGTGAAGCTTTTAGCTCCACAATCCTAACAATCTCCCACTTGGAGATAAATAGCTGCACTATACCTGTACCTGTACTCCGTCTAATCTGTTTCCTGGTTTGTATCCCTCTTCAAGCTCCCACCTGAAGACAACCCACCACACGACCTGTGATGTACCACCTGTCATCCGAGTAACCTGCCACATCCGAACCTACAAATACATGTAGTGAAGTCCTGACCCTGCATAGCAACACCTGCTGCCGGTCCCTCTCAGAAAACCTGAGAATCCACTTCCCCGAATTGGCTCCTAACTCTCTGACAGCTCCCACTGCATGGGAATACTCAGGTCTATACCAGACCTCATGTGATTTCGGACACTGTACCTGTCCAGCCCTTAGTGTGCTCCGGTTCTGTATCCCGAACCTCGCCAACACCTGATTCACATCAGCTCCCACTCGAGACAAAATCAACCTGTGATCTCCATGCCTCCCATGTCAAAGAATTCTGCTGCTCCAAACTCCTCATGACATGCCACTGAACTAATCTTACCCTTAGCTCAGCAAAACCCTGTATGTACACACCTGCTATAGCAAAACATACCATCCACATACAGTAACAGAATGATGTCGCGACTCATCATCCCCCTGGTAAGACAAAACACAGTAGTTACCTGACACTGACTGAAGCCATGCTCCGTCCTCCACCTGTCAAAACCTGTACCACTGTCCTGCAGCTCCACAAGACCATATACCTGATCTTCCGTCTCACGTATCCGTTCTCTCCATTCTTCTACTAAGGTATCCATTCGTCTCTGTGCTTTTATACCTGCTGGCATCTCCACCAAGACACACCTGTCTGGTTCTCCTCCAAGGAATCACATCCTCATCCATGCCAAGCTCACACCTATTTCCTGGATCCTTCCTGCTCTACAATCAGAAACAAGTATGAAGAAGAGGAACAACAAATTTGAGGGCCTACTTACGCCTTCAGTCCTCCGTATGGGTGTTTGAGACTCCTTGACAGCTTGCTGTCCACCCAAAATCCGTTACAGTGACCGACCTCGGTCACTCCACAGTCTGCATCCGACCGACGTCGGTTCCATGCGTCTGTACCTGACTACCAACCTGCCTGCGCTGGTGTCCCTGCTGCCGACGTCGGTCCTCCTAACCGACATCGGTCTTACATACTGCCGACGTCGGTCCCATGACCGACATCGGTCTTACCCTGCCCGACATCGCCGGCGTCGGTCTGAACATGACCGACCTCGGCACCTGTCTGTTCGACGCCGGTTCCTCCTGACCGACATCGGTGTCTGTGTTCGCCTGTGAGTGATGACTTTTTACCCGCGAGCTTCTTTGAATCAAAATCCATGTCCAAACTGCCCTGCTCAGAAGTATCCAGCCAAATCCACTGGGTTCTATCCGCCATCTCCTCCATAAACACCAAGGCTTTCCAGTTCTTAAGCCTGTTAAATATATCTGTCTTCCGCTTAAGAACATGCATCTCCTTCCTGCTCATGTGACCAAGCCTACGAAGCCACGTGTCCGCAACAAAAGAAGAATCAGTAATATAAACAAGTAGATAAAGGATACCTGTTTTCTTACCACCAGCTAATTCAAGTGCATCCGCTGTGAGAGTTCTTGTGCATCTCTCATCACCCAATCTTTCTGAAGAAATTAGCCATATCTCCAAACCTGGGCCCTGCATGACCTTCATCAACACCTGTGTGTTGGCCGCCTGCAATTTCAGCTTCACTTCCCCTTTGCCAATTCTTTGGCAAGGCTTACCAGCTCCTCTACCTGGAACTGCATGGAAAGAGGCAACTGAATCTTTTATCCAAGATTCCACTTTATCCAAGAAACCTGTAAACACATCCTGTGCAACAATACCTGCTACATCTGTATCTTCAGTTTCTTCATGCTGATCTGTTACCAACCAGCAATAATCTTTTACCTGCTCTTTCTTTCCATAGGACCGTGAGTGACCATCTGTGCTTTTCAACTCCTCCATTCTTAGCTTACTTTGATCTGCAGTTGCTCTACTCCCACTCGATCAGAAACCCCTGAGAGTGCCCTGTAACCAAAAACAAAACCTGCTTCCTCCAACCTCAGCTCAGATACCACCTGTTGGTATCAAGCTCAAGAACCTACAACCAAGGCTCTGATACCACTTGTTGGGAGGGGGTGCACCGGAAGCACACAATTTGATTACTAAACCAAGCAACTTAATATGCGGAAATTAACCAGATTCACCAAGTAACTAGAATTCAGAATAACACATGATATGAGAGACAATACCAAATTGTATTAACACTTTATACAGAAAAGAATACAATAAAGAAGATGCCACTTCTTCTCCACCACCTTACAGAGGTTTCCCACACCTCAAGTGAACAGTAATTCTCCTCCCCAAAGCTCTCCCTCTCACAGGTCCCAACACCCAACTCAAATACAGAGTTGGTGTTCACCTCCCGTGCTCCACGCACAACACAAGTGCTCCACACACTCCACAAGTACTCAAGGTACTTCAAGTAGATCTCCCATGAATCTGCAACAACCTGCAATTCAACAGACCATACTTATGGAAGGAACTGCCTTGCCTTCCTCTTGCTCTATCTGAGTACACACCTGTACTCCAAGTAGATCCTGCCTGATACTGCTCCCTGTAGTGTTGCTGTCTGTATGACCTTGCACACCTGCAAATCAAGCAATGGTTCCAATCACCTGTGAACCTTGACCTTGCACACACATACACCTGCAGATCAACGATCTTACTTATTGAAGAACCCAGCTGGCTCTCCAATCCAGCACCAACACACCTGGTACTGTGGCACTAGGAGGAACGCACCATAGCTCTACCTCACACACAGAAGGAGCTTATAATTATGCTCTCTTACTCCCTAGCACACTTTTCCAATACAACCATGAGTCTATTATATAGATCTCATCCAAACAATGATTAGACATCTAATTACCATAATTAGATCCGCAGCTATGAGTCTAAAATTAGCGCTCATCATGCAAACTCTTGGTTCGTTAGTTCACTGCCCGTAATTAACTCGCAGTCAAACTACACAGGCGACCGACGTCGGTCCCTTTCCGCCTGGGGTCGCCGACGCCGGCCGATATATGACCGACGTCGGTTGCATTCCTGTCTTACCCTGCCGACGCCGGTTGGCCAGACCAACGCCAAACACTTCTGACACTCAGCAACTCATTCTGCAACCTCCTCCATGTCTGCATCAGTGAAGCTTTTAGCTCCACAATCCTAACACTCTTCACTAAACATAATTTTATTAGGTGTTTGTTCTTGATCAAGAATCAATTACTCTAATAAAATATGTGGATATCATTTGTGATACCTAAGAGCATTTTTACACTTTGGTTTGTCTCCCATATAGAAATTTATATTATTCATTGATTCTTCCTTTTGAAAAGATGTTTCAATTTTCACACTTAAACTTGTATGTGTACCATCTAGTCACATTTAATCACTATTAATTAAATCTCGGATCTTATGTTTAAAAGCAGTACATCTATTTGTAGAGTTTCCCTTGAAGTATATGAAAATAAAAATATGCATTGGAATCAAAATATTCAGGAAAGTGTCTTCAAGTATAAAACTCCCTTGTTGGTGGTAAAGTAATCATGTTACATTCAAGTATCTTATTCAATACATTTTTTGAAATTTCATTCAACCATATAAATTTCTTATGCTCATTTTGTAGAGTTAACACAAGTTTTTTATAGAATTGTTGTTGAGTGTGGATCCCTTTGGGGATATCCCATGATCATGGTGGCATGTTTTAGGGGCTTAGGGAGTTTAAAGGGTGTGGGTAATGCATATCTCATGTACTCCACATCTGAGTGAAATATTATTTAATGTTTATTTAATAAATTCCATGTTACTTCCTCATTTATTAGAAGTGGGATTAATTCCCTTATTTTTAGGGAATTAATTGTTTTATCTAATTTCTATGTTTCCATGTTTTATGGAGTGGTTGTTAGATGACTTTTCCCATGTTGACTTCCTTATTTTAGGGAGCTAGTTGTTTTTTGGAAAAGGGGATGCCTTCCTTATTGCAAGGAGTTGGTTGTGATCACATGGTGTTGGTAAATGTGCCCTTGAAAGGTGGAGACCCTAAGTTTGGTGTGTTCCTTATTGGATGGACTTGTGGATGAGCTTGGTGATGTGGAACTAAGTCATATTGAATGGATAATGCTTATATTAGATAATCATGATGAATTTTCTCCTCATTTTATGGATAGTCCTTCATTTGCTATATATACAGGGTATGGTGTGGCCTTTAGAGGTTGATGGTTTATTTGTAGGGTGTGTATTTGAGGATCAAAGTCAAAGTGTAGGTGTTTTGAAAAATGCAAGTGTTCATTATAGGGTGTGGTTTAGTAACTTGTGAGATACAACATTGTGTAGGTGTAGGTAAAAGTATAACATTTTATGTAGCATTTTCTATAAGAGATTTTTCTATCTCTGTGAGAGTTCATTGTAGTCTTATGTTTTGATTATAGTTTATATTGAGAATTTTTTTGGTGGATGTAGCCCACATTGGGTGAACCACATTATATCTATGTTATCTATGTTATTATATTGTTCTCTCATTTATGCTTTGATAATAATGGTGAATTAAGGAATGTTTCTGTGATACATGTTATTACATAGATTTAGATCTAGTTTATGGTAATAGTAAATCTTGTTTAAGTGTTTTTATTCCTAACAATTGGTATCAAATCCATTGGTTGTGTGTTTTGTTAAAGTGGTAAATCATAGGAAGGCTATTAGCTTGAGTGGGAACTATGGGAGAAGAGATCAGATTTAGAGTTGAAAAGTATGATGTTAAGAATTCTGGTTTGTGGAAAATGTAGATGGAATATTACCTATATTAGAAGGAGCTACATCTCCCCTTAGAGGGGAAAGTAGAACAATGTAAGTATGAGTGATGTGGATTGGTCATTACTTGTTAGGAAGGAATTAGGAGCCATTCGGTTATGCCTTGCATCCTCTATTGCATTTAATATTTTTGATGAGAAAACCACAAAAGATCTCATGGATAAACTTGGAAAGTTGTATGAGAAACCCTATGCTTCTAATTAAAATTTTCTTATGAAAATATTGTTTAACATGAAAATGTTTGAGAATGGTTCAATAGCTAATCATCTAAATGATTTTAATGTAGTTTTATGTATGCTCACTTTAGTTGGAATTAAGTTTGATGATGAAATTAGAGCTTTGCTAATATTATGTTCTTTGCCTAATAGTTAGGATAATTTGGTTATGGCTGTGGGTAATGAAGTCCCTACCAAGGGAAGCTTGAATTTTGAGGATGTTGAAGGTGTGATCCTTAGTAAGGAGATGCAAAGGAAAAAAACTTGTGAATCATATTTAGTTAATGCTTTATCTCTTGATACTAGATGGAGGCAAAAGGATAAGAGCAAAGGTAATCATGAAAAGTCAAAAGATAGATCTAAGTCTAGATCTAGATCTAAAATGATATGTTGGCATTATGGGAAGAGTGGACACTCAAAGAAGGATTATTGTTCACTTTGGGATAAAAATGCCAATGAGGAAATGAATGAGGTAAATGTGACATTAGGTAAATCATATTAGGATGCAATAATTTTTTCTATGGATAGTTTTTTTGAGTCTTGGGTATTAGATTCAGGGGCTTCTTTTCATGCCACCCCACATAGGCATTATTTTATTGATTATGTTCAAGAGAATCTAGGACATGTTTATCTTGGTGATGATGAACCATGTGAGATAGTAGGAAAATTTTGTGTTCAGGTTAAAATGTAGAATGGGAACACATGGATCCTTAAAGGTGTTAAACACATGCCTATGTTCATACAAAATTTGGTTTTAGTGGGGTAATTAGGTAGTGAGGGATGTTTAGTATTATTTACTATATATTCTTAGAGAGTTAACAAAGGTGCTCTTGTGATTTTGAGAGGTAAGAAAGTTGGTACTTAATATTTCACTAGTAGTGTTTATTCTATTGATTTATTTGTTACAAATGGAGATGTAACTATGTGGCACTATAGGCTCGATCATATGAGCCATAAGGGCATGTAGATATTAAGAGATAAGTTGCCTAGATTGAAATATCTAGATCTAGACTTATGTGAGAATGGTGTGTATGAGAAATAGAAGAAAGGTAAGTTCCTAAATGTTAGACCCACAAAGAAAGATCACAAGTTAGATCTAGTACACTTAGATGTATGGGGACCAACTCAGGTATCTTCTATTGGTGGATCCAATTATTATGTTACTCTTATAGATGATACCACTAGGAAAGTTTGGATTTATTACGTTAAAAATAAATATGATGTATTTGACACTTTTAAGAAGTGGAAAGCCTTGGTTGAGAATTAAACAAGTCTCAATTTGAAATGTCTCAGATTAGATAATAGAGGTGAATATTATAATAATGATTTCTTTGATTATTGTTCTAACAATGGAATCCATATGCAAAGGATGGTAATAGGAACTCCAAATTATAATGGGGTATTTGAAAGGATGAACAAAAAAATAATGGAATGTGCTAGGAGCATGAGGTTACATGTAGGGTTGCCTTTACAGTTTTGGGCAGGAATAGTTATCATGGTAGTATATATAATTAATAGAGGACCTTCCATGCCTTTGGATGGAGGAATTAGTAAACAAGCTTGGTCTGGTAATAATGTTGATTATTCTTTTCTTAGAGTCTTTGGATGTGAAGCATTTTCTCTCATCAAGAAAGAGGATAGGACCAAGTTAGAGGCTAAATTAGAGAAATGCACATTTGTTGGTTATGGTGAGGATGAATTTAGTTTATATTTATGGAGAATTAAAGATAGGAAAATGTTTTGGTCTAGAGATGTAGTCTTTAATGAAAAAATCATGAATAAGGATTAGTTTCAAGAACATGTTCAAGAATAGAAAGAGTACACAATATTGGATGATATTGTGGATGGAAAAGTATCCAATGATTCAATTTAGGAACCTTCTACACAAGGACCCCAAAATATTATGGTAATAAAGTATTCTATTGTAAGAAGAGAACCTAGACATTTTTATCCTTCTTTGAATTATTTATTACTCATTGACAATGGATAACCAAAGTGTTATGAGGAAGCAATGCAGGTAGATGCCAAGTTGAAGTGGTAGTAATCCATGGATGAGAAGCATAGATCTCTCATGGAAAACCAAACATGGGATATGTTAAGGCTACCCAAGGGCAAGAGTGCATTGCCAAACAAGTGGATCTTCAGGATGAAAGAAGAGGATGAAGGGAGAAAATTGTATAAGGCTAAGATGGTGGTCAAGGGGTTTTCACAAAAATTAGGTATTGATTTTGATGAGATTTTCTCTCTTGTTGTAAAAAATGACTTATATTAGGATTGTTCTTGGTTTAGTTGCAGTTGATGATTTACACTTAGAACAATTAGATGTGAAAACTAATTTTCTTCATGGTTATTTGGATGAAGAGTTGTATATGAAGTAGCCACATGGATATGAGGTCAAAGGAAAGAACTATGTGTGAAAACTGAAAAAGAGCTTGTATGGCCTGAAACAATCTCTATGAGAATGGTACAATAAATTTTATTATTTTATGTTGGAATAAGGATATCAAAGGTGTCATTCTGACCATTGCATGTACATCAACCATTTTGATGATGGTTCCTTTATTATATTATGCTTGTATTTTGATGAAATGTTAGTTGTAGGAAAGAACATACAACATGTTCATATGCTCAAGAAAGAACTTAGTGACTCCTTTTCTATAAAGGATTTGGGTGTTGTAAATCAAATCCTTGGTATGAGGATTTATCATGATAAGAAGGAGAGGAAGTTGGTTTTATCCCAATCAGAGTATGTGAATAAAGTATTAGAAAGTTTTATCATGTTGGATGATAAATCTATTGGTACTCCTCTGGCAAGCCACTTTAGATTATCAAAGGAGTAGTGTCCCAAGATAAAAGCTAAAAATATTAGGATGTCTAAGGTACCTTACTCATTAGTATTTGGTATCTTGATGTATGCCTTGGTTTGTACTAGGATAGATATTTCCCAAGCAGTGAGAGTTGTGAGCATGTATATTATTGATCCAGGTTATGAACATTGGTAGGTAGTTAAACAAATTCTTTAGTATTTGAGAGGAACCATGGATTTTGCATTATGTTATGGTGGATCAGATACCATTTTTCATGGTTATGTGGACTCAAATATGGTAGGGGATATTGAGATCAAGAGAAGTACAATATGTTATATATTTACTATTGGAGATATAGTGGTTAGTTGGATTTATATGATATAAAAGGTTATGGCTTTGTCAACCACAGAGGTAGAGTATGTTTCTACCATAGAGGCTAGCAAGGAGATGATTTAGTTATAGGAGTTGTTTTGAGAGTTGGGGGATGAGCAAGAAGTTACGAGACTACATACTGATAGTTATAGTGTTATTCATTTGGCAAAGAACTTTGTTATTCACTCGATGACAAAACACATTCAATTACATTATCACTTTATTAAGATAGCTTTGGAGGAAAACTTGGTGAGGCTGGAGAAGATTCATACTAGCTATAATCTTATGGATATGATGACCAAGGTGGTCACATTGGACAAGTTGAGACTATGTTCATATTTGGTTGGCCTTAGTGGTCATGGAGCAGTGATAGATTTTGTTGAGGAGAAATTGTCTCCAAGTGGGAGATTGTTGAGTGTGGAGCCCTGTGGGGCTATCACATGACCATTGTGGCATGTTTTGGGGGCTTGGGGAACTCTAAGGGTGTGGGGAATGCATTTATCATGTACTCCACATGTGAGTGGAATATTATTAAATGTTTATTTAATAAATTCCATGTGACTTCCTCATTTATTAGAAGTGGGATTAATTTCCTTATTTTTAGGGAATTAATTATTTTATCTAACTTTTATGTTTCCATATTTTATGGAGTTGGTTGTTAGATGTCTTTTCCCATGTTGAATTCCTTATTTTGAGAGAGCTAGTTTTTTTTTGGAAAAGGGGATGCCTTCTTTGTTGTAAGGATTTAGTTGACAAGGTGTTGGTAAATGTGCCCTTGAAAGGTGGAGACCCTATGTTTGGTGTGTTCCTTCTTGGATGGACTTGTAGATGAGATTGGTGATGTGGAACTAATTTATCTTGGGTGGATAATGCTTATATTGGATAACCATCATGCATTTTCTCCTCCTTTCATGGATTTGTCTTCATTTACTATATATATATGGTGTGGTGTGGCCTTTAGAGGTTGATGGTTTATTTTTAGGGTGTGGCTTTAAAGATCAGAGTCAAAGTGCAAGTGTTCATTATAGGGTGTGGTTTAGAAACTTGTGAGATATAAAATTGTGTAGCTGCAAGTGAAAGTGCAACATTTTCTATAGGAGAATTTTCTATCGAGTTCATTTTAGTCTTGTGTTTTGATTATAGTTTATATGGAGAACTTTCTTAGTGGATGTAGCCCACATTGGGTGAACCACATTAGATTTGTGTTATCTATGTTATTATCTTGTTCTCTCATTTATGCTTTCATAATAATTTTGAATTAAGGAATGTTTTCATGATTCTTGTTATTGCATAGCTTTAGATCTGGTTTATGGTAATAGTAAATCTGGTTTAATGTTTTTATTCTTAACAATTGCTCTACAAAATTGATTATTTTCATGGAATCATTCTTGGATTAAAATTCATGGCCACATTTTATAGACTTAAAACTTTGTTCATTTTGAATTGTTTTAATTAGATGGAACATTGGCCTCATATTTAAGCATGCTAGCCTATAAAAGTTTTTTTTATCAAAGTTTCTAATCATATGAGAAAGTTCATTGAAAGGTTGATAAGTTTTTAAAGCTACTTTGTCTTTGATAATTTATAATATATTACCAATAGTTTCCATTTCAATACTCATATCTTATGATAACCATAGTAGTATAGGATAATTAATCCATGCTAAGTCTAAGGATATAAATAAAATGCTTAGTGCATATATAAATTTTTGAACCACTATAAATATTTATGCCATTTTTTTATTATAAATGCTTGTATAAATAGCTATCCATCATATGAGCTATCATGTGGAATATCCTAGTCAGTAAAAATAATTTGGTTAGACTTTTTTTTATTTTAGATTGAATCAATTGCTCCGTTAAAACCCATGGATATCATTTATAATACATATGAACATTTTTATACTTTAGGTTATCTACAATATGGAAATTGATATTATTCATTGATTCTTTCTTATGATTAGATGTTTTTTTTCTTTCACTTAAACTTGTATGTGTACCATATAAATGCATTTAACCATTATTAATTGAAACTTGGATCTTATGTTTCAAATTAATACATCTATTTATGTATTTCCTTTGAAGTCTATGAAAATCAAAATATTCATTAGCATAAAAATATTTAAGAAATAGTCTTCAAGTATTGAATTTCCTTGTTGGTGGTAAAGTAATCATGTTGAATTTAAGTATCATTTTCAAGATAGTTTTTTGAATTTCATTCATCCTTATAAATTAACTATGCTCATTTTTTTGAGGTAACATGATATTATTATAGGGATTCTCTATAATGTTGACTGTTTTGATGGAATCATTCTTGGGATGAAACTCATGGTCATTATTTGTAGACTTCAAACTTGGTTTATTTTGAATTTTTAAATTAGGTGGAATATTTTCCTCATATTTAAGTGTGATGGAATTTAAAATATTTATCTCAAATTTTATAACCATATGAAAAAGTTCATAAAAATATCCATAAGTGTTAAAAGCTACTTTGTCTTTGGTAATTAATAGTCAGCTATTAAAAAAGATGTTTTGAAACTCACTATTTGGTATTTGATATGTCATATTAGTTACCTAGACTTGAATTTAAGCACATAATCTATAATTTATTCATTTCATTCTTTTATACATTCAGATAATTCAAAAATGCAATATTTTGAGCAACATTGATTTGAAAATGAGTCAAAAAAAGGTGACTATTGGTGAGAGGAAATGTGTTATGATAGGTTTTGATTGTATCAATTAATATAATAAAACCCATGGATATTATTGTAATACATAGAAACATTGTTATACTTTAATTTATCTACCATATGTAAATGGATATTATTTATTAATTCCTCTTTGTGAGTATATGTTTCTATTCTTGCACTTGAACTTGTATGTGTACCATCTAGTGTATTTTACCACTATCAACTAAAAAATGGATCTTATGTTTCAAATTAATACAAAACATATTCTTGCACTTGAAATTTTTTGTGTACCATTTAGTGTATTTTACCACTATCAACTAAAAAATGGATCTTATGTTTCAAATTAATGCATACATTTTTAAATTTCCATTTAAGTCAATGAAAATAAAAATATGAACTGACATCAAAATATTTAATAAATGGACTTCAAGTATTGAATTTCCTTGTTGGTGGTAAAGTAATCATGTTGCATTCAAGTATATTCTTAAATATAGTTTTTTGAATTTTATTCAACTTTGTAAATGACCTATGCTCATTGTTTTTGAGGTAACACAAGATTATTATAGGGTTTCTCTATAACATTTATTGTTTTTATATCATTATTATTGGGTTGAAATTCATGATAATTATTTATAGACTTCAAACTTGGTTTATTTTGGAAATTTTAATTAGGTGGATTATTGACCTCATATTTAAGCTTGATGGCCTTTAAAATATTGATATCAACATTTCTAACTATATGTAAAAGTTCATAAAAATATTGATAAGTGTTGAAAACTACCTTGTCTTTGATAATTAATAGTAGAATAGTAAAAAAAAAGTTTTGAAGCTCACTATCTAGTAGCTAATATGTCATATTAGTTACCAAGGTATTGAATTTAGGCACATGATATTTAATATATGAATTGGATGCTTGTATATTTTGATATACTTTCACAAATTAAATATTTTAAGCAATATTTATTGGAAAATGAGTTAATAAATAGGTGACTGTTGGTGAGAAGAAACTTGTTTTGCTAGATTTTATAGGTTTTTTATGTCTTTATTAATTTTTTATTATTTATTTCCTTCCATGAATTCCATATCACATCTACAGGAATATAAAATCTAGTTGCACATTTATTTCACTCATTAGGTCACCCCTTAGGTGGTCATTTATTATATAGTGGCCTCCACACTCTTTGTTATAATTGTTGTTATATGAAACATGAGTTAAAACTTTTGACTCTCCCTCTCAGTCTAAGATATGATTAAAGCTTGATGTCATAGACAATGTGTGTAAATGGTATGAAAATTATTCTCTTTTTTATTAATTTTTTGGTAGTATCCCCTTAGAGGAGTCCCTTAATTCATGTTTTTAACACCAATGGGAAACCTCAAACATCTAGGTCATTAGCATTCAAAACCTTACAAAGATTTTTTTATTTTCTCCTTTAAGGAGTCATACCATGTCCTAGTTCTAATAGTTAAAAGAAGCTATAGGTTCCTAAGAAAAACACTTTTGATTATATTAAAATGGACCTGTAATTTCAAGGTCACTTATCAAACTTCCCTTCAAGTGTCAATCTGGATTGAACTCCCTAGCCTCCCATTTCCTCTATGGTCCTTTCTTGAGGAGATTATCTAGTACATAAGATGCATATTATGCCATGAGCTAACCAAGTTATATTCTACACACCTTAATAGGTAGGTATGCCTTGAAGTCAACTTGAACAATGAATTGAAGGATTCCATTGATAGTTAATTTGGAATTAAGTGCTAGGCACACAAAGTTGTCTATTTAATATCCCTAACACGTTTTATCATTTTCAATCCCTTAATGAATGGATCAAATATTAACCCTTCACAGGTTGGTCAAAACCCTCATTTGAGAAACTACAATCTGAGAAGCCCAGGGTGGGGAAAAAATAGTGGATGGATAGTAGCCAATAAAAATTCTTTAGTTGATAATAAATCTATTCCCCCAACTACTATTCTTGTGACCAAACCCTTTTTTAAGGAACATAATGTCAATCCCCCACCTAATATTATTATCATGCTAATGACCTTAGAGGGACAAATTTCACAAAATTTTAGTCTCAATTGAGCTCTTTTTCTTTTAAGATATATTCTACAAGTAGATCCTTCTTTAGGTAGTCACACAACCCACCTCATGGTGGTGGAAATTCTCCCTGAGAGGATAATGGGACTAAATGATGTTCCATTTCATTTTGGGAATTTATTTTTCCAAACCAACATAATATTTTTATATCTATTGAATATGGATAGGTGTATATACTTATGATGGATGATGTTTCTCAATGAATATATTATCTTAGAATGTTTGATTTATCAAAAAGTCCTCTCATAAATTCTCTGTGCAAACTATCTATCAAAACTTGGGATATTTAGATTTTGTTTATCTGAAAGAAGTTAAAATCTTAGGGTTTATTATATAAGTTACTTTAAATGAAGTTGGTTTGATGCTACTCAATTCTCCACTCCACACCGTAATAGATGTGGTGGTGCTAGTATCTTTGTTTAATTGGATTTTTATTCCTTAATTGTTGTCATTGTGTGTGATCCATCACATTGAGATATTTTGATTCTCCTTGATGTTAATAGATATTTATTAGGGTTTATCAACATCTACACCCCTAATTATGTCCTTAAAATAGTGTATTTATGCAAATATTTATCTAAAAACTTACCCCTCACCATGTGGCTTGTGTGTGGGAATTTTAATCTAGTGGAGAGTCTCAAGAACAAGTTTGGTACCTTGCTGATGAGATGGTTCATGGGAAAATGTGAGGCTTAGTATTATTTAAAAAAATGATGGGCCTAGTCAACCCTCTCTTTTAATGGTGAATTATAACTTCCACTTCTTAGTTTATGTGGTCCAACTATCATGACAACACTGATATGGTCTTTAAGATATTATACTATTATATATTTTTAGAGAAAAATACATTTTATTTTGCTATTAATAATGGATAACCTATCATTGTGCATTCTAAATATGTTCTCTCATACCATAATCCCATCACCCATAGAGTGGAGTGGAGAAACAACCACTTCAAAGTGACATAATAAATTCCTCATTAACACCTACCTCCTATGCCATAAGGGAAATATCCATCTCATTACTTAAGTTTGGACTCTCATTCCTTGACCATATTTTTATATTATCTAGATAAAGTGGTAGAATGAGGCTATCCTTGGCACCACCACCTTTCTCCACCACTATGGGAAACAAATTACTCATATTCAAAAGTGGCATAGTGAGGTTATGCTCAAAGAATATTAGAGGATCCACTCCCTCCTTGAGTGAAACCATTTTGAATTTCACTTGTAAATACATATAACTTATCTCAAACACCAACACATAGTGGCATACAATCATGTAGCTAGAGGGGCACAAATTTGTGCTCATTTGTATTAGATTAAAATTGTTGATAAAACTTAAATGGAGTTTTTCAAGTCTATTAGAGATAATAAATATGGAGAAAAAATCAAGTCCATCAAGTCATCTTGGTTTATACTCATTACTCTTCTTGACATCTCCTCTACTTTTCTATATCATTATAAACTAGTGTTTCAAACCTAGGAGGAAACATTTGAGAGGACTTAAGTTTTGTAATAATGCCTCATTATGGTTTATCAAAAAATAAAGCCTACCAATAAAAAGCTATGTGATGTGAATTTATCTCTTCATGAACTCTAAAAGGCCCTTCATTGGATGAGCAATACTAAACCCCTGAGCATTGATGTATTCCCTTTTGAATTTTATAAATCCACTTACGAGTTTGTCTAGCCTTACTAACTCCAAGTTTATAAAGAAGCTCTACCAAAAAAATCCTTGGGTTCCCTCATTAATCAAGGATATATAAAATTCATACCTAAATATGGTGACCTAGAAATTATGACCCTATGACACCTGATCATCCTATTGGATGTGTCTTACAAGATCTTAACTAAAGTTCCTACTAACTGACTCCAGCTCATTTTATCTACCATTTATAGACCTGAGAAAACTATATTTATAGAAATTAGGTATATTATTAACAACCTTATTGATATGTTGGAGGGCATAGAATGGGTGATAACCTCTCATTATAAAACCATCTTTTTTTAGCTTGATTTTTAGAAAGCTTATGATAGGATTGAATGGCATCTCATTATGGCCATGCTCCAACCTCTTGGATTTGACCAATTATTTATTTTAACTATTCAAACCTATTTATGGATGCATCAACCTATCCCACTATCAGTGACCTAAAATATATCTATATTGGCCTCTTTCACTCCATTCATCAAGGTTTCCCCTTGGGCTAACTTTATATGTTTTATCTACTAAAGTAATAGGATATTTGTTGGATTATAAAATTAAGTAGGGTCTCATATCAGGTATTATTATTCCTAAAAAATTATCTCAAATCATAATTAGAAACCTTTTAGATGATATTTTCCTCACTCTTGAAGATAAAAAAATCATTAAATGAGGCTATGCAGTGTCTCAACATTTTTTGCCTAGCATATAGATCCAAATTCTAGTGGATTAAAACCCAATGTTTTAGATGAAGTATGATGCCCATGCCAGATTTATTCACCTAATATAAGTGGAAATGGATTCATAAAAGGGAAAAATTAAATTTTTTGGGCATTCCCTTTGACTTTGAAAGTTCCCCCATGGAGTTGTGTCCATATGTATTAAAAAAAATGGAGAAAAGGGTGGAATATTGGGTCACTAAACCCATCTCTTTAAAAGGGAAATTCTAGGAGTGCACTAAAATTATCATTGATACTCATGTTTATTACTCTTCCTATTCTCCATACCCCTAAATCATCCCATGAAAAACTAAATAAGATTATTAGATAATTTATTTGATCTAATACCAAACATATGTATGGGCTCCATAGAGTCACCTGTGATATTTGTTGTCTTCCTTGTGATAAAGGAGGTATGAGAATTATTTACATCTATAGACAAAGTATTGCATTATGTGAAAAATGGATGGTTAGATAAATTTAAGGTACTAAGTCCTTTAAACTCCTCTTACGTGATTTCATTTCATTTAGATCTCCTTACAATAAACCCAATTGGAAAAACATTCATTTCCATACTCTACTGATAACTTTTTCTCCTATCAAAATTGAAGGCTCTTTTATGGAGAAAATCATCTAAAAAGACTTTATAAAAATCAAGCCTCATTTAAAATGGGTTGGTGATGGTTTTCATAGTGGTCTCTCCTTCAATGACCATAATATATAGTGGTCTCATATGATGACCAATACTAGAATCTTATTGGTAGAAATGCTTGGTATAAAAGCTCTAAGACTCATTAAAAAAGGAATTCAAACTATAAAGAATTTAGTTTTTACTCACAACTGGGATCCTTATACCTTGATAAATTGAAATTCAATTTAAGTAGTGTTGACTTACCAATTATTCTCCACATTTAGGATTTAATGATAGATGTCATGCTTCACAAGATGGGTTTATAACCTCCATGCTTATGGTGGAAATATTGAAGCCAAAACTATGATACCCACTCCAAAAATTATTTTCTAATCCTCATATATCAAGTAATGTACCCATTTTATTTATCAATAGGAAAACTCAATAGCTATCAAAACCTTAATTCCTCACCTAGGTCATGGTTTATTAGGCTCAACTGAATTCAGAAGGCCAAACTTGAACCCAAGTTAATTCATTTACTTTGGTGTCTAGTCTACCAATGCATTCCACTTGGGGAATGCCTTTCTCACCTTATAATTTCTCAACCCAAGTGTATTAAATATAGTAGAGCTAATTATTTCAAGCACACATTTTGAATATGTCCCAAAACCTAGTTTGATTGGTAGTGGATACATAGTCTCTTTTAGCCCTACCATCCTGAACCTTTCTCATGGTGCTTGGCCTCCTTGGGGATTATACTAATTATGATTTTTTATGGGATATTTTAGAGTTATTATTTTATTTCAATTATATAAATCTATAAATTCTAATTTATTTAAGAATAAGGAATCATCTTGTCAATTCCCTATTAATGATAAAGTATATGTATTATCTTTGACCTACATATAGTTTCAAGTCCAAGAAGATAAAGTTGTCATGGAGGTTAGGAATTTTTGGGGAGTGCCCCTTGTAACAGGATCAAGGTCCCCTAGATTGTCTACCATAAGGTTCACAACCTCCAAATCCTAGAGGCCAAAAGAGTTGATCTCACAACTATAGCTAGTTATCCCCTCCCCCTTAATAAGGGGATGGATTCCACCATATTCATATGATAAATATAATACTATTCCTTATTGGTGGGGGTTACTAGCTAGACCTAGCATTTATGGTACTATGTTTTAGCCTCCTACTAGGTGGGACACTTCAGATCCTCTAGACCCCATGTATGGTTTGGTAGTTCCATATCCTCCCTTAAAATAGCCTTCATATTAGATCACTTTTCCACCCAAGGATCATCTCACACCTCCTTATAGTGTAGTGACCTATACATAGTTTCTTCAATGTGCTTGTTATAACTGTTGTGGTGTTGTTATGCTGTCATTAATTAACCAAAATTAATAATTGATCTTGGTTGTTTTGTTACTATATTTTTAATCAGTGTTTTCCTCCAATATGGAGTCTGATTCTTGAATATTAATTGGCTACCTTACTATGTAGCCTATTGTTAATTATTATTTTATTAATAACAGTCTTACTAAAGCATTCAAATAGTAAAATGAGCAAATAAATCATGAAGTATAAGTGAAAAATAATGTATGGAACCACATGGGAAAGCATAGAATCAACAAATTACATAGTCACTTAAAATTCTGAGAAATAACTTAGTTAAAAATTCATGATAATGAGAAATTTCTAAGGAAAAGGTGTAAAATGATATAATATGGTGAGAAGAGTTACCTTTTCCATTAAAAAACACAAATTTTGGAGTGATAAATATAATTGAAAAAGGAAAAGCATGTGTGTAATGAGCGGAAGGGTTTAAAATTATATCATGATAAGTGACCCTATAAATGTATTTTGAGACAAATACAAAATCAATTAAAATTTTTTATTTTACATCATGCAATCTTTACATCATAGTGGCCATTTCAGAAGTTTGGTTTGGAGTAAAAGCAAAAGAAGTAGAGGAAATTATAATATAATAAATCAAAGAGTGATTAACAAAATTAGAAGTGATTTGAGAAATAATAGATAACTAAAGTAGAGTAATTATTGAAGAATTTTGAGATATTGAAAAATTTTTACAAGGACCTAAAACATTTTAAGAATTTGGAGGAACTAAAATGTGAGAGGGAAGAAAATAATTGTGAGTATTTTAAAACATAAAATTTTTATAAGAAGGAGAAGAAAGAGACACAAAATTAGGTCTACAAGAGAATTATGAATGTACCTCATGAGAAGGAATATCTAGAAAAATAATTCGTTTAATTCATTTATAATTTTGGAGATATAAGAAATATTGTCCATAACACATTTCTGAATACTATCAATGTTTTCATTCCTATTTAATTATTTAAATTGGCCCCATAATAAAAATATTTTTCATTTTCATTTTGATGATCATTTTGAGAAGTTATAAAATTCAAATTATTATCATCATTGGCATTAAAATGAGAAGTATTGATCTTTACATGACAACCTATGTTTAAATCTACACAATCTCCTATAGTTTGTGTTAAGTTTTTCTTATGGCCTACAATGGAATCAACAAGTTTTTTGTGCACATCCAAGTCTAAATCTATATTTCAATAGATTTATTTACACGAGGATAAATTTTTTTCCATATACTTAGCTAATTTACATTTATAGAATCATATGGGATTATACAAGGGAACCAACACCAAAAACATTGTAACATATTTATATTCATTTGGACCTATTGGGGTAAAACTACTTTTTCCTAACCTATCATCCATTTTATTTTCATTTTCATAATAATAAATATCACTATATTTTACATCATTATGAAAAACATGATATTCATAACATAATTTGCAACATCTTGAAAAAAGTATATCTAAAGGGTGCTTCATCACAAGCACACTAGGGTTTAACATACTTTAATGAATTAGAATGACCTAAGGCTTAAAATTTTGAACAAAAAAATGAAGAAAGTTCTATAATTATCATACCTATCATAGTGAAAGCAATATATAATCCCATGGGGTGAAATTCACCAAAAAAAATTATGGATAATTAAATCTAAGTCAAATTGCATCACAATATAATAATGTATCTACCCATAAAACATGAAAATAATCCCAATCAAATCTAAAGCAGTAAAATTAGATTTAATTTTAATGAAGAATATTCTATATTATAATAATAAATAATAAAGTGGGTTTAATAATAATATCCATTTTGTCATGAATTTAGAGATAGTCGATTAAAACAAACAATGTAAAACAAGTCCAAATGATGAAATGATCAAAACTTAGACAAAATCAAGAAAACAAAGACTGATCCACAATGTAATTTTGTGGAAACTTTAAGTAATAGTTTTTTAAACTTTCACATCGTATACTATGATTTGAATATCCAAATTTTCTCTTTTAGGGCTTTAAAAACATCTCTTGCTTTTCTAAAAATTTGTGCATATCTCTATGAAACTAATATCCTTTTCCAAAATAATAATATAATATTACATACCATAAAAAATGGGATGTATTCATGATAATATGTTATCCATAAATTATTATAATGTCCCTAGGTAGGGAACCAATTCATAAATCAACACTCAATGCATGCATCAACAAGTAGTCATTGAATGCAATGCCTTATGACATAAACTCTACATAAAGTTGTGAGTTCATAGTTAGATGTTTCAAATAGAGTTGTTGTGTATAGGGAGAACATAGTTTAGGTTCATTTAACATACATTTATTAATTAAACATAAATAATTAGTACATCAATAATACATAATATAGATAATGATAAATAATTCACTTTTCATTAATATATTGCACACAATATACTTAGTTTAAGATATTGGGATATTTTCCATAAAAGTCTTAATTAATATAAAATAAAATATATATCTTAATAAATTCATCTCTTCTTCATGCCTATATTTTTCAGTCTATTTTTTTGATATGCCATGAAGTATAATCAATACCATAAAAGGCATATGTGGATATCTAGTACCTCGATATGACCATGAACTTTTGTGAGTTGCATTCTACTAAATTTTAATATGAATAATCTTACCAACATCATCCAAAAATTTAAACTTCATCTCATCCTTAATTAAAAAAAAAAAAAGAATCATGTAAATATTATGTAATTGTACTTGGCTAAAAAAATTGTCGTTGCTTTGTGAGTAACTTATCCTCAAATGATTTCCATTTTGTGATGTATCCATTGGTCCATTGTGCCTTTTTTTCTAAATTAATATTTTTCATGGATCAAATTTATAATGTTGTTTTGTGTAGTATGGATGGAAATGGAATTATATGAATTCGTTATTTCCTTGGTGACTTGTTCTAGCTTATACATAAATTGATCGAGGATGCTACTAGATTCATCAAGAGATATGATAAGTTGTGTGCACATTGGTCCTATTTAACATAAAATTAATCACCTAATTCAAAATAATTTTCTTTCCTATGAAAATTTGGTCATTGGTTATTTCATATTAGGTTATGGCCTGATTTAGTTCCTCCTCCAGAACATATAATGATTTATTTTATGCTAGTATTACTGTTGGACACCCTAGAGTAAATGAAAAGTAAGTGGAGGCATTTAAGATTAATTTTCAAAGAAAATAAATGTTTCTCTTGAATATAATATAATTTTGGAAATTATATGCCATTGTTTTTGTATTATATTGAAGCTTGAATTCCTCTATAGTAATGGGTTGAATATTGTGCTTCTTTGTTTCTAATAATGATTAATGTTTGATCAAAATTTTAAATATATCTTATAGGTATTATTCCAATGGACATTTGGGATTAAAATTCATAATATGGCATTACCTTGGATATATATTGAATTAATTTTTAGATCACCTATTCCAAAAGAACAAACATCTTCATCTAGTTGTGAATTGTAATTTCATGAAAAATGGTCCCCAAGTGTTGCTTATGTATTGGTGATAACAAGTTGAGATGTATGTTGGTCCCTTATTATGTGGATTTCATCATTATTTAGGATAATTAAATGGTGTTGATATTATATAATTTGGATAAAATTTATTTGATATGGGTGATGGGGTTTTGTGGAGTGAGGAATTATGTTGATCGAATGGATTGGAAGGTTTAAAGTATGGTAACTTGGTGTGCAAAGATAGATCATGGAGTGAGTTGGGATGTCACTTACCTTATTAATTTAACAATGTATTATTGTTATTTTACTTATTAAATATCTTATACTATTACCTTTTTCCTTTTCTCTTCCTTTGTCTTTGTTGTGATGTCTGATGCCTCCTTTTTATCTACTTCTGATTTATGGGCAGCTTCTTCTATCACTTCTTTATTCTTGTCTTCTTCTTCCTTACCTCTTCTTTATTTTTCCACATTTTTTTTAAAGTTTATATTTTCTAATTTATATTTTTCATATGTTTCCTATTGTTACTTCTTATTTTTGGGCTAATAAGGCCTCCTAAGCTTTCTATTTGGCAACAACTTATTCCTTGACATTTTTTTCTTGTTCCATTTGTTTTTTCATATACTCCTCTTATTTTTTAATATTTTTACTTATATTTATATTTATTCTTGTTTCATCCATTATTTTTTTTATGCCACTTTTTTTGTTCCTCTAATCATTTTAATTTTGTAGGTGTAGTTGTTATTTCCTATTGCACCTTTGCCAATCAGATGGCCATAACTATTTTTTGGTGTCTTTTTTATTTCCATTTATTAAACTTTTTGGATCTATTATTATTATTTCACCATGTATTATTATATTATTTGAGTTCATACAATTTATTTTTGGTCTTGTGGCTCTTTCTTATCCTCCTCTACATCTGACACATCTATTGAGGCTTCTTTAGTGATTGTGGTCAATTTTGGGAGTTGGAACCATACTCTTTTCCTTTTATGTTTTTATTTTTTCTTAGGTGGAATGTCCATGAGTTTGGATGATAGATGAGTAAATTATGTTTTGGTTATCACAAAGTCACTACCAATTCCTATCATGTCTTCACCACCTATGGGTTTAGCTCTACTAGTTGAGGAAAATTAGATGTCTTGCATTTATTTTGTTATGAGTAATTCTCTTATCATGGTAGATTAGACCTAAAATTTTAATGGGGTGGTATGGATCCATGGAATTATAATATTTGGGTCCATGTTCATAGTTTGTTCTGATGCTTCATCCTATTCTTCTTCCATAATGTGTATGCCACCTTGGGGTTGACCCTATGTTTATTTCAATTATTCTTCAATTATTGTGTTAATGTTTGATGGTATTAAATTTCCATGAGATTTTATAAATGATCTGACGACCATAATAAATTACTTCAATTTTTAATTTGAAACTTCATAGGGAAGTATAGGTATTACAGAGGCTCATGTTATAAAGGGATAGATGTAAAGGAAGTTAGTATTCATCATGAATAAAAAATCATCCAAATTTCAATTAAATATTATTGTGGAATTATGAGCTTTGGTAGTAAATTTATTTCTTAAGGTGGTGCCCTAATGGAGAAGAGTTGTAACATGTGCTTCTATCCTAATTTTAGCCATGGATTTTTGATCTGTTTACCCATGGATTTGTATAGGGCCCACTAAACTTCTCCTTCTACTCTTAGGAGGGTATTTGTAAAAATAAATTCCTAAACATATGAGTAATGAACCATAGTATAAATCATGATTACAACATTTGATTTTTTTGACATTAGAATTGAATTGATTAATAAAACCCTGATAGAGATTGTATTTGGTTTTCATTGAAATCATACCAAATGCCATCATCACACTTTTCAAACTCGTGACATCCTCTTGGTTGGTGAAGTATACTTTTCATGCAACTGCCTTGATTTTTTATGGAAGTTATATTGATGAATATTTTATTTGACATGACCCCAAAGCATTGGGAGACATACTTAACTTTGGTAGAGCCTTTATTATCAAATTTATGGATGTTGTGTCCCTTGTTCATTGATTATGTCAACCATTCAATATATTCTGCAATAATGTGATGTTGTTAGTATAAGAAGAAAATACCATTATGGGGGTGGTTCAGTAAAATTTTAATGATGCTCATGGCCATGTATAAATATGGAAATTCAGTCCATGCATCTAAATTCATATATAAAATTAAACTTTCTTATTTTGTCCATTTACATGTGTTTGTGTCTGGAGTTTTCTTGATGATTTCATTGAGATCAACCCACATTCATGTATGGTCAATATCATAAACAATTGCATGAATATAGTTGAATGTATATTAGAGATGCCTAATTTTTATGAGATGATGAAAATTATCATTGTGGATTTAGTGTGAGGGCCTTTGTTGGTACATGCATCGATTTGGGGATCAATAATTATGTACCATGATTGGTGTTTCCATTTTTATGATTTCTACTTCTCACTTCTTCTCTCTTTTATGTTGCATAATGATTTCACAAGAGTTTAGGATTGTTTTTAATTTGTTTTTAAGTTATGGTAAGTGATAATTAATATTTATACCACTTTTTTCAACTACCGTTCATTTCTTGCATTAAATTTAGACATGATGCATAATATTGTCATATTTCTTGTAAATCATGTTTTTTATTGGTTTTCTTAGGTGACACATACATGTTATATTATCAACATCCATTTAAATTTTAAATTCATTAATTTTGGGATTAGCTTATTTAGACACCTTAATATTTTCATTATTAGTTTTATATCTCTTATATTTATTATATTTTTTTGATTTTATACATCATTACTAATTTTTAAAAGGATTTGTAGCATTATTGACTGACCTATTATTTTAGATGTTAGGTATAGGATGTAGTGACATATTTATCAACTTACCTATCCTAACTCAACTCATGAGGTGGGATTTATAGGACCAATTTTATGCCACCCAACTATACTTTTTATTTCTATTATTTCATTTATACTCAAGCAACCATTTATTATTTTTTTAACTTAGGGCATTTTTTATCTTTACATCTTAATATTTTGGCTACAATATTTTATAGTTTTATGTGTTATGATATAATTTTAGGTGGGATACTTTAAATAACCCTCACCTCTCAACTCCTTGTAGTGTTTTAATTTTTATTTATCTCATCAGTAGAATTTGTGTGACAATGTAAGGTCCTATTGGCTATTGTAGCTACCCTTGGTCTCTTGACACCTAATTTGCATAGGGATCAGTCATTTTCTACAAAAAATAGCTAAGTACAGTCCTTAAAATCAAATTCATGATGATGTGTTCACTCATGAATAGGTATACTGAGACCATTAAAGTTACTTGTACTTTTTGCTTCATTGAACTAGGCTTAATAGTAATCCTCTAAGGTCATGAGTTGGTGTTAGTCTTATAAAAGGATCATTGTGTTGGTTTTTAATGAGAAAATGTGTCTTAGGGTCTTATTAAGGTCTTTCTAACCTTGTTAGGCCCCATTACATGTATAATTCATTCAATTGGATCCCTAATAAAATATCTTGTTGGAAGTCTTAATGAGTCAATCTTAAGGTCATGTTGACCTAATGAATCCTATTTGATAATTAGAGATGTGAAATGTTTTCAAGGGTAAATACATCCAAAAAGAGTTAAAAATTCATGTGCCAATATAATATTAGTCTTTTATAATCCTATTAAAGTGCCTCTTAAGATAAAATAAAGTAAAAAGTCCTAATAAGGCATTCATGAGTGCATAAAGGGGTCAGAAGGTCTTAAGAACACTCTTAAGGTCATAAACACATTAAAAGGTCCCATTTTAGGTCTCACTAAGTCATTTTAATGTTTAAAATCTCCTTATAAACTCTCCAATCTATAAAAATTGTCAAAAATGTATTTGACTTGATGGTTTCCCTCCATTCTTGCTTCTTAATGGCATTTAATTTTCTTAATGTAAGTATAATGTATCAGACCATCACCAAACCATTATTTGTTTTCAAGCATATCCAGGGTAGTTTCTTTATTTTAGGATTATTTTTTTAGGTTTGATGAAGAAGATATCAAATCCAAATCATCAAATTCAAGGCTTCATCATGGTTTCAAGGCCTAGAGCTTTAAACATGCAGTTATAGTCATATTTTATAGGTTTCTTGAGGTTGCAATGGAGAAAACATCATGTATTAAAGAATTAATATCCTCAAAACCAAGTTTCAAGTCCTTAAATGATGAAAATAATCATTCATGGAGGAAATAATAGGTTGTGATGAAGACCAAAATGAAGATAAGCCATGAACAATAGGTTGCAGGTCTAAGAATTGTAGGTTTGGGATTATATGCATATGTTATAGTAGGTGTAAAATTTTGATGCATGGAATAAATATCTAAAAACATTATCAGAGTACCTTTAAGGTATACCAAGACTTATTTATGTCTTAAAAATCAACATAAGGCATAGAAAACCTCAAACATAGAGGATGACAAGAAGTTACATGTTTTAAATAAGTCTTCCTTTGAATTACAGAGTCTACCATTGCTCTTCAAGCATAAGATAGAGTTAAAATGGGGTCCCCTCATGATATTCACACCTTCACATGCCTTAAAGGAAGATAACAATTTTCACAATCCTATAAACAAGGTAAAACTAGCTTAAAACCCTATTCATAGGCATATACAACTAGGTTTAGTAGATGAATTATCTTTATCCACTTGTTACATGGTCTAGTATGGACATTAGAGGACATGAAGAAGTTATATAGGGACCATATATAGGTTTTTATATGCCATGATAAGAAAATAGGGTTATAAATAATAATTAAGAAGCCCTAAAACTACCTATAAGTGTTTTAACCTTTTAGGACTTAGTGTATGTAAATCTTATGTTGTTAAGGGTATTGAGTATAATAAATCAAGGTAGAAATATGAGATAAATATAGCCAATGATATATAATATAATTGAATTAATTTTACCTTTCTAAAAATAAAAATAACTAATTTAAATAATTACTTATCTAAAAGATGATTGAAATAGGATATTTAGAGGGTGCAAATTGAGACATAGGTTGGTATGAGTGTCAAAAAAAGGATATAGGTGTTAAAAACCTTCCTAAATAGTAGTAACCTAATTTGATGGTAGAACCATGTAGTGCTAGTGTCCTTGTTTTGGTGGTAGTGTCCTCTATGTAAATTTTTTTTGAACTTCTGGGTGCACCTATGTCTGGATCTATCAAGCATGTTCCTATGAAAATGAGTTATAGATCTTTATAGATGGCTTATTTTGATTGATTTTATATAAAAAACCTAATTATTCATGTTGATAAGGCATACAATTGACACAAGTAATAAAGTGTGTTTTTATTAGGATAGGATGGACATCCTTAACACCCTAATATGATGATATTTGCCTACATACTAATAATCTGAGGAGGGATCAAGCTTGATGTAGTTCTCCCCACCTAAGTGTTGGTGTAGGTGCAAGTGAAGCTAGTATGAATGTTGAATTGAGTGATTTGAATATACTTGAGATTGAAAACCTAAGTAATTTGAGATCAATAATGTTGTAGATGGGTGTATTTAGAATTAGGGTAGAATAGGGATGAACCTTGATTGTGCACAATTTTTTATGAGTTTATATGTGTAATTTACATATAATTTCCATTTAGTGATTAGAGGGATATAAGTCATGTATATATACTATTTTGTGTTTGTGTGGGTCTTAAAATAGGTCTAGGTTGACCCTAGGTGGTCTTAAATTTAAAAATATATCCATTGGTATAAAATTAAGGGAAAGGATAATAACATCAAATTTGGGACATTGACACCATGTGGTGCTATTATCCCTATTATAATGTTATTGTCTAGGTGGCATAATCTGAGGCACTAGGGGATAGGATGTCAAGATGAGGATTTAGGACTTATTTAAGGATGTCTATGGACACATGTGGCCCATATGAAGGCTAGATAAGTGTCTAAGTAAGCCCTAATATGGGTTTAGGGCTAAGCTAGGGATGGATGGCTTCAAGTATCACTATTAGCACTCAAGTGTCATTTTTTGGTGATTACATTTATCCCCCCTTTATTATATAAATGTAACAAATTGAAATGACTAAAATAAAGGAAAAATAAGTTTAATTGGACTTAAATAAGAGGATAAGCCCATGAATATGGATATGAGTATGTGTACCAATGAAAAAAACTCATGAAAACATGTCTGCGTGTGTGTGTGTGTGTGTGTGTGTGTGTGTGTGTGTGTGTGTGTGTGTGTGTGTGTGTGTGTGTGTGTGTGTGTGTGTGTGTGTGTGTGTGTGTGTGTGTGTGTGTGTGTGTGTGTGTGTGTGTGTGTGTGTGCATGTATATAATGATCAATCAGCAAATGGCTTAGACTGTGATAATGGATTTCTTAATCCCCATGTTGGGTGGCTCAATAAATCAATACAATTTTGACTCCATCATTACCTACCCCTACTTGGTGGATCATGACCTGTGAATATCTCAGATTATATTTATGGTGTGTCTAACCCTTTCATATAGGTGGCTCAAAAAATCAAGTAGAATATGAATCCATTATTGACTACCCATGTGTATTAGATGCATATAAAACTAAAAATTTATGATGTAATTATAAATGTGTAACTATATATGTTAGCTCTATGGCCACTCAGGAATATTAGGTAGCTTTGGGCCACTCAAGAATATTAGGTCGCTTTGGGCCACTTGGGAATACCAATCACTATAGATGGAGTAAGGCATGAATATGGTGTGTAACTTAGAACATGGTTTTTGATGTGTAAAATGTAGACAATGACATGGAAATTTTCATTCCATCTAATAAACCAATGTATAAGTGAGCATACAAAAATAATGTATCATGACCATGCCCCCAAATATTATATTTAAGTATATGGATTCTAGACTGAGTTGTAATAATCTTATCTAAACATCTAAACTAAAATGGGAATGATCATTCTATGCATGATGCCCCCAATTTGAGCAAATTGGTATGAATATGAACTAGAATGAGCCAAAATTGGTAATCTATAACTAAAATTGTGCAAACTTGGATTGTACCTACTATACTTTTTTGGACAATCTAGAATTTTCTAAAACTAAGGCTACTATACAATAGCACCATATCTTGGATAGTAGAACCATGTGGAACTGGTGTCCTAATTTGGGCACTAATGTTCTAATTGTTCTAATTTTTATGTAATTATAACTGATCTTTATGTCGCTATTTCCCACTATGTTTTCCTAAATCTTATTTCTATGTTATGAGCTTTTATGTTGAAAATTTTACTCTAAGTACATTTAGATAGCCTAATATTTATGACAAACCCTTAAGAATTCCCCCTTTTTTGAGGGGAGTTGTTGAACTTGTGCAAGAATTGTCCTTAAAAGAAAAAGATATGTAAAATGTGTGTTAGCTAGATCATATATGATATCTACATAATAAACCAATATAATGTGCTTATATAACATTGGAATGTAAGATAATATGAGCTTAAGTGTGTAATGTGTGATGTATGTTAGTTCTAACATCCACAAGGCTATCAAGATAGATATAATAATTTATATGAATAATAAATATGAGTAATAATTGAGTAGCTACTAGGGGGATGGGGCATGATGTCCATCATAACACCCAAGTAGGAAGGGGAGATGCATGAGGTCCCTCATGGAATCTAAAACTAGACTATGTAACAAGTAATAGACAATTGTCATGGCCATGATGCATATAATAAATCATACATACAACACACATGAGGCACACAAAGTAGGCCAAGGGGACATAATATAAGGGACATGGGCATATGTCACTAAATATGAGAAAGGAAGGCATATAAGGACATGTTCAAATTTACACATATGCAAACAAAAATCAATTTGGATTAGAGCCACATTGAAGGACATATTCAAATGTCTACATACATAATCAGGAAAGCACATACATGGACATGGGCACATGTCCAAATCATACATATAATTAAAAAAAGTGGCATAGAGCCATAGAGTAATGGAATATTAAAATTACCTTGAATATAATAAGCATAAAGACATAATCAAGTCTAAACTAAGAAAGCTAGAAATGAAAGTATGCATGAACATGTGGTACAAATCTATATAAGATCTAAGATGTAAATATGCTAAGTCAAAATTAGTAGTAGTCAAAAAAAATATGAGTAAGTGTAGGATGATCAATATCAAGATATAACAATGCTAAATCTATGATGTAGATTTTAGAAAGATGTAACCTGGTAATCAAAACTATGTATAGGGTACCCCTAAATGGGTGAATGTATCAAATGAAGAGCTCATGTATCTATATATATTCCACTAGTGTCTAAATATTATAAAATCTAGATCAATGTAGTGGAAATGAGTCCTATAGTAATTTTAAATCACTCAACAAGAACAATTGAAGCATGTATGTATGATAAAAATTGACTATACTAAGATAGCTATCATATCTAGTACCTGTCATGTATAAGAAGTGTAAACATGGTAATGCATACAATCTATAATTTATATTTTCTGAGTAAATATTTTAATGTTTTTTTATTTTTACATATTATATTATTTTTGTATTATATATATATATATATAATCTATGTACAAGAAACATGAAAAGTAATCTATATACAAGGATCAATAGTGAATGAGACTATGTAAAAGAAGGGAGGAACATACTAACTGATGAGTCTCATGGGAGACTCACTGTCAATGTGGCATGTGTCAAATAAAGGAATAATAATTATGTGTGCTATATAAAAAGGTAACTAAGGTCCCAAAACCTATTGTACTGAATGATCTATAGTTGGCAATGCCTATGAAGTTCTAGGAATTTATGAAACTGATTGTGGTGTCTTATAAACTGTAGGGGTCTTAGGGACCCATAAGGTAGAAGATGTTATAGTTGGCATAAGTTCCTTATACTAATAACCTCAAGAATTAAATAATACTAATATTATAATAAAAGGAGTAGAGGAAGGCCCTTTAGAATCTAAAACATATCTTTGATGCAGGGGTATCTCTAATAATGGTCTATCTCATGGTGATACTATAGGAGTAGACCTCACCTACATTGGTGGCTCCATTGAACTCTATGGTGTACTAATAAGAATTATTCTCAAAACCATAACTAGTAACTATGATATGACTGCCTATGGGATAGATAGAAGATACTCATAGTAAATACCCTAAAATGTGATCACCTAATTAGCATGTATATATTAAGGCATCTGTGCATGGTTTATGGGATAACTCGTAACTAATATATCCATGGCCTACCCAATAACATGTCAAATGTGTCTACACTAGGTACTATTAAAAATCTAATGGCCACAAGCACTAGTCTAACCTATAGTGGAGGTATGATCTCCCTAATGGATCTCTAAGCATGGCCATTAAAACCATGAATAACTATTTATAGGAGAAATATCCTACTTTAAATACCCTAAATTCTATATAAGTGTGATAGTTCACATGTTAATATTTGACCCATTATCAACCATAACACTCTAAATAGGATGATGATCTATGTAAAATTGTACAAATAGTTCATATAAATTTGAATCATCATCAACAATCTCCTGCTCTAAGAAAATCATGAGTGGTCTAACTAGTAATGTAGTATGATATAAACCAATGATATTGTGTATGGGGTGTGCATCCTTTGTAGTATTGTGATATGATGCTGATGGTGGATGTGCTTGATACATATAGTGAACACCTGAAGTACCACCTATCTTGTTAACTATATGTTTTGGAAATGGATCCAAAAATATTTTTAATGCATTAGCTATTATTTGTTGAATTTTAAGTGCCTTTATGGGTGTGCCCGCATCAATGATGTTAGCCTTTATCAAATCATATATCTAATATTTCACATGGATGCATTTTTTTTTAGTATGGCCTAGTGGCTTGTGAGAATCTTAGAATGTATTAGAATCATATTTATTTGGAAGAGGTTATGTCGTATCAACCTCTTTGATGGGAGGGAGAGATTCAACATTTCATTCTAAGAACTATTGTAAAATAGGTGCCAATGTTTATAGAAGGTTGGTAAAAAAATCTTAGTGGAGGAGATGATAAAAAAGTGAAGAGGTGGCTCTGAAGTTGCATTAAATATGTCCTTTGGATCACTCTTATTTTTAGTGGCCCTTAATTTGTATGGAGTATTGTTATAACTCTTAGAAGTTGACTCTGATTCACTTGTATATTTTAATTTACCAATCAAGAGAAGCTTGAATTCCTTTTATTCCACTATGTGGCATAACTTTGTGAAGGTTGGAAACTTCTTGAACAAGATGGACTCATGTAATACTTTTAGTAGGCTCTATTTGAATATGTCTTAGAGCTATCTATTCACCATGGGGCTAGTCATCTTTTTTCCAATATAGTTTTATATCACAAGAAATATTCTACAATAGGATCATTATATTTTTTCTTCAGTTGTGATATTTGAGCATATGAGATCATATTACTGATGTTAATTGAAAAGTGTGCTACAAATATATCTACCAAATGGTTAAATGTGGTGATAGTCTGATTTAAAATATCATAGAACCACTATAAATCATATTTATTTAGACTACATATGAATATCTTAGTAAGGATCCAATCATTGGACATGTAGTCTAAATATGTAGCATGGAAAACTCATAGATGGTGCTCTAGGTCACCCTTACCACCATAAAAAGTAATCTTAGGTGCCATGAATCTATATGGAAAAGGAGTTACTACCATGTGATGTGCAAAAGTTGTATGTAAAATAACATGAGAATCCAAGGCATTTGATGGCTAATTAGCACCCTACTCAAGATGTAACACCATATACTGTAGAGAATAAATATCATGCATAAGGGATTATATATCTAGAGTGGAGGAACTATCCATTAGAGGTGCTACCATTGTTTAAGGTTGTTGAGTTAAAATGGGTTGTTGTACAAGTTGAGTTACCCCCAAAGTATGTGTAACAATATTATTATCTAGGGGAGTATAATATTGACCATTATTTGATTTGTTCTTTATTTCCATTATGGCTTGCAAAATTAGTGCATAATCATGGGGATGTTCTTAAAGTATATCTCTAAAACTCTATAAAATATCATCCTTATTGACAATAAGATTTTAATTGTTAAGTAGGGGATAAAGTGTCCTAATTCCCATCTTGTGTATTATTTTGATCTTAATTATATTACTCATCTTGTATTTTATGATTTAGATATGAAAGAGTGTTAGGCATAACTTTAATAGGTGTAGATGCATGTACATGATGAAAAATAGCATATTCTAGAGAATTTATACATGTAATTTGATTTTCCAATAATGTAACCTTTTCACTTAATAACTAATTTTGATTATGTAATTATGATATTAGCTTGATCATATTGATAATTTGATCCCTTAGAGTCTCACAAGTGAAAACCCTAGTTGATTTTGATTGAACATGTAGGCACACACCCTATAGGGGAGAGGTGGAGGCATGAATAGGCTAAGTATGGGCATTAGTAACAATATTATAGGTTACATCATCTCGTGGAGGAGTGATATCATGGACCTAGTTATAGGGAAAATAAAATTTAGATGAAGAATGAAGCTTTCTAAAAACACAAAGTATATAAGATAAACACATATGCAAAGTGTTTGATTTTATCTTTTGTATATATTTGGCCTTGTAGGCCTAATCAGATATTTGGAAAATGTGAAGTGTCTTTCATTTTTTATCTCAAAAGGTTGGAATGTGAAGATCCAATAGGATTGTAAAAGACTATAGATATCACTTTGATGTAATAGAATCTGGTTCGATGTGTTGATAGAGATTAATATAAGTCTTATTATGGTTTTCCCTTATCTTTTTTTATGTATGGTGTATGCATAGTTAGTACTCTATTTGGATTTATTCTATAATTTAATATGATACTAATTATGGTTTTATTTAGTTATATCTATTTCATCCTACTCTTCAGTTTATTTGAATATGTTGTAGATGGTTTTTAATATTTGTATCTCTTTGGTGCTTTTTTTACTGTCCACTTCACAAGTTATCCCTATAATTAGCATTTTATGGTGTAATTCTAGGAACCTCTGCTAATAATGGTGCAGTGAGCGTGGAATTAATTAGATGAACTATGTTGAGATGGTTGCCAAGGTTGAGATATGTAGACTGATGGATAGATGATAAAATTAGGAATTTTTTAGAGGAAGAGTCATAAAGACTGTAGAGGATATCATCCAAGAATGCCTCTATGGAAAAATCTATGAAATTTGCTTGTGTAAATTACCTAGATTATTAGTTGCATGGTTAGCTAGATTAGAATACTATTGATTTAGTCTGAGGAGAACATAATTTATAGTTTGGACTAAGGACAAACTAGAGAGATTTCATGACATAGATACCTATTGGTCTTGAGCAGTAGATTATTGGATGAAGACTACAATCTATAGTTATATCATATAGCTTATAGTATAAGGATACAAAGCTTTTGAGACTATGAAAGATCAATTTGTCTAAGGAATCAAATGGAAATTTTTATAGTGACCAACTTTTTTGATCAAGATGTTGGTTGTGAAAAAGGCCATGGTGCCTACTCCATCTAACATGGAGTAGTCACTTTGGGCACCATGGGGGTGCGTGTGATCAAAAGTGGATGATAAAGATATGAGTAAGAGGAACTTGAACCTAATCCTAGAAGATGAAAGGAAAAAAGACTTTGAGTGAAAATAATTTTTTGGGATTTGAAAGAGAGCTAAAATAATAAAGAATATGGAATAATACAAATGACCCTAAAGTTACTATGAGTAAGACTAGGAGTAAACAAATTTCTAGATCTGGAGATATGTAAGGGAAAGATGCTAGAGAAGAAAGAAGGTGTAAAAGCTACTGAAAGAGAAGGATATGAAAAATATCAGAAATTTCTTGATGAGAAAGAGGATGCTAGAAGTAGTGATGTTTAGGTATATCAATTAGGAAGTAGAGGTAGGTTGCAGTTAAGTGAGGGGTTTTTTGCTGAAATCAAGAAGGAAAGTTCTTGGGAAAATGTTAAATTTAAAGGTATTACTATTATAATTTCATGTTAAAAGTAATAAAAAGTTATAAATAATAACCATTCATTTCAAGGGAACACATCCCCCAAGCCCACTTTATTTATAGAAGGTAGAACAAGTACAAAGAGAAATTGATTTAGGTTGGTTTGATTCCTTTATCAACAAGTTTGGAAGTCTTAGTATATAAAACAAATGGTGTTAGAAAAAAAAAGTTACAGGGTATAATATTTTTTTTTACTCTTTAAAATATTAGTTTGAAGGAGCCTATAGTCACAATAACCACTATGTAGTCACTTAATTGCATAATGACCAATGTGTAAACACCACTAGTCATAGTTACTAGGATTTAGACATATACAATAATAACTAGTAATCTACCAAATATGGCACCTCATGAAAGTATGTTTGTACCTTTAATGTTTTATGATGGATCTTTAGATCTTGAATAATACTTAGTAACCTATGAGATGAAATGGGTCATAAAAGGGGTAACATCGAATGATGTGAAGAAATGCAAACTAGTAGGGGCTTTAGGAGGACATGATTTAGAGTTAATTTTTAAAATAAATGTCAATAGCATAGATCTCACACGAGTTAAATATTTAATGATATCATAATTTAAAGTAAAAAAATGCTCTAGTTAAGTGATTCAGGATCTAAAGGAAATTTGGCAAATATTAGGAGAAATGGTTGGATAATATGATCACAGGTTATCTAATGTAATTAATAAAATTGATTTTATTCTATAAGATAAATATAAGGATTCTTGGTTATTAGAGAGATTATTATCGAGGATAAGGTTAGATATCATGCAAACCTAGTTCTCCACCAATGTTGATGCTCAATTTACTACCATTAGAGCTGAATAAATAGAAAACTATGAAAATCTTTCCTCAATAGGATCAAAATTAAAAGCTAAGTTAGATGATTTTATGAGGAGGATGAATGAAATGCATGAAAATTATAAGCCTAAATTAGGCTTATGGTGCATAGAGTGTGACAATGAGGGACATCATAGGAATGACTACCCAAAAACTAAAACAAATTTTTGTGAATTCTGTAGGGTAGTTAGGCATCCTACATCCAAGTGTCATTTCCTACAGTAATATATTCAAAAGTCACATAAAATGTATTATAATTTTTTCAAATTTAAAAATCATGATTATATGAGTTATCACACATTCTATGAGTTAAAGAGAGATATAACAAAGAATGTCTTCATAGTATTGGTCCAATAAATACTGATTGTGAAGTAAGCAATTTTAGGACTAGATGTAGAGATGACAAATGTGACTCAAGGAAGTCTAGGATGGGTGCCTTCATCACCACAATGTAATATGACTTCATAACCATAATACCAGAAACATGGCCTAGCAAGATGGAAAATACATCATCTCCCTTATATAAATATTCTGGTCAGTATGCACAACCATGAAATAACACAAATCTTCAACAAAAATAGGTAACTTGGACTCAAAGTTATCCTCAGCATTAGTATGGGGGATATAATGCATAGATGAATTATTAGGGAGGATATAATGGAAAATAATCCCAAGGGTGGGATATCAACATAATAGAGGGGAGGATATTGTGGCAGATATCAAGGAGGTCTCAATAATGATAATCAATAAACTTGACAACTCATGCAATATTATTTATGTAGAGAATATAATAATTATGTGAGGAACCATTCCAAAAATACTCAAATGCAATCTTATTATGTATATTGTAGGATCAAAGTTTAACATCAAATGGAAGACTAGCCTATTTTAGAGAAATAAAAAATGACAAGCTAGTGTGCAACGTAAACATGATTAATGCACAACCAAAGGAATATGCATTTGTGTAAGCCATCACAAGGAAACAGAGAGATGAAAAAGGTTTAACTCCATTAGATATGCCTCAATATCAAGGCATTATAAAATTTTAATGGGATAAATATCCTAACCCTACAATAGAAAAGAATTGAATGTATCAAGATGCATAAGTATTACAAGAAATATAATAGAAACAAATTTCTAATGAGGATAACACTACTATTAATGCTCAAATGTATGGTAAAATTATTTGGATACTATGACAAGAAGGAATTATGACCTATTTACTAGATCTAATGAAACTAATTAATTCATTACGTAATGAATATTTATCCTAGAATATCATAAACCTCTTTCATAATCTTCTAGAGTTTGTGTAATGAGGACAAATAAGGAATGATAAAGTAGTTTGGTATTTCAAGATCAAAAATCCCTAGGATGTGGATTCATGATTGGACATTGAGTTGGATGGATGTAAAATTATAAATGTAGTATTTGACTTTGGAAGTATCATCAATATGATTCCTTGTTCAACATGGGAAGCCATTGGTTGACCAACTTTGAGTTATAGTCTAGTAACATTAAACTTAGTGGATTATGGTAGATTCAAAACCATTAGCCTACTAAACATGTTGAAATTAAAATGGTTGAACTTAGATTACAAGGGGACTTTGAGGTTATTGACATGAATACATCAGATACCCATTACCCTACCTTAATTGGTAATAAATGGGCCTACAATATCCAAATGACTATTAAAATTATGTATAATTAGTTAGAAGCACATCAGAAAGATAAAATAGTATTCATACATTTAAACAAATTCGAACAAAAGCCATATATCATTCTTAAGGAGATAAAGTCTCCTTATGCTTATGGGGACAATAGTTGGTTTAAGGTGGGGATAGATGAAATACAAATTTGGGTGCATACTGTAGATTGTTAAAAGTGGAATCCTAGTAATATGAATTAAGAACAACTACTAGTATTCAAACCCATTATAATAAATTTATTAGTTAGATAGGTTCATATCAAATAATGTGTTTCTCCTTCAGTACATTCACTGACAATATTTGAGGTAATTTTTTTGTATAATAATACTATAATTATGATGGATTACACTAAACTTATTCCTAAAGGAATTCTACCCTAGGATTATACATCATCCATAAGTGGTGACTCAAATGCACACATCTAGAATTTGCCTTGTAGAGATCATGAGTTACAACCTTTGTGCATGGTGTTCAATGAAGAACACCAAATACCTCAATATTTTGTGACATAAGATCTCAATCTATTCATGTTAAGGCTTGAAAACCATGTACCAGAGGTGGAATAGTGAGTCAATGCACTTAGCTATGCCCTAAAAGGACTATTATGGCAGGGTGGGTTGTGCACCAAAATGTACAAATGTATTGGGAGGACACCTATGAAATCCTGTGTGCAAGGTTTTAGCTACTAGCTAGTATTAAATCAAAATGGCCTTTATTTAAAGAAGGTTAATGCCTAGAACTACACATCCACCATTATGTAGATATATGGAATATGTAAGGAGTAGAGCCTCGATATTGGGTGTACATATTCAGTCATACCCTTGCACCTCTTATGATAGTTTGGTACATGCATCAAGAGTGTAAAATTGAAACTAAACACTAGGTGCAACTTCAGTAGGATTTCATTCAAACTTTTAAGTTTGAAGATGATAATCCATTAATATATAATACCTTAAAAAAGATTAAATTTTTTCCATGTCATGAACATGTAGAGGATTTAACAAATGTTGTTGATCATCTTATCATCAGGAAGTTACATAAGACCTAAATATTTCACTTGATAATTACAAACCCAACCAAAACTAACAACTCTAGGTTTAGTCATGTAATAAAATAAATAATGATATGACAACATCCAATGGTAGTGATAGTGATGGGGATCTCAATTTATAATGGTTCTTTGAGCTACTACATGAAGAGGAGTCTAAACCAATACAAAGAACAAATAAAGTAGAAGAGGATAAACTCCACAATATTGACATCCCATAATGTGAAAGGAAATGAATTTTACAATATATTATGCCTAGTGTATCAGACACTATATATCAAAAACCATTACGAAAGACTCAAGGAAATATTGGGATAGAAGTAACCCCTAAGCTTGTAATAGTGGGTGATTACTAGGGATAAGAGAAGATCTATAAAGCCCTAAAATTATTAAGATATTACTAGGATGTGCTTCTAAGAAAATTTGAAAAGGTCAAAGATTTAAATCCATCTCTAGGAGAAATGTATATCAAGATAAAAGAATGTGCATACCCAATTAAAAAGTAACCCTACAGGCTCAATCCTAATATGAAAACTAAAGTAAATGATGAAATAGATCAAATGTAAGAAGTTGTAATTATTTATCCTATTGAAAATGTATAATAGGTGAGTCCCATGATGGTGAAAACTAAGAAGGTAGGAGAAATATGAGTGTGTGGAGATTACTGCACACTCAATGACACTTGTGTCAATGATCCATTTCCTTTCCCTTTTACTAATGAAGTGATTGAATCTATGGTTGAGAATGAGGTATATTCCTTTATGGATGGTTTTATTGGGTATCACCAAATTATTATTACTAAAGAGGATGAATCTAAGACCACCTTTGTTACTGAATGAGGATCATTTGCATATAAGGTAATTCCATTTAGTTTAAAGAACACATGTATTTTTTAGATCTATGGTAAATGCATTTAACGACTTCATTCATGATTTATTAGAGGTCTCTCTAGATGATTGGTCAATCTTATCTCTATTTAAAGATCACTTTTCAAAGTTAAGATTTTTGTTAGAGCAATGTTGGGCTTTGCGCATCACCTTAAATTTAAAGAAGTGCCTATTCTTTACACCTTTTGGTGTCTTGTTGGGTCATGTGGTACACAATGATAAAATTTTAGTTGATCTAGCTAAAATTATTATTATATTATTAATTCCACCTCCTACCAACTCAACTGAAGTGCACACCTATCTTGGTCATACCATATATTATAGGAAGTTCATAAAAGGATATGCAACTATATCAACATCCATGGAGAAGCTACTATGCAAGGAAACCAAATTAAAATGAACACTAGAGTGTTAAATAATGTTAATCAAGTTAAATAAAATGTTGGTAACAACACCCATATTAGTATTTCTTGACTGGAAGAAGCCATTGCACATACATGTGGATGCTTCAGGAACTACAATAGGAGTATTTTTAGTGTAACTAGGTGAAGCAAGTTATACTACCCAATACATTTTTCAAGTAGGAAAATATCAATTATGGAAAATAATTACAAAACTATGAATAGAGAATCACTTGACATGGTGTTTACATTTCAAAATTTTAGGCACTTATTTGATACTCCTTTTGAGTTCTTCACATACCACTAGGCATTGCAATACCTAGTCAATAAATCAATGCTAGGGAGACAAATCTCAAGGTGGTTGATGATATTTTAGGAATTAAAATTTTGAATCAATGTAAAGCTAGGATGGGAAAATGTGGTACTAGATAATCTCAATTGAATTTCCAATAGGGAGGAACCAAAGGAACTCAAAGATGAATCCCTTGATGTGCATTTATTTAGGACTCTTGTATTTCTTGATCACATGGAGGACATTGCATTTTTTTTATAAAAACGAACTTTTCCTAAACATTATATAAAGAGGGACAAGAAACAAATGGTTACCATAAATATACCATATGGTCTTATTAATGGATTCTTATATAATCTAGGTAAAGATGATGTATTGTGCAGGGCAGATCTAGAATGCAAGTGATCACAATTGCTTCAATAAGATCACCAAGGTATTGATGAGGAAAATTCATAGGATAATCACTACTAGGAAAATACCTTAGAGTGGTTTGTGGTGGTCTACACTTTTTTAGGATGCACATAAAGTTGTTAAACACTATGACATCTATCAAATAATGGGCAAGCCCAATCAGTGAGACAAAATGTCTTTGGTTCCTTTGCTTGTAGAACAACCTTTTAAATAATGGGGAATTGATTTTGTTATACCATAGTGCCATTAAGTAAGTAAAATCATCCCAATTACATTTTCACTATGATCGACTATTTCAAAAAATGGGTGGAAGATGTTTCCATTACAAGCTAGGGTATGAAAGATGCTTCCAAGTTTTATATGAAAATATTATCATGAGGTTCAGATGTCCATTTAAGTTGGTAAGTGGTATAGGCATGAAATTTATCAATAATACTATTAATACTCTCATTTAAGAGTTAATGATATCATGCCAAAAAATCATGACTTACCATTCGTAGGCCAATGGACAAGCATAAGCATCTAATAAATTTTTGGGCAAGATGTTAACAAAAATTTGCAATGTACAAAGAGATTATTGGGAGGATTGAATTAATGCAATTATATGGGCCTATCGTAAATGTTATAAGAATATAACATGTTCAATCCATTTTAATTGGTATATGGCCTCAAGGCAGTAATGCCTATGGAATACATTATACCTAGTCTGTGCATTACGATGATCATGAGATTAGGGGAACAAGACTCATTAAGGGCATGGTTGTTGGATTTCACTAGAATGGAAGAAGATAGGTTAATATCATAATGGATATAATATATCAATAAATATATTAAAAAAACATGAAATGATCTTAATTTATGATCTAATTAATTTTACCCTGACCAAATAGTATTGCTTTACGAGAGCATATTTAAAGAATTCCTAGGAAAGCTGCACATAATATGGAAAGGACCCTACATCATTAATTAAGTATCACCATAGGGTACCATAGTGATAAAATATTTATAGGGAACATATTACCAAGGTGAATCAATGGTTATAGGCTTAAGCCATATCATCTTTAATCTATATCATGCTGTTAAAACTTGAGTGGGTGCTAAGTAACACCATGCAGTTAAGATTTTCTATAATTTTGTTTGTATTCTATTTTGTTTTCATAAGTTATAATGTTTTTTTAGTGGTCTTATTGTTGTGCACCACATCATAACCACCAGAATTAGTTATCATCATAAGATACAACCACCTTCCTAAGATAGCCCATTAAGGATAATTGGCCATAACTACACCAAGATTTGTAATTAACTTTGTGGAGGAAACAAAAATATAGGTATGATGGATAGAAGGCCAAGGTTAGGTTATATCATTAATAATGTGGAATCTCAAAAGATTGCATTAGTTTCAAATCATATTTGGCATTAAAATGATAAGTGGATGCATAAAATGAATTGATTAATTGAAGGGATAACTACTCATCGATAATAACTGCCTAGAACTAAATCAAAGATCCTAGGCAACAAATGTCTCTATCAAGGTGATTTATAGAATCTAATATTAATGAAAGAGAACATTCATGTGCATAATTCAATGTATTTGAAGGAGGTGGTGACATGAAATTGGGTGTCAAACAACTATAAAAGATAAGGATTTGGACAATGATCAAACATTATATCCTCCAACTAATAAGAGACTTCTACAATTGACCTCTTGACTATCTCTTTGTATACAAATTTCAAACCAAAGAAAAATTTATCAGACTAATCATTTAGTTTAGCTCATTCATCAATCCATGGATATAGTTCAAATTTTAATTCCACTATCTGACGCCTAGAAGGAGGAAATGGTAATAAGGTTAGGGATCTGATAAATGAAATACAATGATCTAGAATAGTTAAATTTCATAAATGTTCCATAAGCTACTCTATGTTCTCAAGAGGCCTAAGGAACAACACAACTAGGAACCTTAAAACTACACCATCCACTATGAGGATCTAACACCAAATGGTTACTCAATCTACTTACATTTGGGTAGTTAGATGAAGTGATGATGACATTACTAAGTTTATATAATTAGGGAGATATCCATTTATGTCAATATATTATAATATAGATTAATGTGTACTCAGATTTATGAGCAACTAACCTACCTAATTGTGGTAAATCTCTAATGCCATACAATTCTACATCACCACCAACTCACTTAGATATCATAGAATAATACACCACTAGGGTAGGATGAGGAACTCCTATTGATTCAATTATGGATGCTTCACTATGCATCATGGTCCAATGTATTAATAAAAAATTATGGAAAACTATAAAGCATGAAAAACAAACAACAAGAGGCATCATTAACATTGCCTTCTGAATGATGAAGCTACATGTGGATTTCAACTTGAATAATTTTTTGGTATTTGAGCTTACCATAAATATAGAAAAGGTACTTGTAGGAACTACATAGACCTTTCAATATTAATTTTTAGTTATGTTGTGTTTCACATAATGGAAGTCTCCACTAGGGCCAATAAATGTAACTATTAATTTTTGGCTTGGTAATGCCTTCAAAAGCATTACATGGACTAAAATAAGTTAATATTATGAATAATTGGGGTGCTTCAATGCATGGTGGCTAGAATCCCTAGCATTAATTTTATCACACCCTAGGATTACTTAGGATGCAATGTAGTACCTAGGTCAACATGTGCCATTTACCAAGCTGCACAATGGCATACAGATCAAGGTTTAGAATTTGGTTACCATAACTATCACCCTAATGCCATTGTTCATTTTAATGGTCAAATTAAAGGCTAAATTTTACCAAAAAAATCCCTAGATGTAAGGTCCATTCCTCCATTGAAATTCATCCCTCTATAGGTGCAAAAACAACATGTAGAGTAATTACCTACACAAAAACCCACATAGCTGGCATAGTTATAATCTCTAACACAAAAAGAGAAAGGAAAGAGGAAAATACTTACATGCAAAGCCTTGCCACCTATGCCAAAGAAAATAACCTAGAAAATTATATCATGGCTCAAGCATACCATGGCTCCATGAATAAATTTTGAGTATGGCCTACCCAAGATGGGGTAGAGGAATGGGAAGTTCTCTAATCAATGCTAAAAGACATCAAAAATGAGGTTTATGATGTAGAAGAGGAGAAGGAGTTTCTATTTTGGAAAGAAATGCACACTTTCCAAGAGCAAATTTAGGTAAGACAAGACCTTTAGGTTGATATCACTCAACCACCTCCTTCTATCCTTGTTGGCACTATAGGATAAGAAGTATCTCAATAAAATTTTTAATCCATACTCTTTCCAATGGAACTATCTATAATATCATCAACAAAGCATACATTAGATTTATCTACATAAGATATCCCTACACAAACTTTATTTTAGAGACCATGCACATATCTGATTGTGAAGCCATAATAAATAGTGTGGGAAAGGATTATCTCTTTTGGTGCATATTTATAAAAAAATAGTGCATAATAGGCTTAGCTAGCTCAATAACCTCAACCCCAAGGTGTGAATAAATAAAATCAGACACTCAAGCCTCCAATAAAATCTAGAAGAAAGAATTTTTTCTAAAAAGATAATCTGGGTGAGGTAAAATCACCTAAATAGATTGAATTTGATAATGATGTCAAAGGAGATGAGGCAACCCATGGATATAATCATGCTTGGGGAAGTGGAGGAACAACAAAATATATAGAATAAATGACTGAGGAAATACAAGAATAAGTAGTCATGCCGCAACCAACATAATAGGAAGCTATGTAGAGTCCATAATGGAAGTAGAAAGACAGCCATAGAGAAACAAAGGAAAGGTGAGGAAGTAGATTATGAGTGTCATTTAAGTCCTCATTTAATCAATATTTAATTGATGTCTTATCAACTAGAGCTGGTGTCTAAAGTTATTTGCAATAAGGCATGGGATGCTAGATCTAGAAGGTTGCTTATGGGGGTGTTTGATTGTCCTATTATAACTTTGACTAAAGAAATAAATGTGTCCTAAACTATGTGATTCACTCTTTTGATGAAAAGGGAGAAATCAAATCAATCCACTCTTTTGCTGAAAGTAAAAATTACACTCCTATTTACGCTTTCATGGAAAGTAAATTCACACTCCTATTTAACAAAAGGAAATTTGCTTCACACATCTATTGTAAAAGAAATCACACTTTTCTTATAAAGGAAATGATTTTGGAATAAGAAAATGCTTTTTAAACTATGAATTTATTTTGATATTTTTATTAATAAATGTAAAAATTAACAAGATTCTAATTAATTATAACAATGAGTTAATAAAACATAACATAAATACCATACACATTTCTTGGTTCTAAGGAGAGTGGGCCCTTGCTCCTCTCAGATTCAAGAACAAAGATTAATCAATGTTAGAAGCTAAATTATTAATTCATAAAATTTAAATGATTATAATCTAGCTAAAACTTGTAATATGATCATACAAATTTTTCTTTATTATCTGTTCTCTATCTTTTCTAATTCTTTCAATGATGATAGTCTTACATTTTATACTAATATAATCAACTCAAAATAGGATGCAAAGGAATAGGATTCCTTGGTCGATCCATTCATCCAAAGATAGGAGATTAGATTTCTAAGAGATCTAATTATTCTGATGAAATAGATATCCTATCCTATAATAGTCCTAAGATCCAAATATATATACAAATTTATTGAAAACAAATCCTACAAAATAGTAGGTGGTTATTTTCCTTATTTGATTCCGAATGGAATGATTATTTCTTATCTTATCTGGCTACCAACTTCCCTATTTGTAGCTTCATCCTTACAGAATTCTTGAAATTGACCCTACAGAGTCAGGAGGAATGAACCTACAGAGTCTATAAAAACAAGACTACAGAGTCCATAGAAATGAGCCTACAAAGTCTGTAGAAACAAGCCTATAGAGTCCATAGAAACAAACTTGCAGAGTCCATAGAAACAATCTTGTAGAGTCCATAGAAACAAGCCTATAGAGTCCATAGAAATAAGCCTGCAGAGTCTGTAGAAGCAAGCCTGCAGAGTCCATAGTTCTGTTGGATGGAGATAAAAATTTCATGTTCACTATACATCACCTTTGCTTTTTTCCTAAGCATTATTTACAACAAAAATCACTAAAACGTGCTATGTGTTAGACATTAATGACAAAGTAAAGGTTTAGTCTTTTGGTTCAATATAAACAAGATAAATATCTATTTTCCATGTAATAGCTATCTAACAATCTAATATTTGTATAAGATAATATCATTCAAGAGATGAATTGAGGGAAATAACATGTCAATAATGATCCATATTCTGAGCTCATCATCTCCCCCAAGCTTTACCTTTTGCAAGTCCCATTGCAAACATTTATTAGCATTCATAACTTTAGCTTCTACTTTCCATACTTTATCTCAAATCATATTTATCAAATTCATTTATTATATGCTTATCTAAATTGCTTGTAAATCCTTGATGTGCTTGAATCATTTGTTTCCATATATTGAATTGCTCCTCTGATTGTGGAGCCCAACTCTGCCATCCTAGAATATGTATGATTAGCAAAGGGGGTCTATATCTCATGCCAATCCATTTTTACTCTCCCCTAAATTTTATTACCTCTATTAATATTTCCAAAATTGAGGATGCTCTCCTCATACTTCATCTTAAGTTTTTTGGGGACATGACCTCTTATCTTTTAAAAGGCACTGAAAGTTGGTCCCATCTATTTACACTTGCAGCCACCACTGAATCAAAACTCTGTCTTGAAAACAAATCAAAAGAAAAAGCAAAATTATATAAATCCTATAAATAATGTTTTTTAACCTCATCATATAATAAAGCATAATTAAAATTCTATTTAATCAATATGGGAGTAAGAAAGGCTAGTCTGACACACAATCTTGTAGTCTTAGCATGATTTGTATAGTCCTCAAATCTGCTTTTCCATGCTATTTTATTTTTGAATATAGAATGTAATGCCCTCAGTTGAACTTCTCCTACATGAATGTTTATAAAAAATTTATTGTGCTCATGGTCTCCTAGAATCAAATCATGCAAATAAAATTCACAAAGCAAATCTTGTTGATCAGGTTCAACACTATAGAAAATTTACAAAAATGTTGTTAGCTGTAAAATTTTGTAAGGAAGATGACAAGAGATCCATAGAAGCTTCCATCTATAAAATTTTTCAAATAAAAACAAACTATATGTAGGAGAAGGATTCTTACATGTCAAAAGAGATTCCCCTAATTTGCATGCATCTTGCAAATTTTCTTCTAAATCTTGGACTTTAGCTTCTAATTCTTTCTTTTCATTTTCCAAGAGTTTGTTTGAAGAAGTTGCATCTTTGTTTTTCTATTTAAGTAAAGAATATTCTTCTTCAATTTGATGTAGTATTTGCAAGGGAGGAATACCTAGATCACTTGTTTGGCAATCATGGTCAACAAATACCTTAGGAGGAGAATGTGTAACATCAGGTGCTTCAGAAGAGTTTACCAAACTCTGTAATCTCCTATTTTTCTTTTTTTAATTTTCTACATATATCCAAAGATTTATTTGTTCACTTTCATGTTTCTTTATTATTTCCTCCAATCTGTGATCTTCTGTTGCATGATCAGTAGATGTTGTATCTAATTTTTGCACCAACAATGAGTTGAGATGATCCTTATTCTGCAATTAACTAATCAAGTCATTAATGTCATCTATTTGTTGTTGTGAAAGAGCTTGAGCTTGAGAAAGCTACAAAGTTAAATACATAACATGATCATTTATATTAGATGATTCACCTTTCTCATTAGTACATATAGTTTTCCCTTTATCCATTACAGTTTCAATTGGAACAGGTAGTTATTCCTCCATACTTAATTTCTCTACCATGTGTAGCTCTTCCTCTGGATTTGGCTCCTCCATTATGATTGGAGATTTCCTTTTGAAATAAATTTCTTTAATATCTACAGGTGCAGAGATATTTTGATGTATGGGGGAATGAGATACCATTTTAAGACTTTCTATAATGTCTGTAGCCTCTTATTCATCTTCATTTGTCAGAATGAGCCTTCTCCTTATTTTAGTCACTCTCTGAGCTACACTTGATTGGCTTTCCTTTTCAACCATCATAACCTCAATCTTCTCAAGTTCTGTAGCAACCTTTCATCTTAATTTTATTCTTCCTGACAAGGGAATTAGTTACACTATAGATTCATGAGGTTCTTGTGGAGACCTTGAAACTTTAAGAATTTGAGACCTTGTGATTCTTCTTGAATAATAAGAAGGAATTTCTATTGAGACTACAGTCTGTGATTTCTTACTTGGTGTTGTTTTCTCAACTGATGTAGCAGGTGGAGATGAGTGTTCCTATGGTAAATTTGGGGTTTCTTGTGAAATAAAATTTGAAATTTGTTGTGCTATACTATTCTAAAATTCCTCCTAGACCTCTTGTCCTTGATGAAGGAAGTGATGTTGGATAATGAGATGAATAAGGCCATGATGCCTAAGAGTATTATTAGGGGTTGTAGACATAATTTGTAGAGCACCATATAAGAAGGATGGGAGGTTAATTTTGTATTGAGGGTTTTGTCTCCCATGCTTAAGTTGTATTAACATTTTCATGGCGTCTCCCCCTAAAAGACTATGTTGCCTCTCATAAATGATATACTTGAGTACCCACTTGGCTACAGATTTCCAGGGTTCAGGAAGTGAATTTTTACTAATCCCTTTTGATTTTAACTTATAATCTATTAGAAATGAAGTCCCAATCTGCTCATTACAATTAAAATGACTAGTTAAATCACTAAATGAAATTCTACCTATAGCTCTCATTCCCTCTTCTAGAACTTGTATAATTTGGCTTATAAATTGAGTTGTAATAGGAATAAAAATGCCTTTTACAATTGAAAATTTGGGGGTGAGATTAGTGATGAATTCACTTACCATTGTTTTGTCAAAACCTTGGAACTTTTCAATGAAAGGTAGCCAACCATTGGCTCTAAACACTGTCACAGAAGCTTTGTCTTTATGAAAATTTACTACATTCTTTAGCTTTGATCTCATCTTCTATCCCATTTCTATTCAGATTTATATTCAACTCTATTCCTTTAACTCTGATTGAGGTGTAGACCAATCTTTTGTTGAAATTGATAGGCAATAGTCACTGAGGATTGGTAGGCAATAATCATGGAGGATATGTAGACCAGATTTTATTAAAGTCTATAGAAATTAAATGGTTCATATGAAACACTACAGCTGCATGAGTTCATAGTTTGATTTGATGACTTATATAGTTAGGTGCCACACATTTATATGAAGTGTGCCAATTGTTTTGTCTTATTAATACAAGTTGGGTGAAATGATGACATGTCACTTTGACAATGACAACGATTTATTACTTTATTTAAAACCCCTTTTTATGATGTCCCATCATTATCATAATTGATGACTCAATTGATTATATCAAAGCTACACATTTATCCATACACCTTTGGTAGCTTGATTGCATGCTTTTTCATTATGGCATGTGTCATGTCTTTTCATTTTGAAATATTCAAATTTAGGTAATCTCCATAGAATAAGTCTTAAGTAAATCGAAGATAATTAGTTAACTAAACATAGATAAATAAAATATATATCTTACTTACTTTGACCTTAGATGTATCCTTTGCTCGTCATGTGTCCTGCACAAATAAGTTTGTATAGATTAGTTTATTGCATGGAGATGACCAATCATAGTGATATGATGAGATTCTCTATTTTTTCTTATAAATTTTGTTTTTTTTCCCTTTGGCTAGCCATTGCTAGTTTTCTAGCCAAAGCCCTTTTTTACAATGCATAACCAACTAGCAAGCTGGTTTTCTAGGCATTCATTGTCAATAGTGTCCTCGAAAGGATTTTCACTATTGATATATTTTATTTATTTATTTATTTATTTTACTAGATTATCAAGGAACATGTTCTCTAGAAGAAGTAGAGCTTTCTAGAATAGCTACTTGATCCTTTACCTTTTAAACAAATTCTTCTTTATTGAGAGGTTTTTGATAAAGCTTCAATCTATGTCCATTGACTAACAGAGCTCTTCTACTATCATCAATAGGTATTAGCTTAACAGAACCATTTTCATAGACCTTCTCAATTTGATAAGGTCCCAACCACTTTGTTTATAGTTTCCTTTAAACTGTTGAAATTTGGAATCAAACAACAGTGCCCAATATCCTTTCTAAAACTTCCATTGCTTGATTTGTGAATCATGCCAAAATTTTATTTGATGTTGTACCAATTCAATTCTTTGTAGTGCTTCCATCCTCATCTCATCAAATTGATTAAGTTTTATGAGTCTTACTTTCTATATTTCTTCTAATTCAATTCCTACTTCTGCAACTATTTTCAAAGTTTGTAATTCAAATTCAATAGAGAATAAAGGCTTCTTACCATAAACCAATTTATAAGGTGAAAATCTAGTTGTTCTTTTCCAAGTAGTATTATAGGCCCAAACAGCTTCTATTACCTTATCTTCCCAATCTTTTCTGATGGAATTAACAACCTTAGTTAAAATAGTTTCTAGTTCTCTGTTGGTGACTTCAACTTGCCCATTATCCTATGGGTGGTATGGAGATGTTTTTCTATGTTGAGTTTGATATACTTGCATGAAGTGATTTATCATGTTTGACATGAACTGTAGTCCTTGATCTGAGACTATCTCCCTTGGAACACCAAATCTTTACATGATTTTTAAATATAAGATATCAGCTACCATATCTTCTCTAGCATGAGTTAATGCTTCCACTTCTACCCACTTGGTCACATAGTCTGTATATATTAGGAGATATTTTTTTCCTCTAGAAGGAGGTTCTATAGGACCTATAAAATCAATTCCTCATTTCTCAAATGGTTCTAAAACTAATTGAGGATGAGGGTGCAGAGGCATCTCTGTTGAAAGTGTAGGCTGTCCAATTCTCTGACAAGCATCATAGTGTCTGAAATATCTTTTTACTTGCTAATGAAGATGAGTAACAACCTCCTCCTAGTTCATCATGACAATCTCTAATGATATCATAAGCTTCACCATTTGTCACACTCGTATGAAACACATGGTCAGGTCCAAGTTTAAATAACATTCCATTAATCCATGTAAAATAAGAACTTTCTTTGATTAAATGTTTCTTTTCTTTTCATGAAAATTATAGAGGAAACTTCCATGTGGTGAGGTAATTGGCTATATCAGCAAACCATGGAGATTTTGATGAAATAAAAAATAGTTGTTCATTTATAAAGTCATCTTCCACTGGTTCTTCTTTACTTGTAGTGTTCAATCTTGACAAGAAATCAACCACCACATTAGTGTTTCTATGCTAAATTGCTTTCTACATTCAAAGAAGAAATAAGAAACTAAAAGAAATGGTCAAGGCTAGAAGATACCTGATAATGAAGTGAAATGTTCTGTGCAGTCGCCGATGTTGATCTCTGTGTTGCCAGTGTCGGTCAGATAGGTGCCGACGTCGGTTAAGATACCGGCGTCGGTAGGGGTGGTGACCGGCGTCGGTCGGGGAAAGTTCTGGACAGAGTCTGGATGAATTGAAGAAGGTCTGACAGAGTTGGGATAGGGTCTGGTCAAGGTCGAGACAGGGTCTGATCAAGGTAATGTCGAGTCTGGACAGGGTCTGGGGGTTTTGGTCAAGTATGGATGGAGTTGTAGACTGGGATAGTGGGTAGAGATGTAAGGAAGGGACTCAGGGTTCAGGTCTACGGTCTGAAGATCCAAGGTGATAGAAATAGGAATAACAAACAAATAATAACCAGAAAGAAATAAAACAAATAGAAGAAATACTTACCTGCCAGAAGACATGATAAAAGCCATGATTGAAGTCATTGAAGCGTTACTGTAAGTTAATCGAAGCGAATGCAAATTGGTTGAATGCTGGAGTTGGTTGATCGTCAGAGCTGATTGATTGCCAGAGTTTGGAGGTCTGTTGATTGATTGATTGATTGATTGATTGATTGATTAGCCTTTCGAATGGTTGGCGGACGCTGATGAAGGCAAGGGGTGGTTCGAGAGACGGTTTGATAACCATTCGGGAAACTGATTGAGAACCGAATGATAACTGATAACGGATAACGGTAAGGTGACCGACGTCGGTAGGATTGCCGACATCGGCCGATAAGTGACTGATGTCGGCGACATCGGCCGGGTAAAGACCGTCGTCGGCAGATGCACAATGGGGATAGAGTCTAGCTTTAGCTCTGTGCTCATTTTTACATGCTGCCAGGGTCAAGGCTAATGGAAAAAGTGATCAACAAGGGTTAAATAGGCGAAGAAGAATAAGACGGGGGATGACTAGGGGAGTTGACACGATTTTGGTGTCTACATTTGCCCCTTTTTGTCTTGTTGGTTGTTCTGAACGAACTGCAAGACAAAAATAGGAGTGATTGCCCCAGGTGAGGGATAAGGTTGATTTCATCTTGTTGGTTATTCAAATAAACTGCAAGACAAAAACAGGAAGTGGATTGCCCTAATTATGGATGAGGTATTCCCCCTCAAAGTAGGAGTCGAGGGAAGGGAACTAGGAATCGAGTGCTGATTTGACAAAGAGTGGATGAAAAAGGGGTGAGGGTAAATGCTGAAAAAGGTGTGATTGCATGCATACCACTGCACGAGATGGTTAGGTCAAAGTGTCGCAGGTCAAGGGTCGAGGAGTGCCAAAATTGAAATAACCGGGCCCCAGCATTTAGTCATCTGCTGATCGGGTTATTCAATTGAAGCTGAAACTCCAAATGGGTCGTCGCGGTCTAGGTATCCCAGGCTCAGGAAGTGCTCCTAGAAACACAAAAAAGCCACAAGTAGTGTGGATCAACCAGCTTGCGATCCTATACTTGTGAGGGTCCAAAAGGTCTGCGCACAATTCTGCTAACCAGTCATGAGGTAGCATATATGCAAAAACAACCAAGGCAACAATGTCTTGGAAGTGGTCAAGGTCGGAGGAGATAGGTATGATCTCCAATGGTTAGTGGTCGAGGGGAAGAATGGGCGAAAGGATGTGGTCGAGCTAACCCCAGAAGACCCCATGTCAACTAAGTGCTACCTACATAGCCCTGGTGATAGGGCCTCAGGCCAATGTAGTTCTCCCTAGGAGGGAGGGAAGGACAAAGGGATAGCATTAGTCGTGGTCAAGGGCAAGGTTATGGTTAAAAGAAGGAAAGAAGGTTTGTCCATCAGAAAGACGAACAAACGAGAATGGTCGAGCTAACCCCAGAAGACGGTCGTGTCATCTGAGTGCTACCTACATAGCCCTGGTGGAAGGGCCTCAGACCAATGTAGTTCAGACAAAGGGTCCGAGTGGTGGATAGGTGGTCAAAATGGTTGATAGATTGGTCTTGGTTATGATGAAATGATGAGGAGAAAAGATGTTGCAGCCTTTTCCAAATGGTGTATTCTGCAACATTGGTCGAGAGGTCTTTCATCCCTAGCAATATTCCATATTCGTGATGGATGTATGCTAAGAATGAATTGAGGTCTATTTATGCTTCAGCAAGTATTGGTTTATGCTGAACATAAAGTGCGGCGGGTTGATAGTTTCTATGTGTATTGGTGTCCATAGAAACTAGGGGGAATAGGCTATGGGAGTGGTCTGAAAAGAGAGTTGAGCTGAGTCGATTGACAAGTGATGAAGGTGAATGTGACCAAAGTGCAGAAGAAGTGAAAAGCATATTGCTCTTTCATTGACAAGGACCAAAAAGATAGCATAGATAGGGGTTATGAGAACCAAGAGCCCCATTCATGTGCGACGTCATTGACCATAGTTATGTTAGAGCGGTAATCGAATCACTTTGACATTAAAGTGAGCTTGAAGTCCCTTGAGCAGGTGATAGGAGGAGGAAAAAGGGTAACCCATTTTAAGAGCAGAGATAACTATGCCCCTTTTTATAGGAGACCCTGAGACAACTATAAGTCAAGTCCATGACTCATTTTTTTTTTTTTTTTTTTTTTGGCGCAGACTGATCAATGCGGGAAGCCTGCATGGAGATGTCATTTGCTTGGTGGTCAGTTGTGAAGCTGATCAATGCGAGAAGCTTATAAAATAGTGCTATTTATTGCCAGATTATTCATAGCCATCCTTCAAGGGAGTGGTCTAGATTTTTGTTTAATATAAGGGCTTTTGAATAGCTGTCCTTCGAGGGAGCAGTCTATTAATTACAGCAATGATAGTACAGCTGTCCTTCGAGGGAGCAGTCTGCCTTTTGATTTTGATATTGATATAGTGACCATGGATATTGTGACATCTTGATTTGTTTTTATAGAAATGTGAGTCATGGACAAGATTATAGAAGGTCAAGGGCTCCTTTTTATTAGGACAAAGCATCCATACAGCATAAAAGGGTTATAGGAATTGTTAAGAGGAATAGGGTTGAAAGAAATTAGGACTAAGAGGATGGGGATTGCTCAAGGGACGAGCTCAAGTTAAGTGTCAAGTGGACGAGTACTCGACTAGCAGTAGAACGGTCGCAGATGCAACGTATTAAGAGGCTCAGGTTCTGGGCGTCCATCAAGAGAAGACAGACGATAAGTCCCTGATCCATACTTGTGCGTGATAATAAAAGGTCTGAGCCAATTAAGAGCAAATTTGCCTCGTTTACTTCGCTCCATATTGGTCACGTGTTGATTCTCTTTGAGGACGAGGTCTCTGATGTTGAAATCTCATTCTCGCAGATTTTTGTCATAGGTGCGCTTGATGCGATGTTGATAGACATGGAGATGATTAAGGGCAGCAAGACGGCGTTCGTCAAGTAACTCAAGTTGAGCTAAGCGATCTTGACAAAAGTCATCATTGGAAAGAATATCATGGAGAGAAATGCAGAGAGATGGGATCTGTACTTCAAGAGGTAAGACAGCCTTTGTTCCGTACACGAGAGAAAAAGGGGTAGCACCCGTAGAGGTTCGAATGCTAGTGCGGTAAGCCCACAAAGTGAAGGGAATGTGAATGTGCCAATCCCTGCCTGTGTCACTGACCACTTTCATGAGAATTTTGGTGAGAATTTTGTTGGAAGCCTCAGCCTGCCCATTTGCTTGTGGGTAGTAAGGCGAAGAGAAACTGAGTTTGATGCCGAATGAGTCGCATAGCTTTTGGACAGTCTTGTTTTTGAAGGACTTGCCGTTATCGGTGATGATTTTATGAGGGACACCGAAACGACAGATGATATGGGTGGTGATGAAGTCGACAATCTTGTCAGCTTTTGTGGAGACGAGAGGAATGGCTTCCACCCACTTGGTGAAATATTCAGTGGCTGTGATGATAGATTGATGACGAAGAGATGAATGGGGGTTAATCTCACCGATGAGATCTAAACCCCACTGAGAAAAAGGCCAAAAATCTTGAGCAATTTGTAAGGCATGACTAGGAAGATGAAGCAAGTTAGAGTGCTGCTGACACTTGATGCAACGCCGAACATAGTCAATACAGTCTTGATGAAGGGTAGGCCAATAATAGCCCAGACGAAGGATGCCCTTGGCAACCAAATTTCCACTGAAATGTCCACCACAAATCTCATCATGGACTTGCTGAATGGCTTGAGATGCTTTAGTGGAGGTGAGACAGCGAAGAAGGAGGCTGTCGAAGCCTCGCTTATAGAGAAGAACCCCTAGCATGGTATAGCGAGCAATACGCTTGATAAAAGCTCGTCGTGCATTACTAGAGAGGTTGGGAGGAATGACAGAGAGAGATAAGAAGTCTACAAGTTGCTTATACCAAGCATCTTGTGGGCTAGGGTCTATAGTGTTGACATGATGAATGTGAGAAGAGATATATGAAGGCAACGGCACGTGATGCACCGTGACAAAAAGTCTAGATGTAGATGAGGAAGATGGGACATGTGAAGCGAGAGAAGCCATGGTGTCAGCAAACTTATTCGTAGATCGAGGAACAGTCTGCAGGAACTAATGATCGAAAGATGCAAGGAGAATGTCAGCATGGTTTTTGTACCTTTGCAAAATTTCATTTTTACAGAGGTATGAACCATTGACCTGATTGACGACGAGCTGCGAGTCGCCGAAGATGTTGATGGACTTGATGCTGAGAGAGAGGGCGGTTTGAAGTCCCAAAATTAAGGCCTCGTATTCGGCCATATTATTGGTATAATCAAAGTCGAGTTTAAAAGACAAAGGCATGGGCTCCCCTTCGAGTGGGATGAGAATGACCCCAGCACCCCCACCTAGTTGACATTTGGAACTGTCAAAGAACATAGTCATCTGATAGGTAGTGTCATCGGAGGAAAGCGCAGCGATAGACTCGTCAAGAAACTCACACTGCGAAGGTTGATTGTCAGGAAGAGGGGCATTTGCTAGTTGATCAGCAATGGTTTGCCCCTTGATAGATTTCTATTGGATGAATTCGAGATCAAACTCAGCAAGCAGCATGAGCCACTGAGCCATACGTTGATTTTGATATGGCTTGGAGTGCATATACTTGAGAGGGTCGGTGTGGGTGATGACAAAGGTTTTGTGACTAAGAAGATAGTGGCGAAGCTTAGTAGCAGCAAAGACTAACGCCAAATAGAGTTTCTTGATATGGGTATATCGAGTTTCATAGTCGACCAGTGTTTGGCTGATATAATAGACTGCTTGTTCACGGTGATACTCGTCTCGATGCGCGATCATGGCACATAACGAATGAGGAGTGGCTGAGATATAAAGGTAGAAGGGTTGGTCATCTTTAGGTGGAATGAGAACTGGTGGAGAGACTAGATAGCATTTTAAGGCTTCAAAAGCCTCTTGACAGTCCTTATCCCATGTAAAAGAGACGTCCTTCTTAAGGAGATGATGAAAAGGTTGACAGTGGTCAGAAAGCTGCGAGATGAAACGACGAATGGACTGGAGCTTGCCTTACAAACTATGAAGCTGCTTGAGATTGGTTGGGGGAGGCATTTCGAGGATAGCGCGAATCTTGGTGGGATCTATCTCGATGCCACGGAAGGAAACGATGAAGTTGAGAAGCTTGCCAGAGAGGACCCCAAAGACACATTTCTTGGGGTTAAGACAAACATTATACTGAAGAAGATGAGAAAAGATGATTTTGAGAATGGTCAGATGGTCACGACGAAGTTTGGACTTGCCGAGCAGGTCATCCACATAGTCTTCCATGATTTTGTGAAGGAGATCGTGGAAAATGTAGGTCATGGCACGTTGATAAGTGGCACCTACGTTTTTTAAGCCGAAAGGCATGACTCGATAGCAGAAAGTCCCCCATGGGGTAATGAAAGTAGTCTTGTGCTGATCTTCCAGAGCGATCAAGATTTGATTGTATCCTAAAAATCCGTCCATAAGAGATAGCATCTCATGGCCGGCCGTAAGATCAACAAGCTGGTCAATGTTAGGAAGAGGAAAGTCGTCTTTAGGATAGGCTAGATTAAGGTCGTGATAGTTTGTGCAGATCCGAATCCCCCCAGTTGCCTTGGTGACTGGGACGATGTTAGAGACCCACTGTGGATAATAGATGGGCTGGATGAAGGAGACAGAAAGGAGGCGCTGAAGCTCCTCTTTGACAAGGAGAGAAACACAAGGATGCATCTTTCAAAGCTTTTGCCTGATAGGCTTAGCCTCTGGTTTAGTGACAATGTTATGGGTAACGATGGTGGGGTCGATGCCAGGCATATCACTGTAAGTCCAGGCAAAGGCCTTGCTATGGTCGAAAAGAAACTGGGTATAGTCAAGTTGCTCCTGAGCGTCTAAAGATTGGCCAATCTTTAAGACATAAGGAACATCAGAAGAAGGAAGGTTGACATCAATGGTTGATTCATTTAACATAACCTGGGTCTCAGAAGGGAGGGAGCGCTGGATGAAAGAATCATCAGTGCCCATGTAAGAAAGAATGGCGTCGTCATCAACACAGTGAATAGTGTGAATGGTTGCCAACTCATCTTCGATCATGCTGGGAAAAATGAGAGGGAGAGACTTGGACACCCCACTGAGCTGATAAATCAAGGGGTCCAGGCGGATGGTGTTTATGGAAAAAAAAACTAGGAGGAATGGAAACCACTGACTCCGTAGGTGAAGGGGGCAAAACAGGCGAGTGTGGAGGAGATTGGTCAATGATTGGTTTAGGACAAAGGTCTACAGGGTCTTGAGTGGGGTCGTGATATCCCAGACCATACCGTTTCTTGGCATCATCATCGTTGAGCGGTTGGATAGGCTGATGGGAGCCCTGCTCATAGCGTCCGAAACCAAAACCCTTCCATGCACACCTGTAAAGGTAAGTGTGTGCAAAGGCAGGGTTGCCAAGAAACGAGAAATCTGATGTGAAAGGTTGAGGTGAAGAAAGAGGATTACTGTCAGTAGGAGCTTGATCAAGCCCCCCATAGACGAGGTTGGTGCGGAGGTGAGGGGGACCATAAGGTATGATCATCCCGATCCGATGGTCGTAGCTAGGGCTGTGATGAAGGCATCCATACTCTTGTGGAGTTTGGAACATGTCTAAAGCCAACAAGTGATACTCTCCCAATGAAAGTCTTTGGAAGACGTCTTCCATGGTGTCTGTGGTCATCACTTGAAGGGGAGGTGTAAGGGCGACCGCCTGTTGCGAACTGGTCGAAGCTTTCGTGGATAGAGGCGGTACCGGGGTTGATGGCTTGATAGGAATGAGGACATCATTTGGATGATAGGTGGTGTTGCATGTTTTGAAGGGCGAAGGGTCAGCGGGAATGGTGTGGACTTGTCCGTCATGCTCAAATTTCACACAACGGTGCAGGGTGGAGGGGACACAGGCCATGGTGCGGATCCAGGGTCGGCCCAGCAAGATGTTGTATTGAAATTCTCCTTCGATGATGTAGAAGAGCTCTGGGACTGTGCGTGGACCAATGCGAATATGAAGGACGACTGTGCCAATGGTCGTGGCAGTAGTGTCATTAAAAGAGTGCAAGATTGCATCAATTTTGGAGACGCAATTCTTGGGAAGAGCCAACTGATCAAAGGCATGGGTGGAGATGATGTTGATGCTAGCGCCTCCATCGATCATAACGCATTTAATGCGTGTCCAATCGATATAGGTAGTGATGAAGAGGGCAGCGTCCTGATCTTTCGTGTTGGATGTGGGAATCTCAGAATCACTGAATGTGATGGAGGCAACAGGGGATAAGGAGTGGACAAGAGCAGCAAGTGGTTGGGGGTCCTCGGGTTGGACCTCCGCTGCCTGCAGGGCTTGGATGAGGGCCTGACGATGTTGGGGCGAGGTTTGGATGAGATCGTAGAGGGACATCTTCACAGGCATCTGGTGAAGCTGTTTCAACATGGAGTCGTGGATTGGTCTGGAAGAAGAAGAAGAAGAGGAGGGTTGAGGCGCGCCAAGGATATAAATCTTAGGTTTAGGCGGTTGAGGTGGATTGACAAAAGGGTAGGTCTAAGGAATGGCGGATTTTTCTTTCGCCTTGTCCTTTTGTGACCTAGTGGTGATGTGGATGGCATTGATTTCAAAGATGGGAGGTGAAGGTGAAGAAGGGGTTGTAACCGGTTGATGAGATGTGGATGGGCTTGATGAGGTTGAAGGGTTATGAGAAGGAGTTAGGGGTCGGTCGAAAGTGTCCTCAAAGAGAAGAGTGTCTTTCTCCAGATAACGGCGAATGACAGCCTTAAGGGCACAGCAAGTCTCGGTGTCATGTCTTGGTGTACGATGATATAAACAAATCTTCATGTCATCGAACCAGGAGGGTTTAGACCCGAGAGGTTGGAAAGGCTTGATGGGTGGAAGAGTTATGCTAGAAGTTTGCAAAAGTCATTGTAAGATCAAAGAGTATGAGCCCACTAAAGGGTCTGTGCTCATTGATGTATGCAATGTCGGTGACTTTTGCTTGGGCGAAGTTGGAGGGGGTTTTCGTACCACCTTCTGGGTTGATGGTGCGATGACAGGCAGAGACGGTACATTCTTCATGAGAGGTACCACCCTTTTGGGAGAGGGTAGGCTTGCGGTAGGTAAAGAAAGCAAAGGAGGCAACCAGTTTTGATTAGAGTTTGAAGTGGGAAGGATTCTGGTTAGGGTTGAAGGATGCAGGCCCAAAATGGAAGGCAATGGTGATGGAAGAGGAGGCATTCGCCTCTATGGTTTGGCAATCTTTTGTGATTTAGGTTAAAGACTACTATTGGTTGAAGTCTGGGTTAAGTCCACCTTCACTTGTGGATGAGTGAGGTTGGAGACGGGGCGAACGCCAAGTGACTTGATAGGTTTAGGTGGAATAGATGAGGGTTTTGGTTTTGATGAGGTTGATGAAGATGTAGACGTTTTAGAAGTGGAGATCTGATTTTTGTTGATAGTCTTAGGAGTTTCTACCATGGGAGGATTAGCAGCATGAGATGAGAGGGCCCAAGCTTGTTGAAGAGCTGTGAGACGGTCCCACAATCTCTGATGCTCCACTTTCCTAGAAGGGAGAAGTTTGAGTCTCTCCACTAGTCGAGAAAATGGCTGAGAAGATGCGGGATGAGGTTCGGGTTCTTGAGAGGACGTCAACGGTTGTGGAACCAAAGGTATGGTAGTTTCGGCCCCAAAGCATGGTGAAGTCGTGATAGGTTCATCTTTGGCTGGAGACGAAGGAGAGATGGGTTCTTCCCTGGGTGGAGAAGAAACTGGAGAATGAAGCTCCTCAAGTGGGTAAAGGGCAGGGATGATAGTGCCCTCCACTTGTGGTCACAGAGTAGGAAAGGTTGGGTCCTCCATGGGCAGCAAGAAGGAAGATGGTGAAACTGGCAGTGCTGGTAAGGTCGAGGCATCCTCCAAAATGAGAGAAGTTGAGGGAGAACTAATCGAAGAAAGAGGTTCGTCCACATGTGATGGACTGATGGATGAACTCACCTCTTGGGGTTGGTTAGAAATGAGAGGCGAGACCGTATTGACTGTTCAAATATTATGTTCATGGGTATTGTCAGTCAAGGTCTGAACGTTGTTTTGGGTTGGTGGATGATTGGGGAATGGTTGTTTGAAGATATCGATACCCTGATTAGGAGGGGCATTGGGATTGTCGAGGATGAGGTCACCCTTTTCCAACATGTCTTGGATTATGTTTTTAAGGGTTTTACAGTTGCCCGTGTCATGACCTTTAACATGGTGGTAGTGGCAGAAGTCATTTTCCCTATACCACGCAGGGATGGCGCGTGAGGGATCAAATTGTGGTGGTGGTTGGATCTGAGGGAGATTGAGGGCCCCTTGTTTGATGAGTTTTTCTAGCACAGATGCGTATGATTCTCCAAGTGGAGTAAACTGTCGCTGTATGTATCTCTGCTAAAATTGGCGAGTGGCACTCATAGATGTGGATGGTTCAGGTTGATTAGTTGAAGGTGAAGAGGAAGAAGATCTAACAACCACAGCATTTGCTGAAGCTTTAGATTTAGGATTGGATGAGGAAGGCTTAGAAGAGGGGTCATTGGTTTTGGAGTTGGGATTCTTACTCCGCAACTTGACTTTATTCTCCTCGACGGCACGTAACTCAAGTTTACGAGCCATCGTGAAGGCTTCGTCAAAAGTGCGAAAGGTTTGAACCCTCAAGGTAGAAGAAATATGTCTAGCACAGGCTTGAGAGAAAAGTTTAATAAGCTCAGGCTGGGGTAAGGAGAATGAAAGTTGATTGATAAGGCCCCTCCATCGAGCGATGAAATCAGCAATAGATTCATCCTCAAACTGGCAGATAGAATAGAGGTCTGTGATGGAGACCTTCTTGGTGATATTGATGGAGAAATGATCGAGGAAGAGCTGGGCTAGCTGAGTGAATGTGAAGATGGAATGGCTGGGAAGAGAGCTGTACCAGTCAAGTGCAGCACCCGAGAGAGACATGGGAAACATGCGTAAGAGCAATGCATCATCGTGGGCGATAAGGTAACAGGCATGTCTGAATGCTCGTAAATGTTGTTGTGGGTCTTCCTTGCTCTAGAAATGAGAAAACTTAGGAAGTTCCCACTAGCTGAGATATGGTCTGATGGGGACAGAAGGATGGATGGGCTCGTTGCAAATTTGTTCGTACGAGAGTGTGTTGCGTGAGCCAGAAACAGAGGTCTCTAGGTTGGACATTTTATCCATCAGCATCTTGATAATATCTACTGATGGATTGGTGGGTGGAGTGCCTCCTAGATTGTAAGGTGCTTGAAAGAGGCTGGAAGAGGTATACGACGTAGTCAGTTGTACCAATAAGGGCGCAACGTACAGATGACTAGTCGTAGGGACAGAAGAGGTGACTAAGGATGGTTGGATAGAAGGCATGGCTAGGTTTGATGTTGTCATGGGAGGTTGGTTAGAGGTAACATGGGCCAATGGATAGGTAGCCACCCTAGTGTTGATAGGAGTAAGGGTGGGCGGAATAGAGACGATCAGATTTTGAAAGGGGGTAGAAAGTGGTTGAGTGGGTTGAGATTGATTGGGGGCCGAAACCCTGGTGAAAGTGGACCCAGCAATGGAAGGAGAGGCCACACTTGGATGGTTGGTAAAAGGTTGGTTATTGGTTGGGGCAACAGCCTGGGTGTCTAAGGGTTGGACTACGGACGTCGTTGATACGGCCGCAGTCTCGAGGAAAGAGGTCGGCATTCCATAAATTGGATTGCCCAAGGGGTCTCGCGTTTGGCTATTCACGAGATAGTGTTGCAAGGCTTTTACATTGAGGTCCAAGAATCATGCGAAATCTTGGTCCCCTTCTGGGATAATAGGCATTTGAGTCAGAGATGGTCTGGTAGGAGTTCTTTCAGTTTCTGAGTTGAACTCCATTATAGGGCTGGTTGTAGGCGGGGTAGACGGAAGAGGATGATGCCTCGCGTGATCGACTAGAGCCTTGGCTTGGCTACGAGTCAGAACCATTCAAGGCAAAGAAGAACGTCCTCACAAGCTCAAACAAGCAGATAAGAACTAAAAAAGGATGAAGACACAAGCAGATCTTAAAACCCTAGAAGTAAATTATTAGGATTATAGTGGCTTATGCCTTAGAATGTGTGTAGAGGAAGATTGGCTTTGTGAGTCGGGTCCTAGAAGAAGCAGTCTATGGATGGTTTCAGGTTTTGTTATGGTGCTCAAGAAGTCTGTGTTAGCTTTCGTACAGGCCTGGTGCTAAGGAGCAAGCTCCCCTCACTTCACGATTCCAGTGGTTAGCTGGTTTCACTTAGCCAAAATATACTTCCACTATAGTTTAGACTCTGCCAGAGAACAGAGTTGGCTTTCCCCTTGGTGATGAAATCCAAGTAAGATCACCGGGACGGGTAAGGTATCCGCTGGGGGATGAAATCCCAGTCGGGCCTTGTCTCAGGTAAGTTAAAATGTTTGTTTTATGCAAGTGGTTCGGTCGTGTAACATCAAGTGATCTAGATTAATTCAATATGCGGTTTAATTACTATGTGTGGTCTAAGAGATGCAGGCAAACAGAAATGAATGTAAAGTGTTTTAATGCCCAAGTCGAAATGTTTGTTCGTATGAAGACGAATGGAGAAAGAGTCAAAGAATATGAGTTTTAGCTAGCCTAGAAGTGCAAGAAAGAAATAAATGTTCTTTTTAGTCCTGCTTATGATGTCATTTAAGAAGAGACGAAAGGAGGCGAAAAGGAAGGAACCTAATGCACCTATATGAACGAAAGAAAGAAAGAACCCAAGGAAGGCCCTAGGGTCCCACCGGGCGTGCCAAAATGTTTCTATGCTAAATTGCTTTCTACATTCAAAGAATAAATAAGAAACTAAAAGAAATGGTCAAGGCTAGAAGATACCTGATAATGAAGTGAAATGTTCTGTGCAGTCGCCGATGTCGGTCTCTGTGTTGCCGGTGTCGGTCAGACAGGTGCCGACGTCGGTAGGGGTGGTGACTGGCGTCGGTCGGGGAAAGTTCTGGACAGAGTCTGGATGAATTGCAGAAGGTCTGACATAGTTGGGATAGGGTCTGGTCAAGGTCGGGACAGGGTCTGGACAGGGTCGGGACAGGGTCTGATCAAGGTAATGTCGAGTCTGGACAGGGTCTAGGGGTTTTGGTCAAGTCTGGACGGAGTTATAGACTGGGATAGTGGGCAGAGATGTAAGGAAGGGACTCAGGGTTCAGGTCTACGGTCTGAAGATCTGGGGTGATAGAAATAGGAATAACAAACAAATAATAACCAGAAAGAAATAAAACAAACAGAAGAAATACTTACCTGCCAGAAGACATGATAAAAGCCATGATTGAATTCGTTGAAGCGTTGCTGTAAGTTGATCGAAGCGAATGCAAATTGGTTGAATGCTGGAGTTGGTTGATCGTCAGAGCTGATTGATTGCTAGAGTTTGGGGGTCTGTTGATTGATTGATTGATTGATTGATTAGCCTTTCGAATGGTTGGCGGACGCTGATGAAGGCAAGGGGCGGTTCGAGAGACGGTTCGATAACCGTTTGGGAAACTGATTGAGAACTGAATGATAACTGATAACGGATAATGGTAAGGTGACCGACGTCGGTAGGATTGCCGACGTCGGCCGATAAGTGATCGACGTCGGCGACATCGGCCGGGTAAAGACCATCGTCGGCAGATGCATAATGGGGATAGAGTCTAGCTTTAGCTCTGTGCTCATTTTTACATGCTTCCAGGGTCAAGGCTAATGGAAAAAGTGATTGACAAGGGTTAAATAGGCAAAGAAGAATAAGACGGGGGATGACCAGGGGAGTCGACACGATTTTGGTGTCTACAATTAGACTTCCCTGGTTTATCTATAATAGTAACATCAAATTCTTGTAATAGTAATAGCCATCTAATAATCCTACCTCCCACAATTGGTTTGTTGGTAAGATATCTAATAGCTGAATGGTTTGTATAGACAAATACCTTGTAGCCTATTATGTAATGTCTAAATTTGTTAATTGCATAGACTACAACTAGGAATTCCCTCTCAATTTTAATGTAATTTCTCTTAGAAGGTGTCATGTTTTTGCTAATATAATATATAGCATACATGTTACCCTCTTCATCCTCTCATCCAAGGACTACTCCTAGTGATGTATTGGAAGCATCTGTGTATATATGGAATGGCTTAGTCTAATCTAGTCCTTTGAATACTGGATCAGAAAAAGTTTAGCTTTGATGGTCTCAAAGGCTTGCTAGCAACTATCACTCCATTCAAATGTACTATCTTTTATAAGTAAGACAAACATAGGGGTAGCTATTTGGTTAAACTTATCTATAAAGCATTTGTAGTAACCAGCATGTCCCAAAAAACTCTTAATTTTAGTTTGTGTTTGTGGAATAGGTAAATTGGAGATTATTTTGACTTTCTTTGGATCTACTTGAATGCCTTTTGCAGAAATATGGTGTCCCAAGACTATTCTTTCATCCATCATCAACAAACATTTCTCATGGCTCAAAGATAATTAATGTTCCTCACATCTTATCAATACTCTTTCCAATTTGGTAAGAGCCTCTTCATAAGTTCCACCATAAATAATGAAATCATCCATATATACCTCAACATAATCATTTGTAAGGTCAGAGAATATTGCCAAAACTGCTCTTTAGAAGGTTGTTGGAGCATTACAAAATCCAAATGGGAGTACTCGATAAGCAAAAGTTTCCCAAGGGTAGGTAAATGTGGTTTAATCTTGATCTTTAAATGCTACCATTATCTAGTTATACCCACTAAACCCATTCAATAAAGAAAAATATCTTTTTCCTGCCAAGTTGTCAAGAACTTGATCAATGAAAGGTAAAAGAAAGTAATCTCTTAGTGTTGCTTTATTCAGTTCTCTATACTCTACACATACCCTTAAATTTCCATTTTTCTTGGGCATAATTATCATATGTGAAACCCACTGGCTATCTAACATGGGGTAAATAAACCCAACTTCTAGCAGCTTTTGGATTTCTATTTTGACTATTTCCTTTAATGTTGGGTTTATTCTTCTTTGTGGTTGTCTGATCGGTTTGATAGATTCTATGTAAATTTGATGAGTGCATATGTTAGGGTGAATTACCTTCATGTCAGTATAATCCCAAGCAAAAGCCTTGGTATGTCTTTCCATTACTTCAAAGAGTTGATCTTTCTCTTCATTTGTTAACAAACTATTGATGTTCAAAATGTTTCGAGGTAATACCAAGATTGGTTTTGTATCTGGGTAGTTGGATTATATTTGCTTAAACTCACTAATCAATGAGTTTAGAGGACATGGATGAGGAAGTAGCTTATGAAACATGGTTACATTATCAACAAACTCTTTTCTAAGAGGAATCAGTCTTGCTAAAGAATAATGGAATGCATCTAAGAAATGAGTTTGCTATTGTTATACCGATTTCCACACACTTCCCTAAATCAATACATGATCATATGGTGAATAAAAAATAGAAGAAGTAGAAGTGGAGGTTTCATAATATTATATTTGACCTAAGAATCTTAAACTAAGGCAGTCCATAGTTTTTGGACTAGCTGAGTCCATAGCTTTCAAATTGGCAAAGTCCATAGCTTTCAGACTGGCAGAGTTCATAGATTTTAGACTGGTAGAGTCCATAGATTTTGGGTATATGTCTCCATTCAATTCTTCCAATTTTTTTTAACTATGATCATACCTAATGAGGAAATATTGTTTAATGTGTTGTTTGATTCATCTACCCAAAGTTCTTGTATGTAATTTATTGATGGTTTTGCAAGAGGATACAAAAAGATGCATTTGGACTTTATCATATTAGAAATGGTCATGTCTCCTGACTTGCAATCAATTAATGCTACTATAGTATCCAACCATGGTCTACCTAGGATTATGGAATACCCAAGATTCTTTGTTTTAGGTTGCAAGACCATGAAATCTACTAGATATTCACAAGACTCTATTAGTACTTCAACATTTTCTATAGTCCCTTCTGGTTTAGTTACAGACTAGTCTACCATTTGAAGAATGGTAGTTATGGGTTGTATTTTCATAATTGATAATGCATGGAGAGTATTAGTTATCATAACATTACTTGTTTCTCCCAAATCTACCAAGATGTTAAGAATTTATTTACCTTCGATTGTGACTGTGATCATTGGGCTTCCTGAATTTGCATATTTTGGAACTAATAGTTTTCTTTCTAATAAATCAGCAAATTTTCCATCAACATAAATGGTTCCTAGATATTTTGATTTCCTCTCGGGTGTCTTGATATAAAGGTTTTTGACAATCTTGTTTAATTCAAGTATATCCCTAATAGCTTGTAGTAGGGGTACCTCAATATTGATCTTTTACAACTAATGGACCAAGTTTGATTCTGGTTTAATATCAATTTATTTTAATCTTTTGGGAAAATGAACTACTGGGGTAGTAGTTTTTTTTTGTTTGCTTCAGGGCTCATTTTGATTTTGGCCTCTCTAGTGTTTAATTGAGATGATTCTATTTTTTCATTTTCATTAGGGATCTCAGAAATGAGAACTAAAGGTTTTTGTATAGTTTTTCTTGATCTTAAATGTATGTCTGAACACTCAATAGCTCCAACATTGATTGTTTCTTCCTGTTCATTAACATAAATAGGTGTTGGTTGTTTATTTTTTAGATTTTATATTAGTTGTGTAGGCATTGAGGGTTGATTGATTTGTCCTTGTTGTTGAATAATTGGGGGTGGCATAATAGTTTGTTGTTGAAGTGGTCTTCTTGGTTGGGTGAATTGTGGCTATGGGTCCCACTGCTAATTTCATTATTGATATGGCTATGGCATCCATTACTACTGTGGGACCCATTGTTGCTGTGGTTGTGGCACCATCCATGGGGGTATTGGCATCCAATCTTGTCCTACCCATGGATTTTGAATTAATGGAATTTGGGGTTGATTTCAAAATGGTGAAGCAACTGAAACATTCCATGGTGTCATCCATGGATTAACTAGATTTCTTGCATTAAACTATCCTTGAGCCTAGTTTTGTGGGACAAAGTTTTGTCTCTAAATATAATTTACTTTTTTAGTGGACGGGACTTGTGTTTTCTTTTAATTATTTAAAACATGCAAAAGGGTACAGTGTTTGGTATCATGATCTGTTGCATCACAAATCCTACATGATGAAACATTGGTTCTATCTAGAGGTAGTCTCTAAGGGTGTGTTTTTATCTACACTTAGGACAGTAGATTGCTAAGGGTTCTATTGCATTTTCCTTAGCTTGAAGGCCATCCAAATTACTATTTAATGTAACTAGGATATTTGTCTTTAGATTAGCAAATTCTTCCATTAACTTACCCACTTCATTAGATTTCCCAAATCTTCCTTTCCTAATTTTAAGTTTTATTCGAGAGTAGTTGGTACAAAGCTCAAAAATCTAATCAAAAGCCAACTTATTTATATCTCCACCTCCCATCAGATTTAAGGCATCTCTAGTATCTTCATCCAACCCTTTCAAGAAAACCAATTTATGAACATCTTCAGTGAGTGGATAATTGCTTCTTTTATGAGTAAACATGAATCTATCCAAATAATCCTCTAAAGATTCATCCTCATTCTATTTGATTTTGAAGAAATCCTCTTTTATTTCTTACACTTGATAATAATCTTGGTATTTGTTCAAGAATTCCATTTCCATGTCATCCCATGTTCTAATAGAATCACCAGGTAAACCCATGAACCATCTCATAGCTACATCTTTAAGTGTAGAGGGAAATAGTTTTAATTTTTGGCTATATGTTGTGTAATCATAGGTTTGACATACCACCTTAAACTCAAACAAGAATTGATCAAGATCTTCTGTAGATCTTCACCAAAAATTTGGCAGATTAGCTGGTGAAATATTTTTCATGGGGGTTTGCTCATTAGGATCTGCAACAATAGGAAAAGAGAAAGTCCTTCCTAGTTATGCAAGTTGTTGATTTTGTTGGAAATCCATTTCTTCTTCTGATGATGTTTCAAAGCTGGGATGATCTTCCCAGTAAATATTTGTGGTATTAGTTATGGGTTATTCAAAATTATTAAATTTTTCTTCAGTTAAATTTTTTTGAAATGCTTCTTCTAAATCCTTGGCAACTTCTAAATAATGTCTTCTTTCAAGAGATTGATCTTGAGGAATTTGTCCTATGGGGCTTTCTTGTGGTAATGTCCTGGTTTCTATCCAAGTTTTAGAAGATTCTTGAAAATAGGTTTCACTTGTAACTTCTGGTTCACTACTCAGAGATGTTGAAGGAGTGTCCACTTGTGTTCTTGGTGAAAACTTTGGGATGAATCATCCTTTAGAATCTCTAGGATGGTATATCAATTTATTGAATTTTTATAGGATTTTATTGGTTTTTACAATGTTTTTTGTTGTTCACTATAGAACAATAATTATTACCTTACTAACACCTTATGTTCCCTAACAATGACACCAAAAATGATGAGTGTCATTTAACTCCTCATTTAATCAATTGGTGTCTTATCAACCAGAGCTAGTGTCCAAAGCTATCTGCAGTAAGGTATGGGATGGTAAATCTAGAAGGCTACTTATGGGGGTGTTTGATTATCCTATTCTAACTTTGACTAAAGAAATAAATGTGTCCTAAACTACATGATTCACTCTTTTTCTAAAAAGGAAAAAATAAAATCAATCTACTCTTTTGCTAAAAGTAAAAATCACACTCCTATTTACACTTGCATGGAAAGTAAATTCACACTCCTATTTAAAAAAAGGAAATTTGATTCACACATCTTTTGTAAAAGAAAGCACACTTTGATTAGAAATGAAATGATTTTGGAATAAGAAAATACTTTTTAAACTATGAATTTATTTAATGTTTTTATGAATAAATGTAAAAATTAACAAGATTCTAATTAATTATAATGAGTTAATAAAACATAACTTAAATACTGTACATAGTTCTTGGTTCCAAGGAGAGTGGGCCTTTACTCCTCTCAGACTCAGGAACAAAGATTAATCAATGCTAAAAGTTGAAGTATTAATTCATAAAACTAAAATGATTACAATCTGGCTAAAACCTATAATATGCTCATCCAAATTTTCCTTTATTATCTGCTCTCTATCTTTTCTAATTCTTTCAATGATGAAAGTCTTACATTTTATACTAATATAATCAACTCAAAATAGGATGCAAAAGAATAGGATTCCTTGGTCGATCCATTCATCCAAAGATGGGAGATTGGATTTCCAAGAGATCTAATTATTCTAATGGAATAGATATCCTATCCTATAATAGTCATAAGATCCAAATATATATACAACTTTATCAAAAGCAAATCTTAAAAAATAGTAGGCAGTTATTTTCCTTATTTGATTCCAGCTGGAATGATTCTTTCTTATCCTATCTGGCCACCAGCTTCCCTATTTGTAGCTTCATCCTTACAGAATTCTTGGAATTGACCCTATAGAGTTAGGAGGAATGAACATGTGGAGTCCATAGAAACAAGCCTATAGAGTCCATAGAAATGAGCTTTCAAATTCCATATAAATAAGCCTATAGAGTCTATAGAAAAAAACTTGTAGAGTCCATAGAAACAAGCCTATATAGTCCATAGAAATAATCATGTAGATTCTATAGAAACAAGCCTGCAGAGTCTATAGAAGCAAGCCTACAGAGTCTGTAGTTCTACTGGATGGAGATCAAAATTGCACATTCACTATACATCACCTACATCTTTTTCCTAAGCATTCTTTACAAAAAAATCACTAAAACATGCTATGTATTAGAAATTAATGACAAATAAAGGTTTAGTCTTTTGGTTCAATATAAATAAGACAAATATCTATTTTTCATGTAATAGCTATCTAACAATCTAAGATTTGCATAAGATAATATCCTTTGAGAGATGAATTGAGGGAGACAACATGTCAATAATGAGCCTATGAGCTCATTAGTAGAGGCTGCACAAAAGCAATTCAAATAAGAGGAAGCTATTAGACAAAAAGATGAGGAAGCAAAGGTTGCACAAAAGCAAACTAAAGAAGTTGATGTTAGAAAGAAGAAAGTCAAGGAAGTTGAATCTCTATACAAGTAGGTTGAAGAAGTGGAGGCAAAGAAGAAATATCAAGAATAAGAGCAAAGGAAATAATAAGAGGCACAATATTCCCAAAAAAATTAGAAAGAGAAAGCAACCAAAGCTAAGGCTAAAGCTAAAGCCAAGACTAAGGTTGATGCTGAGACCAAAGATAAGGATGAGGTAGAAGATAAATCTAAAGCCCAAGTTGAGGATTAAGCTAAGGTTAAAGAGGAAGCTAAATCATATGTTGAAGCCAAGACTAAGGCCAAGGTAGAAGCATCAACCCAAGATAAGGAAATCTAGGATACACAAACACAATCAAAGATAACATCCACCACTCACACTAAGGGTACTGAATAAGCAACACATATTCCCAGTCAATGGCTATGGGATGTGCTGATACATCCACACATCAAAATACTTTATTTTTTCCACTTTCTCATTTTACACCTACTCTTATGACATACATGACTACATCCATGACACTTACCACTATTACGATGGAAACATTATTAGAAGTAACCTACCTGTCTCTCTCTAAATAGATTGAATGAACAAACATTTTTTAGGAATCCATTACATAGAGGGCTTAAAATTTGGACTAAGAAGTCTTGAGGCTATGAGATGAAAAGGCTAAAGTAAAGGAGAGGTTGGAAAATGAGAGGCACTTGATTAATAATGCGTATTCCACCTTAGTTATGCAAGTACAAGGTGATCAAGTTATATAATAAGACAAATAATTAAATGTTCCATTGACATAAATTATAAAGAGATGGGGTGATACATAGAAATTTTTGGCATTATTCACATAAGCACAATCTCTTAGGTCAAAAATGGAGGTTATGTGCCAACTCTTGGATAAATATAAGTAGGTCCTAAACACTATTGAAACATAAGCCAAGAAGATACCCTAGGATATGCTAAACTAGAGAGAGCATTTAAATCAATCATTGGTTATTGTAAAGCCTAAAATTTCAACTACTGACATAAATAAAGTCATACTAGAGGATCAAACAATAAAAAATATGGAGAAAATGAGTATCACACTCAAAAAATTTCTAGATTCCAAGGATGTGGCCATATAAAAGCTACAAGTATGGTATCATGAAATAATTCACAACACGTTTTTATCCATCCAAGCCTATAAGACAACATATAGATTGGATGAGCTCATATTGGGCATTCAGTATAAAAAATATAATGCCAAGGCATTACTCACAATCACGAAATATGAATATCTACAAAACATGATGATGATCCATGTACCACTACACATTCCACTTGTAATGGTGCATGAAGTACTCACTAAATGAAAAATGCTCAAACAAGGTCTATAGCTCAAGTGGATCTAGACATTATGTAGATAACATATGAGCCCCTGTTCATTCCTCCAAAACAACTTTGTAAAATCATATAAGAGAGGGAAATAGATGTAAAGGCACAATATTCATAGATACCATTGGCATTAGATACATCAAGAGCCACTAGGCTAGTAACTACTCATCAATAACAACCTCTATAGTCTCCAAGTAAAATAACCTCCCAGCCATAGCAATAAGGTTTATGTACTTCAATTTTTAAACTTCCAACAGATTTAAATTTTTGTAAGATAGTATAAACATTAGGATCATAAATAGAATGGTTGAAAACCCATAAAGGGAGGCCACCTAGTTATGCTAGTTTATTAAAAACCCAAAATGGTAGTAAGCCAGTATACTACTTAGTTGAAAACTTAAAAGGGTGGATAAGTAGTGTACAAAGGGTGAAAATCGGTAAACAACACCTAGAGGATTATTGTGACTTCTATTTATGATTTATCTCTCTAGCTCAGTTCAAATCAACTTATAACTTTATCTTGGGACAAGACATATATTAAGTTTGGGAAAGTGTTGGACAAAGAATGAACCTTGCTAAAACCATGAAGTATATAAGATAAACACATGTGTGAGTGTTTGATTTTGTCTTTTATATAGATTTGTACATATTTAGCCTTATAAGCCTGATCAGATATTTGGAGAATGTGAAGAGTATTTCATTTTATATCTCAGAAGGCTAGAATGTGAAGAGCCAACAAGATTGTAAAAGACTATAAATATCACTTTAATGTAATATAATATGGTTCGATGTGTTGATAGAGATTAATAGAAATTATCTTGTTATGGTTTTCCCTTATCTTATTTTATGTATGGTATATACATAGTTAGTACTCTATTTTAATTTATTCTATAATTTGATGTGATATTAGTTATGGTTTTGTTTAGTTATATTTGCTTCATCCTATTCTTTGGTCTATTTGAAGACCTCATAGATGGTTTGTACTAATTTTGTCTCTTTAACAACTTTTTGTACTCTCCACTTCTCAAACTATCCCTATAATTAGCATGTTTTGGTGTAATTCTAGGAACCACTACTAACATTAGCTATCACCCTCATTGAGATGAGGAGGATAAAGAGATTCTTTCCTATGCATAGGATATGACATTAAAACTTGAAACATGGTTGTTAGCTTATGTAATAGATCCTATATGTATGTAAGGATTTGTTTCTTAATTGAATTCTACATAAGATAACAGTAAAATCTTATAGATATAATGAAATATGACATAAATTTTAACTAATATAAAGCATCATGTACATATGTGTTTATGTCATCTTTGAATTCATTCTAAATGGAAGGAAATAAGCATGAAAAAGAAGCTAGAAAACTTTGCATTAAAAAGTGATAAACTTCATATGTCATTATTATCATGATTATATGAAATACAAATAAGAAAATATAGGGAGATGAAATCTAAGTGTGGGTCTTATAAGGCTAGAAACATAAACTCTAGGGTTATCTAGGGTTAGGGTTTGTGCAATATTCAAAATAAGTCAAGTTCACTAAATGATTTAACTATTTAGGAATTAG